>VZRS01006899.1:179302-252120 GCA_013398055.1 Ifrita kowaldi
TTCTTTTAATTAATCGCAATTTTTAATTAATTTTCTCCTTAATAAATTTTATTTTTTTAATTAAAATAAAGAGTTGCCTCATTCCTGACATACACCTCCCCTGGCGCAGCTTGAGACTACGTCCTCTTGTCCTGCACTGGTTGCCTGGGACAAGAAACCAACCCTCACCTGGCTGCACCCTCCTTTCAGGTGGTTGCAGAGAGCAGTAAGGTCTCCCCTGAGCCTCCGTTTCTCCGGGCTAAATATCCTCAGCTCCCTCAGCTGCTCCTCATAGGACTTGTGTTCCAGATCCCTCAACAGCTCTCCTGCCCTTCTCTGAACTCACTCCAGCACCTCAATGTCCTTCCTGAATTGAGGGGTCCAGAACTGGACAGAACACTCGAGGTGTGGCCTCATCAGTGCTGAGTACAGGGGGACAATCACTCCCCCAGTCGTGCTGGCCACACAATTGCTGATACAGGTCAGGAAGCCATTGGCCTTCTTGGCCACCTGGGCACACTGCTGGCTCATGTCCTTCTCTGGACATAGCCTAAACCTCCTCCTGGAGCTTGAGTTATAAAAACCCTGCACTTCAGCTGGGTCAGTTATTTTTCCAAATGTTGTTTTGCACAGGAAAAGAGGACATTTTTGCATTTTGATACCAAGATTTCTGTAGAGAATATAGTTCCAAGAATCCACATGTAGCTGGGAAGAGAGCAGTATGACTGTAAAGCAGTGGTGGCAGGCAAAGGATCTGGCCAGCAAAGCATGCTCCCCTGCTGGGCTTGGGGAATATTTTTCAGCATATTTTGAAATAAATAGAGATATTTGTATGTAAATTTTATGATGAAATTTTGATTTGTGTTTGGTAGTGAGTATAAAATACCAGCTTTTGGTGATGAATTTTTGCAGTATTTATAGCCAATGAAGCAGTGAGGGTCTAGGGCACCCTGGAAAATGGGGATATGCAAATACTTGAAATTTTGGTAGTACAGACTGCAGTAGAGAGTAGAAGACAGACACCATCTGTATCAGATCATTTGGGCAGAATGTCAGACTTAAACTATGTTTCAGTCTTGTCCGGCTTCCAGTGGCCTCACCATATAGTTATTCACCTCTGAGCATCGCCTACTGTGAAAACTTTCACTTCCTGAAGAAGTAGCATGGCAGTAACAGAGAGGTGGGTTTAACAAAAGGAGGTTTTTAGACCTTATTCTTGTGTTTTGCATGTTGGACATCTCCAGTTATGATGCATCTTACGAATATCCACAATGTCTTCATGGGCTTTGGGCCTCTGGCCTTCTTGGCCTGACATCTTCAGTCTTCTAGTAGTTTACAAACAATTCTTTTAAAACTATCTCTGACACCCCCTATATTTATGAGTTTTCAACGGGGACTTTACATTATCCAATTACTCTGGCCTATGCAAAGATTCATTCAAAATCAATCTCTTTTCTGCCATCAAATTAATTTTTCTACTGGACAGGGTCATCTAATGGCAATATTGCTTGATGGGACTGTCACATTTCCTCAATGTCGTGTATCCACTAGGTGTCACATTCTTGCTATGCAATGAATTCTTTACTGTTACGCTCTCAGTTTCTCTCTAGAAAGTTCACATTTTGCTAGCCAAGCATAACAGTCAGCACATAATGCCATGTTCACAAAAGAAAAATAGGATTCATAAGTAGATGGTGGATGTGTCTACAAAGTAATCCACACACACATACACTGCTGGTGTAGTGGAAGCAGTCTCACCATGATGGCAAAAAATAACTTACATTGTGGCAATCAAAGTGTTGTAGCGACTAGAAATTTTCTCTTAAGAGGATTAGCTAATTTAAAGATGAATCAGGTATGCCCATCCTAAATTGAAAACTGCACTAGCACTATAGCTAAATATAAATCCCAGGCTTGTATCTGTTAGTGACTGTAGTCCAGTCTTGTGATTCTGCTAGCTGATTATAGCATTTTCATGGTCTGTCTCTGTCAGGCACCATGCAGACTGCAGACACAGTAGAATGGATGAGCTGTGGTATGGCAGGAAAAAAAAAGAGAGACAAAAGAAGAACCCATGAAAATTTCAACAGCAGAGGATTTATTTTTATTCTGTGGTTAACTCTCTTCCTCCCTGGACTAATGACTACCACAGTACTCAACTAAATTAACAACCCATTAACCTACCATGAAGTGAAACTGGCTTTTATACCTGGTTGAAATTTCGATCATATTTTGGGTATAGTTCAATGGCTAGCTGAGCCCATCCAGCATCTCACTGCCACTAAAAGGGTGAGATCTCACTCCAAGTCCACCGTTATAATTTCCTTCTCCCTGTACCCACATTGCCAGAGCTAAGGCTCTGCCCCACACTTAAGCCAGCTCTGGCATTCACCAGTCCATCTCTGAGTCCATTCAATTTACCAGCTCCATAGAAAACCACCCACTTTTGGTTTGTTTTGCTTTGTTCTATTTCGGTGGTTTAACTAAACTCAGATAAAGGTTAAAGAGCTGGTACAAGGAAAGCACCTTTCCATACAGGAATCCTCATGAATTCAAATGCATGTAGATGTATGTATGGTATGACAACCATACTTCACATAGTCACACAGTGAGATTAATATTGACTCTTATCTGAAGTCCTGTATAATAGCAATCATTCTCTTAAAACTTACCTTTACCTAGGTTTTGAGGCATACTGGAACACAGTGTTATCATAAAAGTAAGGAGCAACTAATAGCAAAATATCCTTTTCATTCAAAGGCTAATTATATTACTTTGAGTGAAAAATGAATGATGAGATACCTAAAGTTTAAGGCTAACATTAAATTACATTATTATGTTATTTATAACAATTACATAAAAAATTTAGTAATTAAATTTCAATGAATGTGTTTGTCAGAGTAAGATACAGTGACATTTTACCAATTTTCAATGACATTTTTTGTCAGATTATACAGAATCTTTCCAAGAGTGTAATAAACATTATTAAATTTTTACCTTCCTGCAAATGGAGGGTAAATTATTTTTTTGGGTCACACCTGGCAGAATTTTTACATCCTGACGGAAATTTTCACATAAGTGTGATCAGGCAGCAAAAGTATTGCTTGTGTCAAAGTATGGAAGTTTTGATTTATAAATACTGAGCAATGAAGCTGATTGATTGTAATCTGTAAGGTACCTGGAAGACGCATCTCTCCCATTTCACATTGTGTCCATCTGATTAGAAACATCTAGTTTTAACTTAGGTATCTATTTCCAAATAAGATCATCAGGGAACAAAAAGCCCTATCCTGCCAAACAAAATAGAAACAACAGAAAGAGAGGAGGATCAGCCTGCCTAAGCCTGGAAGAAGTGAGAGAAACCATTCTCGAATTATTACCTAGGAGGAGCAAGTAAAAGATAAAACATATGTAAGATGTTATTCATCATCTATATGTGAAGAAAAATAAATTTAAAGTTATGAAGGCCAACAGCATCCTAGCCTGTATCAGAAATAGTGTGACTAGCAGGAATAGGGCAGTGATCTCCCCCTGGACTTCGCACTGTTGAGGTTGCACCTCAAGTCCTGTGTCTAGTTCTAAGCCCCTCACTCCAAGGAAGACATTGGGGTGCTGGAGCCAGTCCAGAGAATGGCAGTGAAGCTGGTGCAAGGACTAGATCACAACTCCTATGAGGAGCGGCTGAGGGATCAGGGATTGTTTAGCCTGGAGAAAAGGAGACTCAGAGGAGACCTTATCACTCTCTGCAACCATCTGAAAGGAGGGTGTAGCCAGGTGGGGGTTGGCCTTTTCTCCCAGGCAACTAGCAGTAGGACAAGAGGATATGGCCTCAAGCTGCACCAGGGGAGGTTTAGATTGGGTATGAGGAAAAATTTCCTCACCGAAAGGGTTGTCAAGGCTTGGAACAGACTGCCCAGGAAAGTGGTTGAGTCACCATCCCTGGAGGTATTTTAAAGCTATGTAGATGTGGCACTTGGGGACGTGGTTTAGTGATGGACTTTGCATTGCTGGGTTAACCATTGGACTCAATGATCTTAGAGGTCTTTTTCAACCTAAATGATTCTGTGTTTATTTTCTCAGTATTAGAGTAGCCTGCACAGCTGGATGTTGATGAGGAAGATCCAGCAAGCCAAATGATTTTTATGTTTTTGGAAAGTAAATAAAGTCAGTAATTTTACTGTACATGAAGAAGTGTTTCAAAATTTCATCCCAGAAGCTTGAAAACAATGCATCTTTTCTGATTTTCGTTTGAGATGCATGTGTCAATGTTTAGGATATCCCAAATGGTGAGCTAGAATCTTGGCTTACAGAGCCTCCCTGAATTTGTCAAAATATATGAATTCATGTAAAAACTTCACAATTAACCACTGGGGTCCAGTTAACATCATTGTGATAGTGTCAGGAGCAAAAAGGCTGAATTTTGCTGCGTTTAGACAAATGGAGCCATGAGGTTACTGAGGTTACAGTGCTTCTGATTAATCTATATGGCCTTCTGTCTCTATTAGCTATCCCTTCATTCCTAAAAGAATGTAGTTTACTAAACTTCACCATCCACCTGCTGTGGAATAGAGTCCTATATCCTATGACCACTGGTCTATTCACAAGTAACTCATTACTGGAATTTTCAGTACACTCTGTTGGACTGCCTTCATTCAGTGACTTACATATGACACCTGTTTTTTCTCTCTCATCTGAAGACTTCATCAATTGTAAAGGCTGCATGTAGCATGTTCTGCAAAAACAGCAATAACAACAACAAAAAAAGCTGTACATTTTGTATATTTAAATTTTAAGTTAATTTTCTTTCTTTGCATATTTAGTGTTATAGAGGATGGTGTCTGTCATTCCACCTGGGCAGAAAACACTTGGTTTATCTGTTTAGTGCATGGCTAGGAACAGTACTGCACAGTTAACTGGTTAATTGCTATGATTTACAAGATAGCATAATTTAACACATTCTAACAAAATGTGCAGTCTGGATTCATCAGTAGCCATGATGCCGTGCCTGGGGCTGTGCCTCCCAGAAGCAGTCCCTCACTATGCTATCTGATGCAGCCTTTCAGTCTTTTGTGTTCTTCAAATACATGTTTTAATAATATCTCTGCCTGGATTTAGGAACTGAAGGAAGATTATTCTAAAAAGCTGAAAGAGCTTGAACAAAGTTTTGGCAAGTCAAGTTCAGGGATTTGTTATTCAGTAAAAGTCCTTCCAGCCACTACCTTCAAAGTAACACTCAGTGAAGATAGCGACATGATAAATCCCTTACAGTCCTCTGCTGAAGGCTCTGAATTATGGATGGGAATTGCTGTAGAAGGGCTGAAGAAGTTAATGATTCCAGTTGTCTTTCAGCTCTTCTGCCTGAATTCAGCTGTTGGACAACCACAGCATGAGGCTTTAAGGCAAACCAAAGTCAGAGAGAAGGAACACCATCAGCCATTCCAAATGGCATCAGATATGTACATGGTGGGTTTCATTGTGCTTTGTAAAGTATTTAATGTGTTCTTACAGACAACTTCATGAAGTTATCTATATTGATTGCAGATGCCACACCTCTATACAATCCATTTTTCTCTGATTTTTAAGTAACTTGAAGCATAACTTGGGAACTGTTTCTTTATGGAGCTCTTGATTATGAGAAGATGAGTTCTGTAGGTTTTTCTAGCTGATTCTTCACACTGTCCTAAACTGATTTCTCTAGGGAAATACATTCACTTACATAGTTAGGCAGGGGCTGTAGCGCTGGCATACTGCTGGCAAAGCGATCATAGATCTGACAGCTGTCCAACAGTTTTAAATCTAAAGACTCTGAGATCTGTTTTCCTTTCCTGCAGAACACATTGTTGCACTGTAAGATACATTTCCAAGTCTGTATGTAATTTCTTTGTTTAACTACCATCCCCCAGTATGAACTGTACACCTGTTTATTTGACTGTTCTCACCATTGCTTGGAAAGTGACAAAACCAGTTAAATCCATTAAACTACAGATATTCTATTGCTATTAATTGTTATTTCTACGGGCCTAAATTTGTCATTATTACTGATGTCAGTCTAGTTTTACATACTACATCTACATACTCAGACACATATCTTTGCCTTCATTCTCAGATGACCCCAGATTGATGCATACAGGCATTTACTCATCAAAGACTTCAAAACAGAAATAAAAATTGCAAGCTTTGAATAAATCACTCTTAATTTTTTGATCAAAATATAAATGGGATCATTTTGGGACTTGTCCCCTTAGAAACCAACAACACCAAGAAAAATAGAATTGAACTAATGAAAATAGCACCATTTGAAATATTCAGTGAAACATTTTAGCAATCACTGAAGTAAGACTAGCTATTAAAGAAAAATAGGATGAGTCAAAAGAGAAAGTCTTTTGCTGTGATCTCTTCTACAGTGTACTGATGAGAAAAGTACTGACAGAACGAGGAGGTGAGCACATGCTATTGTTAAAAGACTGCATGTGCTGATCTAGTTCAGCATGTACCTTTGGTATCCAGCTAGTTCCTTGAATGCAAAGTCAGGTACAGTTTTCAACATCTGCGTTCACGTGGGTCCCAGTGCTGTCATCAAATGTTCAGAGCATAGGGTAATAAAGATATATGATATCTTTTGGCAGTTCAGGGGAACACAAGGCACTCAAAGTGAATCTGAAAAAATGTTTAACCTGACCTGTCTGCTATAGTCATACATTCAAGAATACCAGATACAAAATATTTGTAATGTTAAAGATATTTTATAAAAATTCCAACTAATTAGAGACTAGAATATTATCTTTCTTAGTATCAAGTGGTTCACTTAAAATCTATGAGTACTATGAGTCTGTACAGAAAAATCTTGATTTTATCAAGGTCTTTGAATTTATCTTTTATTTCTGTAGTCTGTAATTCTATAATCTGATTTGAAGCACACTCAGATATAGCAAACCTAATTTTAAGAAGATTTTATTTTAGTAAAAATCATCTCCAATCAGCAATTAGAAATGCAATGTGGTAGAAAACAGAAATTCTATTTCTGTTCTCAGTTCCTTCTGAAGCAGATGTCTAGTGTTTGTCAAGAGGGAATGGCAGAAGAGTGTAGTATTTGCCCTGTTTTAAGTTGCAGAAGGGAGTGCTCCCTTGTGCTGGTACTACAGTGAAATAAACTAAGAAAAACATTAAATTAAAGAATTCTCCATTCATAATGTCAAATGTCATGTACAAGTCAAAAAAGGATTAACAATTAGTGTTGCCCTTAAAAATCTTTTTCCTGGGGGATCTGAAGTCATGCACTAAAAACAGAGTATGGAATGCAAGTTCCATTTGGGGTTTCTTCCCTTTTCAGGAAAAACAATGTTTTACTTTGGTATTATGTTATATAACCTGGAGTCTGCATTCACTTCAGATTTAATGAGCGTGTCAGGTGTCTGGGTACAGACAATCTCAGTCAGTCCAGCCTAGGTATGAGTGGGTGTATTTAAAGCTGTGTGTGAGTCACAGTGAGTCTCACCAATACTGCATGTAAGGCCCTAGAACTCATGGGAACATAAAGCTTTGTATGTTACTGCAGTACTGGGCTGCATGGAGGCTCTACACGAAGTCAGCAGATGAAGGCTTCTCTCTTCTGTGTAGGGCCGTGCATTGGAGGTGGACACCCTGGACATCCTAAGCTGTGTGGCAAGAACACACTGCCCTAGCGGCACATAAGGGAGGCAGGCCCCCAGGGCAGGCACACACAACAGCATGGACCAGCAGTGCAGGCACAGACATACCTTTCTTGCCTCATAGAGACAGCCACAGCTTCTTCCCAGGTGCCTGGGAATGGTGGCTCTGAGAGAAGCTGCAGTGCTACACTAGTAACACCAGTTCCCTGGACTACAGCAGGGAATGAGGTGGTGAAGGCCAATGTGGAGGTGTGGAAGGATTCATCTATTGCTTTATGAAATCCACACCTGCAACAGCATGGTTCTTTCTCACTTAACTGTGAGAGAACTTGACTGCTCTTCCAGACACTCTGGAAATGCTGGGAAATACTGAGGGACTGTCAGCACCCATTTATGTTGTCACTCCGAAGCTGACATGTTGCTAACAAAAGTAAGAGTAAGAAGCAGGGCTGGTCCTGTCCCCCAGCTGAACCAGCTTGTCTGAACTGAAATCCCACCTCCAGACTAAGTGAGGTGGTTTCAGGTGTCCACAAGTAGTCACCACGCCAGTGTAAGTGCACAAGTAACACAGGCAATCAAGACACCCCCTCAAGCACTTATAAAGGGCTGGTGGTAAGGGTTGAAAAGCTGCCCTTAGTAGTGTATAACAATATGTTCAGAGAGATGGTTTTGCATGTCAGATAGGCAGGACCTGCTGAATTGAGGATCTTTGTATGTCTGGAAATACGGATCTGTGCAACAACTGGTAGAACAGGCTATTCTGGGCCAGTTCCAGCTTCATACAGTTGTGTACCCTGAAATGACTGAGAATGTGTGCAGCTGCAGAGCTTTACCAATTCAGAGAAGCTGGAAACTCACACTAACCTAGGTTTGAAACACTCTGATCTAAAACATTCTGGGCATTTAACGTTCTTAAAAGCCGGGAGATTGGTAGATGGCAGAATTAAGATGGGCACTGGCAGTATGAGATGGTGTCAGTAACAGTATCCTGCACTGAAGGCGATGATCCACTTGGCAGCACTGACCTAGCATGCTGGAATACTATAGATACCAGTGGCATCTAGCCAGAAGAAAGACATGTTGTCTTTCTTCAAAAGTCAAAAAATAGACTTTGATTTTACATATCCTTTGCTTAGGCACCTGTTAATAAGCAATACTGTGTTACCAAATACATTGGTTTTTTTCCTTAATCATTAGAAAAGTAATCAAACATGCATCCCTCTCTGGCTTTTTAAAGTAGGACCTTAAATTCAAAGGTGAAAGGTATTTTGCCTTCAATGGACAATATTTGTGCCCCATTTAGTTAAATGGTCTTTCAGGAGATCTCAATATTCTCATGGGACTTTGTTGTATGACCAAAGTAATGTTGTATGATAAATACGAAGAAAAACAACATGTTTAAGTTTCCCAAAAATGATTTAAAAAATACAGAGCTCTTATGGTAAGATGTAATATTATTTGCACAATATAATTTAAATTATATTTTATGGACATTTTGCAGTTTATTTTTTATATAACTATCTTCCTTGATTATGTCATATAGACCTGTAGTTGTTGTTTTGTTAATTTTTTTATTTGTCATGGGATGATTACATTTAGTTATTGATTTATTCACTGTGACATTCAGTTTTCTGAGGGATACAGTGGGTAATAAAGGCACTTCACCAATTTGGGGCATTTTAATTTCAAAAGCCATATACATTTATTTGTTATTTTAAATGTACATGTTTGGTATAGGACAAATTCAACATCATTTGAACATATTTGAATAAGGAGGAAATTTGTAAAAAAATTATGGTTCCTTAAAAGACCAGAAGAAACAATACCTTAGCATTTAACTGACCTTTACTAAAGCTTCTTCCATACTAGACACCAAAATCAAATAAAAATTGAATCCAAGTAATGTATCCAGTAATGTACTCTATACAGCATGGAGTCTGTTCTTACGTAACTCATACATACATGGTTTTTTAATGTGATTCATTTGTCTTGACTCCACTAAGTTCAGCCCATGTAGCTGAAGTATAAATGTTTATATTTTTGGGGCTGCACATCAGTGCTCTGACACATCTAGGTGAGGAATTGGTTCCCCAGATAGGTTCCTCCACACTCCTGTTACCTGAAGGAGTGTCAGCCGGAGCTCCCCGGGCGACCTTTCAGCTGCCTCTCAGAGATTATCTGCATGATTTAATGCCACTTGACACACCCTTGGGTATCAAAGATATCTGCAGAGGGCTGGCAGAGACACCACAAGACTGAAGACAGACTTGCACCGTTCTGACACAACAGTGGGAGTACAGGAGAGATACACCACACAGCAGTGAAAATGGTACGAGACAGATATGTTCAAGCAGCTTATTTAGCTTTTTGCTTCTCTAGTTAGGTGGGCACTTTGTTTTCTCGAGAGATGAGTGTTCTGCATCAGCCTCAAAAGCCAACAGTTCTCTACACAAGAAGTTGCCCATCAAGGACATGATTGCATACATTTTTCTCATTTTGATTAGCAAGCATAAGCATTAATTTTTTCTTTCACACAGCCTACAGTAACACCTTCATACATACAACTTTCTGTTATTTCTCCAGCAGTACAAACCATAATGAAACTTTGGGTGTGCCCACAAAGAAAATACACAGTATTAAATAAACACATCAGTATGATTACTTAGCCACACACCAGTAAGCATATGGAATGTTTTGACAAGAGTAAACTTCAAAAGTTTCCCCTTTCTTCTTGGAATTGTTCTACATGACCAAACACCCTACACAACAAAATCAAGATATGCCTGTAGCATAGGGAGGTAAATGTGTGCTATGTTTAATCCAATTAGCACAGTTACAAGTAGCAGTGTAGATACAGCAGCATAGGCCAGACAGTACATTATATAAATCAGAATACAAGCCATACAAAAGTCTAGCAACATGCTCTGAACCTTCTCGTTGTTCTTTTTCCACTTCCAGCAATCAGTGACCAAAGGACTGAGATGGGATTTGTCTCTGGCCGCTATCTTCAATGCCAGTCAACAGACACCTCCCATTACCCTGCCTACTCCCATACCTACAGTTCTGTCTCCTCAGTCTTCAACAGCACCACATTCCACTATTTCTGTCACATGAAAAAAGCACCTCCAGATGATTTTTTTTCATCTATACCACGATTCACAGGATGCTCCTAATTCTTGTATTGTGAGGTTTTTTGAATGCTTGCTTCTTGTTTACCTTCCCACTCCATCCATTGCTTTAAAGATTTTTCTTGTGCTGCTTTCCATCATCACTTTTCTAGGCCAAGAATTCTAAATGATTTAACTTCTCCACACATGGTAGTAATTCTTTACCTCTGAAAGTCTCTGCCACCCTTCCTTCAACTTTTTCTTGTCCTAGCCTACTATACCTTTTTCAAAATGGCATAAGCAAAACTCCATACAGGAGTAAAAATACTTCAGTCCCAATTAAAATGCTTGAGTTTAATCCTTCTGTACACTTACTTTCCCTATGCCATGACTAAAACAAAAAGATGAATTCATGTAAGGTGTTCCAGGAAATAACCTGCAGCTACAGCACTACAAAAATGAAATTGAATATCTCTGTCTGTTTATCTCTAAATATTAGTATTCTCATAAGTTACACAGTGATTGGCCTTTACTTGGCATAATTGTGCCATTTTTGTAACTGATTGTAAAGAAATGCAAGAATAGTAAGCTGTTTGATGTTACACAGAGTATACTATAAAATCACAGATCTGCAATCAAAGACAAAAATTCTGCTGAAACCAAGTTGCCAGGCAAACAAACTACATTTAAAAACCAGAAGAATATTCAATAACAATCCATTTATATTGCCCAAAGCACAAAAAACCCCAAGATGAAACCAAGTGTCTTGGATACGTAGAAAAGCGTATCCAAGCAACAACACTAAGACTGAAAAGAAATAGGTCATGTGAAGAGAAGTACTAAATTTAGTAATCAAATGTATATTCAGCAGAAAAGATAAAGAAATTTAGTGAAATAACTTAAAGAAAAACCAAAAAAAATTAAGAGATTTCTGAAGCTGGGAGACACATGAGACAAAAGATGTGCACTTGGTTGCAACAGTGCAACTGAAAAGAAATTCCATGATAGTTATCTGACTTAAATTTGTATGAAACATGAAATAACTCAGAGCAGATTTTGGTACAGTATTTTATTTTTGATCAGTTTTACCCCAGAAGTTTGATAAGAGCTCCAGTTCATTGGGTCCCTGCACAAGCAGACTGAAGTCGTGATACGTTAAATTGATACAAAAGTGCAATGGTAAAAGTTTTACTGACATCACAGGGTCTTGCAGGCAGCCACTATGACTTGCTTTTCATCCTAATTAGGTCAGTGACAGAGCTGTCCTACACTACACAGAATCGTGCACATGATCTAATGAAAAGGTGTGACCACAGCTGCTGTCGGCATCTCATCTGAGCCGAGTCAGTTCAGCTGAAGAACTTGTTCACCAAGGAACTTACCTGGAGGTGTGACAGCCAGCTGTCTTGAGCCACAGATGTGGTAACACTGAAAGAATCACTCTGTTCCACAACCTGTTACAAAAAAAATTGTACTCTCTTCCTCCCTGAAAGATTTTTACTCCATTTCAGAGACTGTCTTGTTAAATCCTTGAACACTCATGGATGGCATTTTTTGTAATAGTGGAGTTTCTGCCACTTCAGATGCACCAGCTCTGCTACTCACAAGAGCCTTTCTTCCACTGTTAAATTACAGGTTTTCTCACCTTTGGACAAGGTCTGAACTCCATGGGCACTCCCTGCCCAACACAAAGGCAGGTCATGCAGCTGTGATAGTAGCTGCAGGACAGCTAATTAGGACCTCAGGAAGAACACAGAAACTCACAGCATCCAGGAAAGGAAAGGGCTGGCTCGTGAGCAGCAGAGTCACTTGTCCTTTCCTCCTACTTAGCTCAAGACTCAGCAGAAGCCGTGCTCTGGGGGTTGCTTCCCACAGCAACAGTTCAGCACCTTTCTGCTGCTATGGGAAGCAGCAGTTTCAAAGCCAGCCCTCTCCTGAGGTCCTGTGGGAAATACCAGTGGGAGAAAGAGTACACTTCTCTCAGAAATGATAGCATATTTTCATTCAGAAGGAAAAAAACCCCAACAAACAAATGCAGCATATATGCTGCTATATACTGCAGCAATTTGAACACTAGGATTACAGAAATACATATTTCATTTTTATTATAAATTCATCCTGTCAATTTGCTGTCTCTGGGAGTAGCCATTGGCTTTACTCTGTGGGCACTGCTGAAAATAGTGGGCAGAAGAAGATCATCTAATGATGCTAAATTTGTGTTTATTTATCAGTAACTGAAATAGCAAAAAATACTGTCTGGAATACAGAAAAACATTACAAGACTGGGGTGGGAACTAAGATATGTGGTATAAAGGGTAGCACTGTGGTTTGAATGTGAATGCAAAGGTTGAGTGTATCTAGGAAGGACAGTGCATATCCGTCTGTCATCAGCACCCAGTAAACAAACAGAAGAAAAGCCATGGAGAGCAAAGAGAAGCAGCAGTTACATGTCACCAAGAGAAAGTTGAAGGAACAAACTGTAAGCAGACATTATGCTTTGTATTGTTTGATTCTTTCTCTTTTCAGAGAGATGTTTGTGAACATTTCTTGTGAATTAAAACAGTGCACCATAGACATAACTGGGTTCTCTGTCACTGCATTCCCTAATTAAAAAAAACCAAACAACTCACACGGCTGAATCTGGCCAGCAAGAGAAGCTACAAAGTAAGGGAGAAAAAAGTACTTTAAACTGAGCTTAAGCAGTTACTCATCTTGACATTGCCTTACAAAAGTGATCTTTATGTTGAAAAGGTCAAACTCCAAGGAGAAAAGTATTTTCCACTCTGCTACTAGTTACTATTGCTATTTTCTACCAGCTAGAATCAGAAGAAATAACAACTATTTCTTTTTTGCCTTATTGAACCCAAATACTTTACTATCAAAACAGAAAATAAAAAAAGGACAGTTTCTCTCAAAAGAAGAAACAACAATTAAATTATAACAAAACATGTTGACTGACTGTAAGTATTGCTTTCAATGTTTTCTTCACACGCACAAAGCAGATTTTACTAGTAATTATTCTTTACTCATGTTGTATACATAAATAACTGGGATCTAACATGGATGAAAACAATCAGCTGTTTTGATGAATCTAGTTGAAAACATTTATTGTATTTCAAGTACAGAGGTATTAAAATAATTTTTAACAAAAAAACCTGCAATAAACTTATTTTGCAGGAGAAATGACTGGAAATTCTCAGGTTCAGAGCTTACCAGATACCAAGTACAATACCCAGAGGAGGCATCCTGTATTTACTCATGGCAGATGCTTGGAGATTGTTCACCAGCTGAGTATTACAACATATGCTTTAGGTTAAGAAAAAAAAATATATATGGTTTTACATACAAAGAAAACTCCAAAACATTGCACAAGTTTTTATTTACAACCAACAGGGTGAAGGATTACACCAGAGAAGTTGCACAGTGTTTCATAGGTAAATTAATTTAACCTTCAACTAGTATCAAATGGAGAGGCATGGGCTCCAGGACATGAGATGGGTGTACTGGTGGACAGGATCCACTTTTTACCAAAACCTGTAGTGATACAAAAAGGGGCAACATTTTCAAAGTTGAAATTGGAAGATTTAGATTTGATATAAGCATGACATTTCTTATGATGAGGGTAGTGAGATACTGGAACAGGTTGCCCAGAGAAACTGAGGGTGCCTCATCTCTAGGCATGCTCAAGTTCAGGTTGATAGGGCTTTGAGCAGCCTGGTCTAGTGGAATGTGTCCCTGCTCACTGCAGTGGGATTGGACTAGAAACCTTTAAAGCTCCCTTCCAACCCAAACTCTTCTGTGATTCTGTGATTCTAAGACATTAAAAGACATTCTAAGACAATTGAAACAGTCCTCAGGGTCCTCAGAAAGTCATACTGACAGCTTCACTACACCTACTAAATTTCTGATTATGAAGGAGAAGCACACAGCCTGTTCCTAAAGTGACAATGACAGACTATGATCATACCGCTGGCAACCTTTTTCCAGTACTCTATCCCTGAAAAACATTTTTCCTAATGTTTAACCTAAAATATCCTGGTTGCAATTTCTGCTCCTGGTGGACAGAGAAAAGAAGTTATTCCCATCTCATCAGTAACTTCTCGTATACTTGTGGACTGTTGTCATTCTCCTACTCTTACTCTTCCCTAATTAACCAATCTGAAATAATTCACTATTTCCTCTAGGTCCCTTGACATTCTGGTTGCTCTTTAGGTGGTCCACATCATTCTTCACATGCAGCATTCAAAACTAGCTTTACAACTGTTAAGCAAAGCAGAATTCCTTGCCAGGTCTTGCAAACCCTAATCCCATAATACATCCTAGCAGAACGCTTATCTTTTTTTTGCAATAATAAGCCATGGTTGACTCACATCCAGTCTGTGACCACTCAAATCCGGAGTTATTATTGTACAGAATTTCTACCTAATCAGTTTTCCCTACCAGCTGATTATTGCTGCCTAGGGCTGCATCTGTTTTGGCTGAATAACTTCGCTCTTTTTTTCATATTTCTAACTGAAGATAATGTTTTGTTTTGTCCCTGCCCTCCAGCACACCTGCTCCCTCCCAATCTGATACATATGTGAATTCAATGAGCATTTTCCCTTCTATAAGCATGCGTCCAGGTCACCAGATTCTGAATCTGTGCAATCCAACTTGATATACATTTCCATTTTGATAGAAAACCACACTGTAATTCTTGGTTTTCCAACAAGCATTGCATGCACCTGACTGCAGACCAACATGGAACACACATTATTAATTTCCATATGGGAAGCACATAAAAAGTTCCCTGAAAATCAAGACGTACTGAATCTAGAGCTCTTCTCTATCCATAAGGTATGTCATGTGGTTGTAAGGGCAATCAAATTTTTGAGATGTGAGTTTGTTGCCAGTTACTCATCCCTATGTTATTTTTCAGGAATGTACAAATATATTTTTCTAGAAAAATTAATTTGCTTAATAATGTCATACCTTTTTTCTCCTTTCTCTCTCCAACAGGCTTGCCACTTTACAGCCTCCCTTTATCCTACCTTGCTTCCATAACTTCTCAAATACTTTGATTACTGACACTGGGATTCTGTTAGCAAGAGCTTTAAATACTCTAGGACACAGTTAAAGAGAGAATTCAGGTCCATTTGAAAATACGTGGCTTAAACATTCTACCCTTTTCTTAACTGAAAATGCACCTGGCTAGTGGATTAGTTGTCTTATTTTACTACCTTAGATAGTGAAATCTAGAAGGTGCTGCATTCCTGACACCTTTTAGTATTCTCACTTTACAATTACAGTACACTTTCTATTTCACACAATTAATGGGCTTCTGGAGTGATGTGGGGGTTTTATTTCGCTCGCTAGTTGCATTTCATCTCGTGCTTTTCTTTCTGATTTTGTTCTCACATGCTTTTCTTGTACTTTTATTCTCAGCCTTAACAACCAGCATAAAAGCTAACTTACTTTCTCCTTTCCTGTAGGTTTGTTTCTCCAGTTTGAGTGATTTAGCCGAGCTGGTTTCCTAACTCCGAGTTCATTGAAGACTGCCTTCCTGACTTCCAGGGGGTTCATGTTGATCATACTCCTTGTTCTGGTCCTGCAGATCACTAATCTGTCATCACACTGCCATGTCATGTACAGTCCCAGATAATGCTTACCCTGACATTTTCAGCTACTTGCTTCTTACTGCCTGTAATCAAAACTAGAATAGCCTTATTGCTCTGTGCAGACTTCTCCAGAAAATCTGGAAGGCTCAATTGTCTCCAGCCTTGTGTTCCTCTAGGTATTCACATTCACACATGAGGGAGAGGAAACAAAAAGTTTGTGCCACAGGGACACTGCTTAAATTACACGTCCTGTCTCATACAGCAAATGTCTCATCATCGCGGGTTCTTTGCAGGGATCATGTATGACCCAGACAGACACAGTCACAGCACCCTTGGTGGGAGTACCCTGTCACCCACCTGAAAACATGAGACCTTATCTCTCCCCAGCCACTCCTGTGTCTAGGAGGGAATTTTAGGTTAGTCACGTGTGAGTCATGAACTCTGAAATAGCCAAGCATGACAAGATGGAAGTTCTGCCTAGAAACACAGCCTGTCACAGCCTCAGCTCCTGATTATACTGATATATTAATAAATATGTATCTAGGCACCCCTCTTTGCAGTTCACTCGCTCCTTGGAACACTTAAACTTCTCCTGGCCTCCTCGTAGCTGACTCTTGCACACAGTTACTCAACTTTCTACTGCAATTGCCATGGGCATGGTTTCAAAATGTTGCCTATAGGGCAGATAGGGGCTCTGAACGCAAACCCACTCTGAGATGGTGTGAACAGCAGCTCAGTCTGGACTGCTGTTTCTTTACTCCCATCACATGATCCTGGTGAAGTAACCAGCAAAACTTTTTGTACAATTCTCTTCAACTACACTTCTTTTGTTCAAGTGCCAAAATTCAGACACTCTGGTTACTGTGATGATTTAACAAAATTCCTGTCCCCTTACAGTCGTGGGCACTGTGTCATCGATTTCCCAGTTCACAGACAGCCTGCTCCCAGAGCAGGATCAGACATGAGTCCTGGAAGGGGCACAAGAAAGCTTGCCCTCCTGCACAGCAAGGATATGAAAGGCCAAGAGGCTGAGACAGACTGCCCTCCCATGCAAGGCAGGCCTTGGGCACAAGGACCATAGAGAAACAGTAGCCTTGCTTCAGGGAGGGCCTCACCAACATCCCTCACAGCTTCCAGGAGTTCGGGTGTCTGTAGAAATAGCCTCCTTATGCTCACCATAGGCAGATACATGTTGGTTGGAAGATGTTGGCAAAGTGAATGTGAAGGAGGATCTCCAAGTATTTGAGCAATTCGTGGTCAACCTATACTCATTTAAAACTCTTCCTACACCCACATATGTCTAGGAAATGGGAAAACATGGAGCAGACACACTAGGAGCACAACAAGCATGCTGCCACTGGTCTCAAACCACAACTCCAGCTTGGAGGAGAGCACTCAGACAGAGTCCACAAAGATCAGAAGTTGAACAAGCTGCCCAGGGCTGCCATGGCCCTGTAGACAACTGGGGTCTGAGAGGGCCCAACAGTATGAATCTCCAGACTCCACCAAAAACTGACACTTATGACTTTTTGTTTCTTCAATGACTTAGCCAAGGCTGAAACATCCAGCTGCCATAGTACTGAGGTCCAGAACCAGGCAGAAACAGCTCAGTTAATGTCAGGATCCCTCCCACACCTCAGTAACACTAAGAGCCCTCCCCAGAGAAACACCAGGACACTGGGCAGAGTTCCTCATTTACATCTTCAGTCTTCCAGTGCTATTTGGGCTTCCACTCAGGCTTAGCCACAGCTAACTCCAACACCTGCACCTCCAGTCCCTGAGGCAGCTGACAAACAGGCTTCTCTCCTGAAGAAGCACAGCAGAGGAAGTCAGTCCTCCAGTGACAGCAGTGCGTGGACAGGTGCTCCCAGGGGCATTCTACGACAGCTCCAAGGTCCTCTTGCCATCACAAACAGGTTCATTTGCAGAAATGAATCATTTTTATTCTGCTTTCTCCTTGGTATTCTGAGGCCCCGCAAAACGTCAAAATAAGATCAGACATAATAAATGACCTTACTTTAATATAAACATGTTTAAACAGTCTTAGTCTGTAACACTTGGCCAGGTCAACCCCCTGTGCAGTTTGTTGTTCAGACTGATTTTAGCAAGCTGCAAGCTGCAACTGATGCAGTTTGGAGAAGTAGCTTACTCATGGGTAATATACCACTTATTAAATAGAATGGTACTAAACTAATTGAATAATGAGGGCCAGATACACGCCCCGCTAAAAATCAACGCAGAGAAGTGAGAGATTAAACAGTAGCAGGGACCATTCCCTTTGAGACATTTTCAGTGTCCAGAAATTTTTCTGAAATACAAAAATAGAAAAAATCATCTGAACTATTTGCTTCTCATAATACAGCTGTCCTTCATTCGCTGACACTACACTGCAACATTAGCCAACTGATGCACAACTCTCTTTCTTCTATCAGCATTATCGCAGTCATTTCTTCATGCACAGAAATACAGCTGATTTATCCACATAATCAAATCAGCTCTGAAGAAACAGAGTCGTTCCTCAGTAAGACAAAGAAGGACTGCTAAGTAGAAGAGGGCTGCTTGTACAATTATATTCTTAAACAAGTGTAACCAATTACTGCTCGGGTGAGCACCACTGAATTAAAATCACGGAGATAATTGTGTCTGAACACTTGCACATTCCATGAGTAGGATGTAAATCTCATTTATGAGGTTTTAAACTTACTATTCCATTGAAATTAAGAAGAAATAAAATCATAGCATTCAGAGCTATTGTTTCAGGCTGTTTGCAAATTCTAGCAACCATCATTGCAAACCTTTGCCAGCGATCACATACTTCTACACACACTGATAGTTACTTTTCTTATAAATAAAATCTTTCAGAGAAATAATAAAAATAAATGCACTCTCCTGAAAAAAATATCAGATTGCCAAACCATTGTGACACAGCCAAACTTTAGCTGAGATTGTGCAATCTCAACAATCGCTGTTGTTAAATTGCAGAATGGTTTTAGCTGAGAATTATTTCAGCTATTACCAAATTCAACTTATACCTTTTATCAAAGGATTTCAGAAACCAAAAGAAACAGTAATCATCATTCCATCTGTTTTTCTAAAAACAGTTTCAGAGTTCAGTTACAAAATTCAGAAGAAACACAAGACTTAAAATCTTCTTGCCACTCGTTCCACTTGTTGCACTTTGCTGCTTTGTTTCAACCAAGGTTTGTTGATTGTCCAATAGAAATGCAGTTCTTATGCAGCTGAACAATAACACAATCAGTATTGTGAGGCCAAATGCTGTCTAAAACAAGCACATCCCAGCATTCTCCTCCCCATAGGCACAGCTGCACTTCAGTCTTTCAAAACACTTGAAAATTATAATCGCAATAGGTGTTCTACTTGGAATCGTCTTAGGGACGGATAATATTTAATTTGCATCCAGAACTCCTAATTTGCTTCTTATATGTAAAAACAAACATTACAAACTGGAACACCTAGTGTTGAGTAGCCCTGCTGCCCTCTTTGCAGGCCTTGCTAAGCGAGTCGGCCAAAGATCTGTCTGTGGAGGAGCTTACGCTTTAGCTTGGATTCTGCTACCTCTCCTGCTTTACTTGTCAGCTGTGTGCTGGCACGGGGGCTTTGCCAGCTGTCAGATGCCACTGCCGGGTGTTGTGTCCCCCCTGTGCGTTACTCGGTGGGGAGGCAGTGGGGAACACAGCCCCTCGATAGATATGCATGGTACGCACAGTGTGTACACACAATGTCCGCACAGTGCGCACAGTACAGGATGCACACACATGCACCGTGCGCCCCACACTCACGGGGCAGGCAGAGACGCCCCTCTGCCCGCCCGGGAAGCCGCAGCCCTCCTGCACGGGCGTCATCTGTGCCGCCATCCCGGGATCAGGAGGCGGGACGCGGGTCCCACCAACGGGAGCCTTGCGCCAGCCATGCCGCTGGCGGGCGGCTGGGGAGGGCCCGGGACCCGCGCCCCTCTTGGGGGACCGTGCCCTGCGCCCGCCCGACGCCCACACACTGCCCGGGGCATCGCCCGCGGGGCTCCGGGCTCTGCGGGCCGGGCACGGCGGCGCTCGGGGNCGCTCCGGCCCCGCCGCGCTCCGGCATCGCCGCTCGGGCGCTCCCCGGCGTGCGGGCACACTGCCTGCCATGTTTTCCTGCCGCACAGCCCGCCTTCCTGCCATGGCTTCCCGCCTCCTGGTACGGGCAGGCTCCCGGCAGGGTTTGCCACCGGCTCCCTGCGAGCCCCGTGGCCCCGCTGCTTCGCCTTGGGCGCTGGAGCTCCGCCGTGGCTGGCCAGCTGTTGTCATTGTACACCTGCCTGCAGGCGTGTCCCTGCGCGTTTCTCTGCCGCTTTGCTTTGGCGTATGTACGCACCCCGACTGTCATCCAGCCTTCCCTTTGCGCCCCAGAGGTCACGCGTCTGTATACAGTGCTGGCCCATGCTCCCGTAAGCCTCTGCAGCATTATCTGTGCATGCAAATACCCTATCTTCTCGTTCCATCCGTTCTATATGTTCACTGTGATGTAGAGCAGACAGTACACTTGTCAGCCTCTCATTGTCATCATTCTGTATCTGACACAAGTAGGAGATGAGAGCACATCTATAAATTACAAGCATACGCTGTTGCTCTAACTTTTCCAGTACTGTATGCTATCCCTGCTAACTTTATCTTTTCTTTCACTGTCCCAAGGCATTCACATCTACTGAAATAACTCCTATGGCATAAGTTACCCTGCCCCTGTTCTTAACATGCATCTCTAATACTTGTTTGTAATTTACACCCTTGATATATGACTTTATTATAGCTATTAATCATTCTTATGCCCGAAATTATGTAGTTCCGCCCTGTATCTTTTGTCTGTGTACATTCAAATGGTTATATGCAAGTTAATAATCCATGGTCTGTTCTTCATGTCACATGTTCTTCACTCATCTATGCTTTATTTCTTGTTAAACTTCAGCTTCCATTGAAGACCCATTCTTATACCCTTCCATTGCCCCCAAATATGTTATCTGCCGCTGTAGAATAATACAGTCATCCTGTCTCTGAGTCTGTTTACCAAACATACTTAATATATCTGCTGGCCGCTTATCTCAAAGTTTGTTCCATCATATTTTATGGTTCTAGTCCAAACAGTCCTCTATCAGAATATATCTAGCTGTGCTTTAGTCACACGTGTGCTTTATTCCTTCTGTCAGATGTGTAAATATGCTTCGTATGCATTGTTTACATGAATTTTTCCTCTTTCTCTCTGCTTTAACTATCAGGAGGTATATCCCATTGCCGATTGCCTAGCCCTCAAAAACTCATTTCTTGCCTTTTCTTCTACATCTCCCTTCTTGCATAACTAAGTCTTATGTTATTTTGAGAACTCAGACTTAAAATTCTTCAGCTACCTGCATGAAACTCATGCCATGCATTCATGACTTCTTAACTAAGGACGTTGCTATTTGCATGTTGTCATGTTATGTGTCTGTTTTGTTATCTTTCTAAACTACCTGCATCCTCAATCTTGTTCTCATTTTGGTCCTTTTTCCAGCTTGGGATTTTGGTATTTCATCTTACACGTTTTCCTGCTCTGCCAGCTCAGTCTGACCAGATCTGGACTCTCCATCTTTTCCAAATTCCCTGTTATGCCCTTATCACCATATGTACACAGCATTCTCATTTCAAATGCAGACGCCAAAAGCTTCCCTTTCAAAGCACTATGCAGTTTTGTCTAATCTGTAACTCTGCACTCTCCTCCTTTCCTCAAACTTAAAATAGCTTTTCAAAATCTTCCCCTCCACACAACCTCTGCCTTCTGCAACATCACCCACGTGAAGCTACAAGTCCCCTTCTTGGTTCTGTGTTCTTTCTGACCTATTCACACTCTTAAACACAAGTAGTTTGTAAAGCTTCTTGTGGCTGGTTTACAGGTTTTCTAAGTAAGAGTCTTAAAATAGCTCTGCCTCAGCCTGTTTTGTTTGTGTATTCATTCAGCGCATTAGCCTGAGCTGCATTAGCTGTCTGGTTTGATCACACAGAGTGCTGAGTGCTGCTGAGATGGTGCCAAGCACCCTCAACTCAAGTTGCCTGTCAGGATTGCAGGATCGTAACACTCGTTGATCTGGACATGGGGTTAGGCTGAATTTTCAAGAGGATTATTGCAAGTTTCTCATGTGATTTACACAGCTGGGTGGCTTTTAAAGGGTGTTGATTTTCAGAACTTCTGAACAATTAGACATTGATGTGGTATTTTTCAGAGTAAGCCTCCCAATTCACTAAAGACTTCTAAGAACAAAATCTCATCATCCTTTTCCATGAATTCAGAAAGTACATTTGTGTTGAAATGTTAGTGCCTTTATTGGTCAGTTTCTAGCAATAATTAAAAATAGCATTTCTTCATCTTTTGAAGTTGAGAAGAGCTCGGTACCCAGGGGAAGTTTATAAACAAGAGAAATATGTTAAATCTTTCTTTATTTAGAATGCCATGGCAGTGATAGGAAATTACAATATACCATCAAGCCCCTAGATTAAATTACTAGTGACAGGTGCATACAAAGAATAAATGCGAAGTTTATCTGCTCTGAAAACAATAGTGTGACTCGACTTGTTATGCAACACACTCGCTTTGTTTCAATTTGGTAACTGTGTAAAGCATGGTGAAAACAGAATAACAGTGGTTCAGTTACTTTCTGGAAGATCTCAGCTGAAAAATATTCATGGGCTGGTCCTAACTTTGAATTAGAAGATTAACTAAACAAATGTTTTAGTAGTCACAATGGCAGCAATTGCTTGATTAGCGTGTCACCTGCTAGTGATTTCCAAACCTGTTCACAGCCTTGGACCTCCTCTGTGTAAGTTTTAGATGAAGACTTCTGCCTGTGAGGCAGACAGCCTAGTGTGAGCCTTTTGCCAGTACTGAATTCACTTATTCACTCTGGATGCAGCAGGACTGCTTACGGCTTGTAATATAACTAGAAATGGCAGCTACTAAATGTATGTGTATATATATACAGAAAAAAATCGCCAGATCACAATACTGGGGGGATTTTTCCCCCTCTGAGATAAATGGAATAGCTTACTTTAAGACAAGACTTTAAGGGATCTGCACTTAAAAGCCTACGTCAAATTGCTTGTAATTGGGCTGTAGTGTCACAGAATAATGGCTTGGAGTAAAGGTAAAAATATGCACTGCAATACCAGTGTTCACAATTATTTTTGTGTTATCCTACAAGCTTGTTTGCATTACAGAACTCTTCATACAATTTTGAAGTGAGCTCGTTGATTAATAAAAGAGGAATAGTTTATTAGGCTCGATGGAGCCTCCTTCTCCTTAGTATGATGGTTCACAGTGTTACAGCATGAAGGGACACTCTCAACTCAGAATTTTTGCTTGATTTTTTTTTTTTTTTTTTTTTTTTGCTGGTTACATCATCTAGGTTTTAAAGCAAACTGAGTGGATAGGCTGCTGAAAGCAGAGTCCTGCTTACTTTTCTTCTTTCCTATAGTGCAGGTGACCGAACGCAGGTTTGGTAGCTACAACTTGCATTTTTAAAAACTGAGTGAGACGTAAGTGCAGTGTGGAAGGCACATGCAGAAAAAGGTTAAAGGACATTTCCTTCCTCTTCTCTGATTTTGTCTTTTTGGCTGGCAGGGTTGTGTCAGTCACAGCTTCAGTACTTAATGCTGTTTGTGTTACATGCATGATTTCTCCAGAAGGTATTTGTATGAACAGGTTTTCAGGCATTTATGGGATTGTTTCTAATGGTCTCTGGTACTTGTACGAATCTGGGGAGGGAAGGTGTGTGTTCATCAAGATCTCTCATCTCCTCTAATGCAGACTAAAGGGATAGAAGGAAAGATGGCAAAATATAACAGGGGATATCTTCTCATTCTAGTGGCAGAAGAAAGATGCTCATAACCCCACTTTCCAAGTAGCAAGCAGAGACACTTCTTCAGAAGTTGCCAAAGTAGAATTAGGGTATCTGTGAATGAAGGAGGGTCTCAGCCCTAGTGGACATTACAGTAGAGCTATAAATCCAAAGGGGCGACTAGCTGTGGGGCTGCTATAGTGCTGGTGACTATGGGTCACTGGAGAATACAAATTTTAGCCAATATTGCATGTGTTCGGGTATATGCAAAGTTGTTTTAGAGCCTGCTTGGGGGCTGGTAGGCCCAGTTAGAGACCTACCTCTTTGAAAGGGATACTGTCTGCCAGTAATTCTCTGACTGTTCTGAACTTCTGTGGGGGACTCTGAGCAACTCTCCCAACTGATAAATGATTAAAATGTCTTTTCTTTTATATAGTGGTTTATTAAGATTGCTTGCTAAAGGAAATTTTGATTTTTGTGTTTCATAACTTCTGAGTATTTACTTGCAATTCTGACATTCTTTTGGGATAGTTTTTTGTACATGATTTGCATTGAGAGCCAGGGAGAAGAGGGCATGGGAGGAAAGGTGAGTGTCTGCATTTACATTGGCTCAGAAAGATCCAGATGAGAAGCTGAGCAGCAGAAGAGAGGTCAGTGGAGAAGAGAGATTTGTGAGTCAGTAAAGCTGCGTAAGGGAATGAGGTCGGTCTGGAATAAGGTTAAGAGGGTAAAAGGAGGATTTTAAGTGGCAGCAAGAAAACATGGTGAGGAATGGCGGAGAAGGAAGGTGCTCTGATTGTGTTGTAATAGAAAACTCAGGATGATAGGAGACTACAGAAAGGAGGGGAAGATGCAGGCATAAAAAAATGCATTCTCTAAAAAAGATGCAAGAGTGCCTGTTGCCATTGAGTAAGTCTGCTCATATATTGAAATGAGGAAGAGAAGGGTGTGGCAATGGGCAAAATACAGAAATGAGGTGGGTTAGGGCTCTAGCCAAATATTGTAGAATTTTTTTTCTTGGTTGCATTTCGAAAGTGTCATACTGACACCAAAAGCTTATTAATTATATCTTTACCATTCCATAAGGGACTTCTGATACGATGGCTTTTTAGACCCATTTAACTTCTTAACTGTTTTTAGGACTACTTACACTTCCTTGACATCTAAAGCATTTGTGGTGTAGGATGTAGAGAAAATAGTTCGTTATCAAAAGAGTTGTGCACCTCTTAGGTTTTCCAGAAAATGGAAATAAGGATATGTAGTCCAAAATAGTCCAGTTCTTGCATTTTGACATAGGTAACTCTTCGTCACCTTAGGTGACTATGATAAAAGAACACATCATAGAAGCTGCTCTAATGAGTTGCAGTGAAACAACCCTCAGTTTGTATTCATGCTTGTGCACAAGTGGAGTTTGTGTATAGCATGTTTGGAGCTGAGGGAAGTGATCATGTCCTTTAGATAGTCTTATATCTGTGTTCTTATATGGGTCCTTATGGAAAAGTAAAAACATTCACCTCCTAATGAAGTTGTGATCTAAATTGTGCATGATATACAATGGAATTTAACCAAAAGATAAGCAGAGTAGAGTGTGGGTGGGCAGTGGTGCAAGTCAGTGAGAGGTGCCTGTTGCATGTGTGCTTTGCTTTTGTCCAGTTTGATGGAATTTGGGGACAGGCTGAAATGTCAGCTGCTGGCATAGTAGGTATGATAAGGCAGACGGGGATTAAGCAGTGCTGAAGTCCTGCAGTGTGTGAAGGGCAGCAGGAGTACATCAGTTGATGTATGAATAAAATAAAAGTAGTAGAAAGTTAAATAATGTTTGAGGGGCACCAAGAGGGAATTTCCATTTCCTTAAGTATGCTTTTCTTCACGAATTCTTACTGCAGTATGCAGTGGGTTGTTTGTAAAAACACGTGAAAGGTGTGGCATTGCCGAGTTCTATCAGATGTGAGTTTACAGTGGAGGAGGCAGAGGTAGGACCTCTGTGGTACCTAACCCCTGTGTTACACATGTGGTCTGTGTCACAGGGTTGAGGAGTTTTAGTGAGGCTGTGCAGCTTCCCTGTTTCTTCTCTGTATTCTGTATTATTCCATACTTGCTATATGTAGTTGCTAATACTTCTTTCCTTTGGATTTTTTTTTATTTTAGCTTTCAAGTAAGAATGTGAAACCTAGTTGGGTGCTACCACAGCTACTTCGTAAGCAGTATGAGCATTGCAGGTTGCAGGCTTGGGTGACAGTCCGTGGATAAACTTCATTCTTGTGGTACATGCTGAAAAAGCACTTGCCCTGAAATGGACACCTTTGGGTATAGCTGGAAAGAGGGTGGAAAAAATTATAAAAGTGTAGAAAAAGGATACATATGGTTAAAAAAAATAAAAGGTGCTGGAAGACAGAAGAAAATGTGGAGGGGGCTGCAATTATGCAAGTTATGCTGCAAGGTGTACGTATGTCTGAGGCCCACCATGGGAGGGAGCAGAATTGTAGGTCCTCTCCACTTCCACTCAGGTTGCTCAAATGAATTAAAATAAGCATGGTAAACTTTAATTTCTCTAAAATAACCAGAAAATCTCATTGGTTATGGATTCACATTCATGAGGTGCATTTTCAGGTTAATTTTGATAAGTGATAGTTAATTCTGATAAAAACAGTAATAAAATTTGCTTCTGAATTTTTATATTAGTTCTGATGTTGAATGTTCTGAACACAGAGTTCAAGATGCAGTAAGTACGTGAGGAATGCATTGTTTTCACCTCTGCCCTAATGTAGAGCAATATTCTGCAATAACCTGTCATGGGTTTTGTGTTGGAATGGGGCTGATGTATGTTACGCTTCCTAGAAATATTATGCAGAGGTTTTCAAAACATTCCGTTTTAATGTTACTGAAGTATCCAAGAGTTTCACAACATCTAATTGTGTGGAACATCTTGGCTCAAAACTCATCTAAACAGAACTTTACGGGCAGGGTTATAATGTCATCAGGGAAAAAAATTGGTATCCTTTTTTAACCTGTTGACAATGATTTCATCCATTTTTTGTCTCCTCATGAAAATGGTAAACAGATATTTCTTAAAGCATTGAGGTTTTTTGTTCCCATACCATATTCCTAATACTCGCTTCTGGGTCTTGCCTCTTTAGTATGCACTTCAAGGTCTTTCCCTAAGGATTGCAACATTTTTAGTCTGTTCATGCAATGAAAGTGAAACATGGAATGCTTTTCTCTTCCTGATGTTTGTCTGCAACTGCCAGAGTGTTTTGTCCTAGGAACATCTCATTCAGATTGTTGCGGTTGCTACATCTGACTTCCATTGTACATGCAGAAGCTTTGTCCCTGGATATGCAGCCTTCACAACAACAGTTACTGCATATGCCTGAATGATTCTGACTATATTCACTGTTCTTACAAGACAGAAACATTAAAGAACATGCTGCTCTTTAGGGACGGGAATGAAGGACTAGAAGGACTCCTAAAATTAGTTATGTCTTTAAGGTTCTCATGAAATCGTATCTTGAGCCTTGTTGCAGAAACATCCCAGCCTTAGTTAAATGCAGACTTGATGTCATGATTATATGTTACTGTCTGTCAGTGGCAGCTCTGACTTAAAAGCTTGGTGTCCTCCACCTTGACTCACAGTCTTTCTTTCCACCTTCTTAGTTCATAGGCCTGCTGATTAACTTTCTGGCTTTTCTATAGCTGGGTTAACCCATAATTATCTGGTTTAAAATATAGTGTCTTTTAAACCTGAATTTCAGAAATCTGGCACAGAAAACAGCCCCCAAGATGGACCTTGGATATAGTGATTACTAAAATATTTTTCTTTATGTATTAGGGGTTTTTGCCATGGTGGTGTTGCTGGTAACTGTTAACAAAGAAGCATCGATTCTTGCCATAATCAGTCATGTAAACAGCACCCAATATTCTCGTATTGCAGGCTATTAAATTATTGAAATGGGAAAGGAAAAGTTTATTATAACTTACTTGTCATGGATAGAAATGAGCCAGATGTAAACCTGCTACTTTTCTCTGACATTTTGACACAGAAAGTTCTATTTGATTGTGTCATCCTTGACTGTTTCTTTCGCTTTTTATTGTTTCAGGTTATTATCCATAAACTTGAAATTTAGTAACCAAATATAGAATTTGCTCTGTAAACTTGGTGGTGTTGATGGTAGAAGAAACCATCCTATGTACCTCTTAAGCTTTGTGTAGACTGAGGAAAATGCAGAAAGCATCCAATAAAAAGGAGATAATGAAAATGGTAAAAGGGTGTCTGTAGCTATTTCACTTAAACATCCATCCTGTGTTACCTGTAAAGTGTTCATAAAGCATTATAGTAAAAGTTTTATTTTTAAAATTGACACTTTGCCATAAATTTGATATGCTGATCTCTTTCCCAGTGATGAATGCCTGATGCTTCTTTTCACTCCTCCTTTTTTGCCCATTCTTAGTATTTCTGAACAACTGAGAGGGCTAAATGAGTTGTGAAAAGTAACATGGTGTTTTTTGGGATGAGGTTTATGTATGACCTTGGAAGAGTAAACCTTATGTTGCTCATATTTAGATTGCAACATATTGGCAGTTTTGAATTCCTTTGCTAGCACAGTACTGCAAAAATACTTTATGCAGAAACAAGAGGGTAGAACCTGAGCTGTCTTTCTATTAGCTTACCCTTGTTTTTTCCTGTTACAGTATAAGATTCTCTTAATTTGGAGCAAGCTTGAATTGCTGGGTGCTTATAACTGCATTGTCAGCTGAACGACCCTGAAAATTCCAATGCCATTCCTGTTGGTGCTGGGCAGAAACAGTACCAAATTCTCAGCATTAATTTGTTTTTCTTTCCTTACTTACTTCTAAATGGCTGAAATTAATTCTGATAGTCAGGAGACTAGAGGGTTATGGTTTTTTGAGAGATCAGCTTCATTCTAATAAGATTTAAGGGTAAAGGGTAAAGCTTGAAGTAGTTTACCAGTGAGTTCACTCAGTGTTTCAGCTATTTTAAGTTTTTGAGCTTGCTCCCTAGCTAAAATCTGGGTAGTTTGCAATATTGTCTGCAAAAGTTCAATTAAAAATATTAAGTACATTTGTTTCCTGAGAGCAAGACGGAAACAGATGTGCAGCTCTGTTGCTTGTGCATTCAGTTACTTCCCCATAATCCTGTGTTTGCAAGCTATTGCGTATTTGTTTCATACCCTGAGCTCTGGCTTCCTTGCTGAGTAGTTCTTAAGTCCAAATAATTATTCGTGACAGGAAAATCTATTCTACACACTCCTGTCACTGCTGCATGGTTTTTGGTCTGTATTGGGAGTTTTGATTACCATACTAACTTCAAAATTTTTAGTGAAAAGCTGATTTTATAGTCAACACTTCAGAAAGGTTTCTGCATGTCCTGTCTTGGTGGGTCAGCAATTTTTGACAGGTGATCATGTAGCAAATGGTATTGTATTCATTTACTCTGGTTTGGTGGAGTTCTGTTACCTTTTTGCAACCCCTGTTTGCAAACCCCAGGTTTTTTGATTTGCTGTTTTGCCACACAGGCTTTCCATAGATCATGACAGCTAGGTCTGCAATGCTGGTGTATGTGGGGAGATGCCTCCATTGAATGATTTCAAGCTTACTACGTCTTGTAAGCCATGCATTCATGTAAATCTAATGTAAGTAAATTATAAACTTGAAAAGTGAGAGAATGAGCTCAATTTCTGTACATTTATATCTCCTAGATAGAGTTATAAGCAACTTCTGCTGAATATCTTTATGTGGTAGAGGTTCCATTTTTAAAATCCACATTACAATCCAGAAATCAAATAGATTGTTCAGCTGTTTCAGTACATATCTCATTGTTGAAATAGATGTTTTCAATTCTTCAGGTGTACCTAAGCTTTCACAAACTTTTTGTGAGTATGTCAGATTTGTAACTGGCTACAGATCTATCAATTGTCTTGCATGAAATCAATCCTCACCAAGCTGGATAGGGTTAATGGAGCTGGCAGAAAGGTAACTGTGGTACAACCAATTTGCCACATTCTTCATTGGGTTTGATCTGAGTAGTGGAGGTGGATGGGTGGGTCAGGCTCACTGGAGCTCTGCCTCTACTTGATTCTCAGTTCTTTTGAAAGTTACCCTCGAGCAATTCGAGCGGTGCTGTGACAGCAAGTTCTTGATTTATATTAACATTCAAGTAGCTAAGGAAAAGCAGTATTATCCTGAGCTGCACTTTACACAATGTCCATTTGCTCATTAAGTGTCAAAATGTAGTACTAATTATTTTTATCCTTTCTTATGCTTGCAACCAGGGTCTCAGAACACCTCCACTAACCAGCCAATGTATTAGATCCTGCCTGGTGGCTTGGCCCCTGCACATGGTGGTTGCAGCTCCACCTTGTCAGAAGTTTGTGCCTGTGTCCCTTATGTTTGCATTATTTATTACTGTATTTGATCATCAGCATAGGCTACTGATGGTCTCCGCTAATCTTCTAGCCTCACATTAATCACCTTGACTTTCTCTAAGGTCGTTCAGTGGGTGTCTCCAGGGCTTTCCCTTACCTTCTGGTCTCCTTGCCTAGATGTGTTATAAGAAGTGTGGAAGTCTGTGTGGAGGTCTGTTGGCAAAGAGAGTGACTTCTTTGAATGCCTGGCAGGTCAGCGCCCCCCCGCCTGCTGGCCTCTGGTTTTTCCAGCCTCTGTTACTCCAGACTTTTTCAGACAGATGTGAAAAATGTAACTGACCCCAAGCTGAAGATGCGAGGAATCACTCTATGCAATGCTTTGCCCTACTGCTGGTTATTGGTTGTTTTAGCATGGATGTGCATGCTGGGTTTTGTTACTACATGGCCACAAACAAATATACACGTTAAATTCCACTGGTTGTGTGCCTTGGTAATGTCATGTGTAACACCTGTAAGTACATTTGATAAAAAAGTTACAAAAATTTGGGCTGTCAGTTGCCAGATTTATTTCACACTTTTTGAAATAGCAAGCAGCTAAGGCCAATGGGTGTCTTAACTCCTCAAAATACAATGATTCTGCTCTTGACTTCTTGTAAGAAGACAGGTGGCAACAGAGTGTGAGGGAAGTGCTGGGTGATGAGAGCAGTGTGGGGTTTGCTTCTGGCAGTGGGTAGCTCACTTACAATGTGAAACTACTGCTGGAATCTTCAGTTTTCTTTCCTAACTCATCTCCATTGCTGGTGTGCACACTGCTTAGCAAGGTCCATTGCTTCATTTTTGACACTATATAGCACTTACAGCTTTATATCACAGGAATAAAAATGATAGACCATGTAAGCAATGGATGTTCCTGTATGCATTTAGAAGACGCATGTAGCACAGATGTACAAAAGAAATGATACAACTATAGCCTTCCAAAGTTACCAGAAAAAATATTCAAATAGATTAAAGAGATGTTTATTCTCCATGTGTGGAAAACATCTATCAGTGTAAATAATTTTTGGAAGGAGGGAAACAAAAGATTAAGTCTTGAATATAGGTAACTAAATACCTTCTTTCTAAAATAATGCTTCTAGAAAGTGCTCACTTTTTTTTGCCTGAAAGCCTTCACTGCTTACTCTTTTAGTTCAGCAGGTACAACAGGACAGAATTGTAAACATAATTTTAATTTTAAAAGCTTCAGCTTGCTGGCCGTATTTGTCAAACTAAATATATATGCAATGTCTCTTCTGAATTAAAATCTAAATATTTGTAAACAGTTCTTGTAACTAACAAAAGAAAGAGTGGGCAACTTCACCATTCTGATACATTTTCCTAAATAATTTTCCTAAGTATCCAGGTGCCCCTCTAGGACTAGGAAATACAATTCTGGGACTGTGACCTGTAGATGTCTCCTCTATTTCATTGTGGCCATATCTCTGCTCTGTTTTCTTGTTGATGTGTTGCAGCTTTACATTTCTGTAAATAAATAAATAAAATCTTTAAAGTATTTTCTTCGCTGAATCAGTGGTTTTTTCTGAGAAGAAACAGTACAGAGAGTTTCAGCTCAGGGGAAATAGTGACTGGTTTTGTTTTTTGACCTAAGAGTTAAGAATGAAAATGCCTAGTTGAGCATTTAACTAACAGAAAGCTTGACTCAGAAGAGTGGTGACCTAGCTGTTGTTTAATAATTTACCAGAGTAATTCATAGTACTGGACACAATTAGCGTTATTGTTAAACTCGGGTTTCACGGTTACTTGCGGGTGAAATTACTTATGGCTTGTCCCAGCTTTAACTTCTTAAAAATCTTACTTTTAAATAAATGGTCAGTTTAATGTGGAAGCAGAATACTTGGATGCCTATTTTCATGTAAGGTGCTAAGTTCCTTCATTTCCTAGATTGCATGAGCACACGGCATGGAAGGGTGTATAACCATCTGTTCCCAGTCCCTCAATTATAATGATGATAACAATTCCCGTGGTCCCTCCTTACAACAATTCCAGTGGTCTGGTGAGCCAGGAAGGTTGTTTACAGAGCAGCCAGATATCAGTGTAGAGGAGTAAATAATACTGAATAGCAGTGGGCCTGGGTGATTGGATGATTAATCCTTTCTGGGCAGATATGGTTTGGGGCGTTTTTTTCTTGATGCCCCTTAACAGTATGAATCTGAGCAACGCTGCTTGCAGTTGCATTGTGCATCCCCAGAAAACCTTCCATGTCATATCGTAAACTTAAGTAGCTATGCAGCTGAGGTAGGTCAGCCCCTTAGAATGTGTGGAGAAGATCCTTTGGCTAAAGAACTTGTGGGGCCAGATCTTTCAATTTATTACTGATGTGTTGTGCACACTGAAAAACTGGACATTAGTAACCTAATAGTCTTTTCGCATTAGTCGTTGCATAACCAATACTCTCAGTGTTCAGTCCTGAACATTCTGTAACTAACTGGAAAACAGTTCTGTGTAGAAAAAGAGTGCTAGAGAAAGTTGATTTGGTGACTTACATCCTCTTCCCTGTGAGAGGAAGTAGCAGTAGCAGCCTTTGCACTGATGGTCTAAGCCACTTCAAAACCAGGTGAGAGGTGGAAAAGTAAGATTCTGTCTTAAAAACAAGGGATAAATTAGCACCAGGAAAAGCTGTACCAAATTGCCGGATCCTTTGCACCACTGGGTGAGGCGATGCTGCCAGCTGAGTCATTCCCTCTGCTCTCATGGTCAAGCTGGCAGTACCAAGATAGTAACTGACAGCTGGAAAAGCAGCTTCTGTTGAGGGAATTGCTGGTTTGTTTTCCTCTGGGATTTTGTTTCTAAGTTCATAATTAAGGTCCAAGGTTTTGCTTTGCTAGGATAAACCTGCTTATTTTTCACTTTTTTAAATTTAGAGCAATAATCAGTTCAGGTTAGGCTGGTGAACACACAGCTTACTGCTTTTTTGGAAATGATAGGTTCATGCAAGGTTATGCATGTGTAGGCAGACTTCCAAAGGAACTTGACAGGAGGCTGGAAACTCCAGTGATTGTTACATGTCCTGCCAAGCTTGTTGGGTCGATGTGAGGGCTCATGTCTCCAGATCAGTATCCTGTGATATCAGGACACAGTGGAAAAACTGCTCACCCTTTGAAGAATGCCCCTGATTGTGATGCTACTTTATAAAAAGTCAGGAAAATGTGAATTCCCTGCCGCTGCACAATCCTGCTCTTCACACTGTGTGCTTAATGAGGGCTCTGTTATGAAGACCAGCAAAAGAAATGTCTTCAAAGCATCGGTGCCAAAAATTACCATGCTGCTCAAGACTTTTCTTTTCTGCATTGCTATTGTAGGTTCGGATGGTTATTCAGCTGGCTTCCTGCCTGGTGTCCCACATCACTTCTACACCTTAAAGAGGCTGAGGACAAAATGCTAAAATGTAAGTCTTTGGTTTTTAATAAGTTTCACAGACATAACTAGATTTTCTATAAATTTTCATTAAATATAATGAAAAGTTTTTCAGTATGGCTTTTACACTGTGATGAAATAAACAGGTTTAAAATTACATTTTCATTTTTCACTTACATAGATAATTGATTAGAGGCTCTCTCCTTTGGAAGGAGCTCCTATTTAAAACAGTGGTTTCCGTAGAGTGTACTTTATATTTTGTCAGGCATGTCTAGCAACATAATTTTTTCCTCATTTTTTCTCCAGGTATTGCAAGCATATACAATAAACGATACGTGTGTATATCTAATGGAAATAAAATATGGACACTGACGTTCTCTCCAGACCTTTCAAATAAAACTCCACTTGTTCTCCTGCATGGGTTTGGAGGAGGTGTTGGACTGTGGGCTCTCAACTTTGAAGATCTCTGTGAGTACAGGACCGTTCATGCTTTCGACCTCTTGGGATTTGGACGTAGCAGTAGACCACACTTTGACACTGATGCTCGGGAAGCAGAAAATCAGTTTGTGGAATCCATAGAAGAATGGAGAAAGGAAGTGGGGCTAGAAAAAATGATTTTGCTTGGACACAACCTAGGTGGATTCCTGGCTGCTGCTTACTCCTTAAAATATCCGTCAAGGTATGTGAAAATAAGGGAATGAAGGGATTCCTTTTCTGTATTTGACTAGTGATTTTAATATAGATTTTATTTCATCAGGCTCTTTATATCTTTACATAAATGACTGTGATGATTTAACAAAATTCTAAGACCAAAGTATTAATTCTGTGGTTTGTTTCCAGGTGAATGGAATAGGTAGATATGGTAAACATGATTTTCTGTATACTTTTCTGTACCTCTTCAGTTCAGCACCCCCTTGCCATGTTATAAGGTGAAATAGCAGTGAATATATTTATGGGTGAATGTTTTGTCTCAAAGATTGTTTTCTGAAGGGAAAATAGGCCTGTTTCTGCCAAACTTCACACTCTTATGGATAACATTGAAACTTCTGAATATAATTCCCCTAGGTAGTTTACACCTATATGCTAGCAGTCAGCCTGGTGCCAGCAGAATGATGTAAAAATTATTTTAGTGACTCCTTGATTTAAATTGTCTGTATGCCACTCCGTATTTATTCTTTGCAAGACAACCCAGCTGCAGCAGTTCTCTAATTGTATTTTCATCAGCATTTTCTGTACCATGTTGTGTCCAACAGTTAATACCTTTTTTTTCCCCTTAAAGAAGTAATTTGTTTCTTTTATACGTGTGGTTGTATGTCTGGTTATGTATCTCCTGCTGAGCTAGAATAGCACCAACTGAGGTAATTATGTATCAAAATAAGGACAATGCTTTTGTTGGGCTACAAATAGTAGTCTCCTGTGAAAAACTGAATATAAGCTTAACTCTCCACGTCATATTGCAGATTCTGTATTATACTAAACATATCTTATTCTTCTCTATTCATGTGAAGTTTTATTCTTTTTTTGTTTCTCACTTGGATCTATTTGAAGTAATTTCGTGCATCATTTGTCCCTAAAACACTTTGCCTTTTTCTTTCTAAATGGACAACAGTTAGCACAAGTGGCTGGAAATGATGTGTGAAAGTAGGTGTGTTTCTAAATCCAGAATTTCGGTAAAGAAATGCAATCCTCTGCTTTAGGGATACAAACCTATTATCCTTATAAAACCAACTTTTAGCTAGCTGTAGTTAGCTTTTTGTAGGGACTGCTTATAAGTTCCTTACCTCTTTTTCCAAAGTATCTATAAATGGCACTGTCCTATCCCTGTGGGATGGGGTATTGGTTATGCCCACTGCTGACTTACATCAAAAGCGATGCTTTGTTTTCATGCCTCGCTGTGCTTAAGTTGGGGTTAATTAATTTGGGGATGTTTCAGTTTGTGCTCTCACATTACTAATGTTTCTCTGACATTAAACTAAGACCACCAAAATAACAAATTGACTGTTAGGATCTTAAAAGAGCGTTGAATCAAGTGATAAATATAGCACAGCTTTCAGCCAGGTTATCTAACAATGCATTAGAAGCTTAAGGGATTCTGGATACATATTGCTAGGAAAGTAGATCTGTTTCTCCAAGCATGGATGATCCATTAATTTGCTATACTGTACCAGAGTCATTCGTGGAAAATCCGAGGCTACTAGTCCCAAAAGATTCCCATTTAGCATATTGCCAAGTTGAAGTGGGCCATGATCTTCAAATGCTGTATTTTTTGGACATTTACTTTTGGAATGATTCTCATGGTCAACTTCCCATTATCCTGCGTTATGTTTTAGGCTTGATTACCAAAAGGAGAAATGCCAAATAGGAAGGAAAGTATTAAGAAAGGAAATATGAGACAAAGCTTACTCTGCTTTTATTCATTTGTTTGCTGTATTATACTTAATGCCATAGTTTGTGCCCACAGTGTGTGGCTGTCCTGAATGGCTCCTCATTGCTTGCACTGCTTTGCCTCTGATCTCTCCTGCTTGGTTTGTACAGTCCTCTCTTACTGTTGTTGTTTGCTGCAGGGTGCAAGCATGCTTATAGCTGAACCAACAACCAAGAAACGTCTTTGTGAGGTTAATCCTTTCCAACCCTTCATTCTAAGCACAAGTTTTCGGTTTCCCAACTGATTATAATCCAGAAATACCTTTTGGCATCACTTCTGGCATCATTTTAGTCACTATGGATTCTTCTGTGTTAATATCTAATCCCATGGCTTTAACAGGGAGGGAGGTAATGAAGGAAAAAGTAAAGATAAAAAGGTAAAAAGTTAAAGACAAAAATATAAAAACCATAGACTGATTTCGATTAGATAAGACTTTTAGGATCTAGTCTGGCTGTTAACCTAGCACTGCCAAGACTACCACTAACCTGGGTCCTTAAGCACTGCATTCACACATCTAAATACCTCCAAGGATGGATACTCAACCACTTCCTTGGGCACAGTATCATAAAATGGTACAAGTTGGAAGGGACCTTCAGGATCATCTAGTTCCAACCCCCCTGCCATGGGCAGGGACACCTTCCACTAGACCAGATTGAACAAGACAGCCTGTTCCAATGCTTGACAGCCCTTTTAGTGAGGAAATGTTTCCTGCTATCCAATCTAAACCTTCCGTAACACAACTTGAGGTTGTTTCCTCATGTCCTATTGCTTGTTTCTTGGGACAAGAGACCAACCCCCACCTTGCTACAACCTCCTGACAGGTAGCTGTATACAGCAATAATGAGGAAGCTGCCAGGGAAAATCATCTTAAATATGGAAAACTATAGTTAAGAGTTACTTTTTTCCAGAAATCACCAGTATCTAGGACAGTTAGAGTAGGTGTTATTATGGGATTAAACAGAAATGGACGATTCTAGTCTACCAGGATGAATTAGAATTTTGACTGAGCGGGACCCACAGCATGAGGTGATCGATAGTTGCATGTGCTGGAGATTCCTACTATGCTCTCTGTACTGATATTCCTTTGAGTAATAATTTCACAAATTGCCTCTCTGATGTTTTCTTTCATGACCTAAAATCAATAAATTTAGAAGAAAACTGCTAGTTTTGCTCTGCCCTTCTCAGTTTAAATTTTACTTCGATAAGATGATTTTTCAGTTAAATTGTGTCTCCTCTTTGAACAGAGATCTTAGACTTCTAGCAACTTCACTTAAATGAAACAGATGCAATTATCCTCTTTTCTGTCAAATTAAACTGCTTCTGCAAATAATATTGACTGAGCATTTAGATTAGCCTATTTTTAGGAACAGAAACAAGACTATCCTTTCTCTCAAATGTTTGTGACGGTGAGTATCTATAAAATACTGAGTTTCTCTTTGTGACACGTGCTTCCATGTTTCTGGTATTCATACATATGATTAGAGGCAATTCACTCTCTAATTAGTAACTGAAATCAAAACCATTGATGAATCAGAAACTAGGTAATAAGCTTCTGTGATAGAAGTGACTGAAGTAGGCTATCTGTATGTATCTGTAAAACAGTACATTTTCATCATGCTCAGCTGAAGAAAAGCTACTGTACCTTAAACCACTGAACCTTTTTTGCCAACAGGGTCAAGCATCTTATCTTAGTGGAGCCATGGGGTTTTCCAGAGAGGCCTGATAATGCTGAACACGAAAGACCAATTCCAATCTGGATCAAAGCACTAGGAGCTATATTGAGTCCATTTAATCCATTAGCTGGGCTAAGAATAGCAGGACCCTTTGGTGAGTTTTAGCTACTCTTAAATACCATTTCTATTTTCGTTAAACATAAACATGGAGCAGACAGCAGCTTATGATAAGCTTTTTTGCAAGTCTCTGTCACCCACAGAGGAAAGAGTTGGAGGAGAAAGTGGGAGTGGTTAAGGAAAGTTGAACTCTTTAGGAAAGAAGGCAAACTCTTGCTATTAGAAATACTAGTACGATACTAGCTACAGCAAGCTACAATATATGATCTGTACAGGCTTCAGTAATAGTGAGTTGGATTATGCAGACATCTGTTGGGGAACCCTGACAAAGAGGCATGAATGTGAAAGGTTTTTTTCTGGTTGCCTCTGGTCACAATCCATTTAGCTTCCTTTCTAACTCCAGTTTGATGAGAAAACAGGATTCACAAATTCCGCTGAAGTTAAAAGGCAGTCTCTCATAAATGCAAAAACCTTTGGCCTGAGTTTAGAGAAGTTGAAACTGGGTTCTTTCCATCAGCTATTTTCTTACTACTCTAGCAAATCTTGTAGGCCTCATTGATGTCCTGCATTATGCTGGCAGTTTGTATTTCCATTTTTTCAACAGCACTGATAGGATGGTAGATAAACTCTCTATACCCTAATACTAGGGCTAGGTAGGGCTGACCAAAAATATGGTTTTAGTTCCTCTGGGAAGTGGGGAGAAGAGGGTAATAAAACCTTAAAGTGATTGTAAGTATTATTTCTAGAGGAAAAAGAGGTTATCTGTCTGTTACTCTCTGTGCTGCAGAAGTGTCTCGTGGAGAGGCTTGTAAAAAGATATCCTTCAGACCCCTCACAAGTTATAATTAACTCACCTCTTCATCATTTCTGGTATTCAGTCTAAAGATAATCTCGTGAGATTTCTAGGCTTTGTTTACATTTAAACCACATCTGTTTCCTAAATCTATTACTGTAGAATATATATTTTAATATGCTGATTTGTTTGTTTCTTTTCAATAGTGCGACAAATTTAGTTTTTCAGACAAGCAACATGTTTTGTGCAAACAGATTTTTTTTGAAGTAAAATGCTAATTCAGTTAACAAAACAACCTGGAGCATATTGAGTGATATCCACTGATTTAATGTGTTCTATCCAATAACAAGTGCATGCATAGATCAATCCAACACGGGAAAATTCAAAGCTGAAATTATCTCCCTTAGCAGTAAGTGCAGTCAAACCATGCTACAGAAGCAGACTCTGTCTTGGCAAGGTGTCCCCAAACCTAGCTTCACTTACAGGTTGCCTTGGAGGGCAGTGCCTTGAAAAAATTTTTCATCTGTTTCTCACTGCACTGGTAAAAAGGTTTTCTGTCACCAACTTAAGTTCTTGACAGGTGAAACATAGTTCTTGGAGAAGGGTAGGTCTAAACACTGTGCTGCGAGTAGGTGTCAGACCTAACCTGCTGAAAAGGCACTGAACTGAACCCAGGTTTCGTTCCACATGCAAATGTGCTTAAGCTGATGGGAAGACACAGTTGTTTGAACCTCACTCTAAAACCAGTTGCTCTTGTTCAAAGGTACAAGTTAGGCACTTAAATGTGAGCCAAGTTCATTGGGATATCACAATGGAATCACAAGGATATTTAATCAGACCCGCAGGCAAATACTTGAAACTGGGAGAGAGACAGAATCCAGAGATATTTTTTTTTCTTTGAGTGGTTTCCAGGTAGTTGATTTGCATGTTTTCCTTCTCTTAACTGGAACAGTCACCCAGGAGTCCCACAGTTTGGTGTGAGTTTGGTGCTTTGGTGCCAGAGCTGGATGCCTGAAAATTCCTCAGGACAACAGAAATGTCACTGTAACCACACCCTTTTTGTGGAACTTTGTGTCTTCGATGTTAGAATTTCTTATAGCATTTTCATAGACACTGTGGAAAACATCAGCCAGACAATTCAGAATTTCTTCAATAAACATTACAACAATGATTTACAGTGTGATTTCATTCCAAAATTTGTTCCAAGTTGCCTTGAATCCTTGTTTCATTCTCCCCTGTAAATTCCCAGGGAAAAACTGCTTTGGACTTGGACCCAGAGACAAAGCACTTCTTATCAAAATGGAAAGTGAATTCTAAAATTTGATAACACTTCATGCCATGGCCTCTATGCTGATAGCAGGGCAAGACACTGAATTAGTCTCTTTCTTCCAAGTACTCTTACTCCAAGCCAGCTGTGTTCACTTGTGTTCAGAAAACCCAAACACACAGAAAAAGAAGTCCAACAGTTGTACTCTATGTAGGGAGAACAGAGCAGAGCCAATTGCCAGATTTTACAAAATCTTCATTGCTTTGGGAGTTAGATCACTGTTTCATAAGAGAATTATTTTCTCTTGCACTGTACTAGTTTTCTAAATCTGTTTAAAGCATGCATAAGGGCATGTTGCAATAGTCTCAAGGTTACAAAAGCATAGATCACTGTGACAAGTCTACACAAATAATACCAGGCCTTTGCCCAGGGTTGGGTGCGAAGAAGTGACATCATCATAATTGCACAGATTAACAACAGTATGATGTTCCTGCCACCTAGAAAAGGGGAAACATAACCATGAATAGTCACACTCAGTTCAGTGTCCACGTGGAGACCTGTGATGAGTTCCTTGCAGATCAGGGTTGGGGTGGGCTGTTAGGCATCTTTGTCAGCAACACGGACAGTGGGATCAAGTGCACCCTCAGCAAGTCTGCTGATGGCACCAAGCTCTGCGGTCAACAAGCTGTACGGAAGCGATGCCAGCCAGAGGGACGTGGACAGGCTTGAGAGGTGGGCCCATGCCAACCTCATGAAGTTTAACGAGGCCATGTGCAAGATCCTGCATCACAGGATCCTGAACAGAGAATAGATTGAAAGCGGCCCTGAGGAGAAAGACCTAGGGTGTGTTGGTTGATGAGAAGCCCAAAATGACCCACCAATGTCTACTTGCAACCCAGAGAGCCGAACACATCCTGGGCTGGGTAAAAAGCAGTGTGGCCAGCAGAGTGAGGGAGGTGATTCTCTCGCTCTGCTCTGCTCTCCTGAGACCCCACCTCAAATACTGCATCCAGCACTGGGGCCCCGATATAAGAATGTTGGAGGCATACCTGTTGGACATAGTCATGAGGAAGGACATGAAGATGGTGATGCCGGAGCACCTCTCCTATGAAGACAGGCTGAAAGAGTTGGGATTCAGAAGAGAAGGCTTTGAGGATGCCTTGTAGGAGCCTTCCAGTACTTAAAGGGGGTCTGCAAGAGAGCTGGAGAGAAACTTATTGCAAGGGTGTGTAGTGATAGGACAGGGTCTAAGGGCTTCAAAGTGAAAGGTCTACATCAGATGTTAGGGATAACTAATACTCTTAGGCTAAGATTAGCCTTGTGGTGAGGCTCTTGTCCCAGAGATCCATCTGGTCAGTGTAGAAGAGGCTTCTTCCTTAGACACATTATTCAGAAAAGATGCTTAAGTTTAGAAGGCCTGAACTGGCCCCTGAAAAGACACACTCCTCTACTGGCTTGTTAGGAGAGCATGAGGACAATGGTTTTCAGCATTCAGTCTCTTCATTTATACCAGTACTTGTGCCTTACGTTAAGATTTCTACACCTGTTTTTCATCACAGACTTCTGTTCTTTCAACCACACACTAGCCGGATGAACTGGCTTCAGGAGCAGACTGTTCTGTAAGAGGAGAGGACAAACTTAAGCAAGCAAAACACCCCAACTTTTTCAGCAGTGCCTTCTAGTCCTGAAAGGTGTGATGCATTTAGCCTACCCAATGCTGCCAGAGCAAGGAGAAAGTGTTGGTATCATGTGAGACTAAACTGGTGACAAAAAGACACTGCTTAGCCCTTTTGTGGGTCCCCATTGTAGGTTTCTTCTATTGCTGTAATGACCATACTCAAACATTGCCTGTATGTATTCAGCAGGGGGAGCAGCATAAAATTCTTGAGAGTATTTATATTTCATTCACGTTAAGTGTAATTCCATCATGCAGGTAATTCCAAGACATGCAAGTGGTAAAACCAAATACAGGTTTAGAAGCCATGAGTTTCAAGGGGATATGTTTTGAGGGCTCTAATGAAAAGCATTAGGCAATCTGATAAAGTAATTTATCTCATCCCCCCTCTAACAGTGTTTTCTGGTTTTAACAGGATTAAGCCTTGTTCAGCGTTTAAGACCAGATTTCAAGCGAAAATATTCATCAATGTTTGATGACAACACTGTGGCTGAATATATCTATCACTGCAATGTACAGTCACCCAGGTGAGTATGAGTTTCCAGTGTATGTTTTGAAGCCTGTTGTTCATCTATTGAGTGCCTGCTACTCCCTCCAATGGCCATGGCAGCAGTGTGCATGCTATTTTTTTTTTAATTGTGGCATTTATTATATTGAAGAAAAAGGTACCATTGCAGTTTTTCTGAATTCCAGATACTGATAAACATAAAAAGTATCCTAATTCTGGATTTCTTCTCAATTTGTGTTAATTCTGTGAGAGTTTGGGCACTGCATTTAATTAAGTAATTGTTGGAGAATTTTAAGGTGTAAAGAATGTCTTTAAAAACTTTAAAAATAAGGCATTTCATTCTTTTAAGTGCTACCGCTCAGTCATGCAAAAACATGGGCTCTTTCTGTTGAAAATTATATGTAAACCTTGAAAACTTCCTTCTCTTAATTGTAAAAAATCCCAACCTCGTGTACTCTGTGCTACTAAAAGGCACGGATACTCCAGTTTAGATAAAAAGCAGATCCAATGGCAATTGAAATTGTTTTTACCCTTTTGAATGTCCTGAAGTGGTGAAACAGCTTTCAAGAACATGACGATTCCTTACGGATGGGCAAAGAGGCCGATGCTGCAACGGATTTCACAGATGGATCGAGACATTCCTATCACGGTGGTCTATGGAGCACGTTCATGTATAGATGGCAATTCTGGCAGCACTATCCAGTCTCTGAGACCAAATTCCTATGTGAAGACAATAGTAAGTTTGACTTTTAAGGCTGTTGTTTGTTTTTTGTGTGGATTTGTTTAAGTCATATCTATGTAGCCAGGTTGGATGGGGCCCTGAGCAGCCTGGTCTAGGGGGAGGTGTCCCTGCCCATGGCAGGAGAGTTGGAACTAGATGAGCTTTAAGGTCCCTTCCAACCCAAGCCATTCTATGATTCTGTGTCTTTTCATACCAGCTGTGGAAATGGTGTCACTTTTGATTTAGAGCCTGGGGTAGTAAGTTCTGTTTTCTGTAACAGAGAGAGAGAAAACAAATGTTACATCAGAGAAAACCTAGACCAAAGTGTTGAATCCCCAGGCTAAGAACAAAACTTACTGTAGCACTAGAGGCCAAACTAGGTCAGTGAGCAAGGTGATTATTTTGTTCTACAGTGTGCTAATAGAAGTAGGTGTTGTGTTCACTGTTCTTGTCTGTGTTTTAAGCCACAGCAGTCCTACTATCTCCACATACATAAGATTGTAGGGAGACTCTCATAAACTGTCTTAATCTGTCTATATAATGCATTTGTTTCTCTGATAAGAGAGTAGTTTGTACCTGGTGCTTAGGTTCTTGTAAGCATCTTTAAGTCATTAAAAAAATACTTAATGTTGTCTTATTGCCTAAGACATTTTTGTTTAAAGGTATGGTATTGTCATTTAAAATGTGTGTGCTTACAACTTAAAGCAAATGTGCACACTGCATTTTTTTGTTGCTGATTTCTATAAAAACAAATTAATTTAATAGTATTCTTCACACATTTTCACATCAGTCAACTGTGATAATTGAATATGCATGTATGTTAAAATGCTGTGAGGTGATAAAATGTTTGAACACACCAGCTGTGATCTTACTGATGTCTGGAACTCTCTGGACAGAAGTGTACAATATGTAATGTTGATACTATACTATAACAAGTCATCCAAATAAAATTTTATAACTCCATACAGCTGAATTCAGAGCTGAAACTCAAGAGAAAAGACACTGTAATCCAACTCTTTTAAGTGTGTTAAAGAGCACAGATACATTTCATAAATGTTGATATCCAGACTGAAAGTGTCACTTCACCGCTTAACCAAAGAGGGAGTTGTAACAAAAAGTCACTGTTAAAAAGTGTACAAAATATTGCTGGGATAAGCATTTACCATTCAGGCAGATTTTTTCCGCTCTGGTCAGGAACTTTTAGAAGAGACTGTGGAAAATTTTATTGTATTCTAGGTTAAAATTTTGCCAAACCAAATACAGATTCTAAAAGGTAAATTGGAGTGGTAAAATTGCAGGCATGCTCAAAAACCCATAGGAGGGCATGGGCTCTAATGAGACTGAGATGTGGACTGGCAGTGCCATGCTTGGTCAAATGCACAGGGGTTCTGTGGTTTTATTAGAGGTGTTTATTTCTAAGTAATTTTTGCTTTGAGTTTCTGGGTTTTTTTAACACAATAACATGGCTGTACTTTTATGAGATTTGGTTAGAGACTTAAGAGAGAGTATTTTAAGGAGGGGAGGGAAAAATAGTTTTAAATAAGTAGTCTTGGACCAACTAAAATGGAAAGAAAACAGGTCAAGTACCTTTGCTGTACACTGTGGTGATGGTTTACTTTGTAGCATTTTTACAGAGAATAATAAATTATAGAAATAGGCTATTTGAGTGGAGAGTGAAGGGAAGCAAGCAAGGCATATGTATCTACTAAGTTTGTTGTGCAGTGACTTGTGCACACTTCAGTGGTGGGGTTTTTTTCAACAAGGGGAGCAGTTGAATAAGCAGTAGTTTTATGTTCTTCTCCTGCATAGGAAAGTTTCTTCACGAGGAAAAGGATTTTTTGGTATTCCTTATGTTTAGAGTGGTTTTTTAGGCTGTGTGATGCCAACTCTTGGGTAATGTGTAAAAGCCAGGTTCTCCACCTGTCCCAGTATTTATTTGTTAGTTATATTTTTGTGATATTGACATGTTTCTTCACCTTTATCCTCCAGGCTATCCTCGGTGCAGGTCATTACGTGTATGCTGATCAACCTGAAGACTTCAACGAGAAAGTGAAAGACATCTGTGACTCTGTGGACTGAATGTCTTCTGATCTTTAGAAAGTCATACTGTAGATAGCATTTAATGGCAATACTCTCTAGGAAATCACTAATGAATGCAGAGCTAATGGAAAAGGCTCTGTTTGCACACTGTTTCTTCTAAGAAGCCATTTGCACACTTAAACCACTGAGTGCCTATTTTTGAGGGGAATGAAGAGGTTTGAAGCTAACTTTGTACAGCTTTTTGTTTGAAATTGTCCTGTCAGACACAAAATTACATGTAACTTTTGAAACTGGAATTTTTTTCAAAATTTAATTGAACTTTGCACATGTTGAACTTTCTAAAAATGCTGAATTCTCCAACACAGAGAACTGTATCAATAGAGATACAATGTACAAAATGCAATTTGGTTTCTTTATGAATGTTCATACTTTTTAGCTGATGTTTCATAGCAAGAATATGAAACTGCATATGTATTTTATTTTTGGAACTCTGAACTCCATATACAATATTTTAAGAGGGTTTGTTTTTTAATTGGAGTGGTAACAGCTTATGAAACTGATTCTGGGAAAGGGACGGGGCCAAAATAATGAGCAATGTCTGTCACTGAAATATGTTTGTTAGTTTGTAAGAAATTGAGGCTCAGTATTAGGAAATCTATCTTCTGTTGGATTTCTATTTCCATTTATCTCAAGGCATCCTTTTCCATCTGTGCAACTTTTACGGAAGACTCGGTGTAAGAGTCGATGATGTCACCAGCATTCATGCTTCCATAAATACTTTGATGTGTAGATTTCTGTGGTTTAAAATACAAAGGATGGCTTGTTAGTTACTCCATCTCTTTTTAACACTTTTCTGCAAGATTTGTTACTAGTCTAAACCTAACAGTTGTGGATAAGCTGATAAGATTTTGACCAGGGCTAGGAAATATCCACCTGGATAGTGAGCATATTTCCCATTTTCTTTCAGTAGAAATCCTAGTCCATATTTTAGTGAATTCGGGCTGAAGGAGAGGTAGAGGCAGAATATCGATGTTCTCTAACTGGGAACTGCAACAGCTTAATGTATTTTATTTAACATGCAGCCTCCTTATAGGAAGGATTATTGTTGGAATGAACAATACCACTGTAATGAATTATAATTACATATTTTGGAGATTCTTTATGTATTTTAATTGAGTATTTCAATATCAAAGATAGTCCAGTCTCCGCTACTTTTTGAATTATAGTTGGACATTAGTTCTTTACATGCCTAGTAAATTATATTAAGAAAAGATACTTCGTCACTTTAAAGCCAAATTATGTGGTGGTTTGTTTTTTAACAAGTTTACATAAAACTGTTGATCTGTTTTTGAATATTCAATTGACTACTGAAGAGTTCTTGATACTTTTATACAAAGAGAATTTGAATTAATGACAGCACTGTCTTAAAGCTTGAATTATGTGCATTTTTTGCTCAAATTAAGGAATTGTTGCACATATTTATGATGTGGAAGGCAAAGATACCTAAAATATTCAGGAAATAATCTGATTATGTTCCCCAGCAGAACATAATCTCTCTTACTGAAGGAAATACTTATCTGTATGGTGCTATGTAAACATCAAACCGTTTTTGTGGCTGCCTCGACTGGTAGCACCTAATATCTAGCAAGATAAAGATTTTAATTAAAATAAAGATTGAATTAAATTATTTTTTCAATTAGCAGATGCCAGAACTGTAAAACAAAATGTGGGGTTATTTGCTAAAATCTTGAGTTGAAAATGGAAAATCAGAATTATCAATTCCATTTTTTAGTATAAGCTATAAATTATCAGTCATGCCACCATTTGGGTGGATGCCTTCAGCATGTTGGTTATTTTTCACCCTTTTCAGTGTCTTATTTTTTATTTGTCAACTTAAACAGCTGTTTTAGTTGAGCATAAAAACTTAATGCAAAAATAAATTTTGAATCTCCTCCAAATAATAAAAGGTGAAACAAACTATTGGTATTTTCAGACAGCACTTACTGATGGGAATTGTAGATTCCACATCAAAAGTTGGAAGTAGGGATAAAAATTGCACACTGGATGTGAATATTGTTTTAAATATCCCTTGCTTTTTCAGCTTATTGTACTAATAAGACTTATTGCTTATGTTTTGCACAATAAAAAAAATTCTTAAATGTTAAATATTTGATTAATGTTAAGACATGATGTTGCTTTTATAAAAATTGTGTGCAATTAAGCCCTGGAAATCAAGAGTTATTAGTAAGTTGAGGTAAACCATCCAAAATCCATTAAAAATACGGTAATGATTATTTTCAAATGTCTCAATGTTCTTAGGTTTCCTTGTATTTAACTGAAACTGGTGAGTGTTCGTCAACAAGTAGCTGCAAGCTGAGAATGTTGATTGTATGTATAAGGAAAATGATTCTGGATTATCTTCCAGGCAGTGTTAGATGCTGCTCTGAAGGTCAAGATGGAATTCTGAATGTCCTATTGTGTGCAACATAACCTGATCAAATTACTGTCATAAATGTCATAGGAGGTGCTGAACAGAAAATGAATGGCTGAAAAGACTTGGGAGCTAGACCTTTTGTGAGCCATTACTGTCTGGAAATAGTCTCAGTTTCTCCAGAAGTTCTGTTTCAGTGCAATGACCAGTTGCTTAAATGTACTGTGGGGAGCACTGAATGCTGATGATGCTATTTTTATTACAGCACTATGAAATAAGACAAGAATCACAAGCATAAAGGCACCCAAAGATCTATCCCATTCTAACATCAAAATGAAGACAGCTGTGTACCAGAGGCTAGAGCATAACAAAAAGAATCCAAAATATTAATAAAAATCCAAGATAAACTGCCTAAATCTCCAGGACACACTCTTCCTGAGGTTGTTGTGATAACATTTATTTAAAGTAACTTAGTAATATTTTGTTTGCCATGGCTGAGTTCATCTTGTTACTTATTGAACCCTGCCAGATTAGATTTTAGTTCTGAAAAACTGATTTTCAGAGAACTTGTTGATAAGACTCTATAATAAAACATTCACAACCATCACAAGGAAGTCCCTGTTTGTATCTGATTGTGAAATGGAAATGGAAAATGTGAATTCATAAGTGTTGATCTTGGAAAAATGGGTCCAAACAAGAGAACTGTCATCAGCTGGTTTCACTTGGATTAAACCAATGCTGTCCTTTCTTTTTGAAAGTTATCTTTCTAAGGTTGCTACAACTGTTTGTGTTGTTTTTAAGGTTGCTACAACTGAACTGATGTGCCAGTCTCTCCCTGAAATGCTTTCTGTCGTCTTCATTGTGGTTCCTCACATTCCCAGCCCTTCCAGATCACAGTTAGTCAGTTTTTTCACTGGGATGAAAACAAGATTAAATACAATTAAAACATCTGGAATTAATGTATGGGCAGACATTTTCAGGAATGCCTGTTTTGTTAGCATTCATTAAAATGTGAGCCTGCAGAAGCCTAAGGCTCACAGTCAGCTGCTTTTAAATGGGTAATTTCTTGGCACTCCTTGGCTTATCTATCATTTTGTTGGGTGCTTTTGGCCAGCTGACCATCAAGCCATCCTGCAGTCTTTGAGCGTGGCATCGCAGCCATGTTGCCTTGAAGCCTTCATCAGGGGATTTATGTTTTGTAGGAAGCACAAGTGAAACTTGTAAAATGTTGAGGCACTACAGGTGGCTGAAGAGAGACACGTTTTAGTGGGACTGGTAAGATCAGAACAGGACACAGGCGTGCGCAGCAACTGCCTTTGGGTGTTGGTGGTAGCAGATGGAAATGGATGGAGCCTTTGGGTTTTCAGGCAGGGGATGGACAGGCCAGTGTGGAGAGCAGAGGCACTGGGATGTCAGCCTGCGCCACAAGGAACAGTAAGAGCTAGAAAGGAATGAGGCAGCTGGAAACAGCAAAATTCAGCTGAAGAGCTTTGGGGTGGGAACATCCAAGAGCTGGTCAGCTCTGGAGGAGAAGGGAAATGGTGAGGGAAAGTTCGGGGTGTCTAGTGTGCAAATAGCACAGCTTACCAAGGTAAGGGGGACAGCTGCAGCACCGGCTAGAGGGAAGTCTAGTTGGAAATCTTGGATCTACACTACGTGGGGCACTTTAAAGTTTTGGTATCCCTCCTTTGGCTAAAGCTTGTCCTCGGAATGCAAGTGCTTTTTCCCAAGCTGGACACCGTTGCCTCAGACTGGTACTTGGACAGGAACCTTAAAGAATTACCTCAAATGCAGCACTCAAGAAATCATGAGAATGTGTGTATTCTCACAAATCAGAAGTGAGCTGATGGTGAAGCATGAGGTGGGGAGTCACTGGACTGCCTGAGATAAGACGAAAAATCAAGGTGTACAACAAGACGTGTCACTAAAGATCATAAATTAATCTTTTACAAGAGGAGAGGGGTGCCTTGGCTCTGTTCCAGTTTGCCTCGTTGCCTTTGATCACAGGGATATCCTACCTTAAGATTTGGATGTGGGTAGTAGAATGTAAAAGTATAAAATATGGAAATATTTGCCACATACACTTTAGGAAACACAAGTAGCAGGAATGTACTGAAGACATTTTTAGATATGTACATAATTTGCATTAGTAATTAGCAGCAAGATGAAAGTGGTGACAACACTACAAGTTAGGTGTTTACTTGCATTTTATGCTTCAATTGCAGAGGAAAGCTAGCAAACTGAAACTCTTAAATTTTGGGAAGCAGGGCAGGGGCTGTGAAGTGGAGTGTGACCCCAAATGTATGCTAAGGAGTAGATGTGCTTTGAAAATGAACTGCTGCAAAAGCAGGATCTCCATATATTTACAGGTCTATTTCTGCACTCTCGCATTCACCTACTTGATGTGTAAATGACTGGAGCTGTGTGTGGAGCAAGGTGCGGCTATCACTTCCTTTGCAGCGTTGTGATATTTAAATGCTGGCCTGATACCCACCTGCCTTTCTGCTTCGACTTTAAATAAAGATTCTCGCATTCACTCAGAGCTCAGAGCTAAAATGGAGGCTAGACAGCTCAGTGCATGCAAATCCCCCTGCTAGAGACCCCCCCTGAAAAGGAGATTATTACTCATGTCTACCTGAGGTTCGTGTTCTTGGTGCCTGCCAGGAGTGAGATTGATCTCCCTCAGCTTGTCCTGCTGGACACTGAGCCCCTCTGATCAGCCATGTGCCATGGCCAGTTCTGCCTTATGAGTACCCCCAGTAGATGCTTTGATGAGTACAGGGTTAAGGAAAATAACCATTCTGCAAACACAGTGGAAGGAAGACTCTGGTAGTGGGGTGGTGTATGGGGGTAGAAAGACCAGCATGTGATGATTCCTGAGAGCAGTGGGATGGTGAGCACTTGACCCTGGTTTGTTTCCTGGCTTGCAGGGCCTGAGCATCATGCTGCTGTCAGATTTGCTTGCTGCACATCCCCGACTCACTATTTCCCTGTGTCCAGCTCCCTGAGCTGCAGGATGAAACCTTGAGCCGCTTGGGCATCTTAAACACCTCAGTCCAAGCGTTCCACCAGCAGTGAGCCCACTCACAGCTGAAGCCACTGTGGCTGTTTGTTACACAAAAGAACTTTGCAGGGCAATAGTGGGTGCAAGTAAGGCACAGAGAAAAGTGGGGAGCCAGCTGGCTCATCCCCTGGCACTGACTCCTTCCTAGCTTTTAGCCCCTCTCTGTCCTCAGCAAGAGGCATGGCCATGCAGGAGGTTCCCCAGCTGGGAACGCATTTCCTGGCCAAAAGTTGTAGAATCATAGAATCACAGAATGCGTTGGGTTGTAAGAAACTTCTAAGATTATCTACTTCCAGGGTTGGAAGTAGGGGCAGGATCGGGCCGTGCTGGGACTTTGTGCATCACCCCGCAGCAGCTTCCAGGCTGTGTGACACCTGCCATGGTTCCTGACAGCAAAGCCTGCCTAAGCGCATTAGTTAGGGTCATGCTTTGTTCACAGAAAACAAGAATCCCGGTGTGTCACAGGGGCAATTGTCACCAAAATGGTGCATAAACTATTTTGGGTTTTTTTTTTTAATACAGGTAGATTTCAGCAGCAGTTTGGGGAACAACAACTGTTAAGCTCACAGTAGTGTTTGCCTATTGTAGAACGGCTATGGATTTGTTTTATGAGGGTTCTAAAAATAGTTTTTGCTGAAGGACTAGTGAGATAATGCATTTCTTTTTATCCCAGCAATATCTAGAAACAGATGAAAATCCAGCCAGGTGAATGAATCCAATCTCTCATCAAGTCACACCTCTAATTAATAGGCAAATTATTACAGCAGTATTTCCCCAGGCTCCTTCAGTGCAAGCCAGCTCCCAGCTGGGACTGCGCATCCCTGCCACCCCAATATCTCCATGCCTGCACTGTTGGCCGGGCAGAGAAGAGATGGCAGGAGCAGGGAGGGAGGGGGAGACTCTCCCCTCCTTTCTCCTATCAGCTGGGAAGCTGAGGCTCTCTTCTCCTTTGCTCCATCAATTCTGCGCAGACCCCACTAGAGGGGACACGGCGCTTCCCAAACCGCCCCGGCATTTCCTCCGGGCTCCTGCTTCTGCACGGCGCTGCTTTTAAAGAAAGAGCTGCGCCTCAATTTCTTCTTCCACACCTGACAGATTGATACCTAAAGGCTTGGGGCAGGGCTGAAAGAGGGGTTTCATCCGTTTGATTCACCCCTTTCATATGGGAAACGGCAGGTTGTAGAAGGAGTGAATGTGGTGCCATCCCATTAACATAGATCTCTGTAGTACTGCATCTTTGTTTTATTTATCCTAATGCCTTTTCACAATGCAGAAATGAAATCCACACAGAAAGACTAGACATTGGAAAGAGGAGGGCGGCACAAATGAACCTCCTCTATTATTACAGACCATCCCCAGAATGAGAATAAATGGTGATAAGAGGAAAAAATAGCTGCAAGAGAATTATTAAATAAGGGGCAACTTTTAAAGTGGCTCCAGTCTGGCTTCTAATTTTGTTCCTGTAATTTGATTGTGGGTTTAAATGGGACTGCTTAGACATTAGCTACTTGATCTGCAAGCAGCAGCAGGTAAGCAGTGCAGAAGTATGTGCCAGGGCTGGGCGGGTGCTGCGCCCTGCCCGCCTGCAGAGAACGACGGAGGGCGGGGGAGAAGCTCCCTTCCTTCCGGCGATTCCATCATAGGCAGGTGTTGAGACCCCCAGAAACGGGCAGAGTGGGACACAGGGCACGTATCCCGCAGGAATCCCCCCGTCTGCGCCAGCCTCGCCTCTCGCTCCGGGAGGTGCAGCAGCACCCGGCTGGCCGTGCCCTGGGAAAAGCGGTGGCAGCTTTGCTGCTGCTCAGCCCGGTCTCCGCAGACAGGGCTGGGGCAGGCCCTGTATGTGCGCACTCACAGGTGTGACGGAACGGCGCCAGGAGGGAACGATGCCGTGGGGAACGAGGGCAGAATTCACTATCACGGTGAAACATTGACCCTTGAGCAAAAAACAACAGAGGTACGGCTACAGAAGCCTGTTTGGTGCTGCAGCTGGCACCAGCACAAGGGTACCTCCCGCCTCCATTGCAGCCTGCCGCCACTGCATGTCACTGTTAGGACAGAGCGACCCAGGCTGAGGTCTGTGCAGCTCTGGTGGGGACAGACCCCGCTACCCCCGGGTGGGATCACCCTGTGGAGATGGGCTGTGGGAATCCAACACCCAAGGCTTGCTGCCCCGCGGTGAAAGCAGTCAAAAAGATGAGTGTGCCCTGCAAAAATAGGTTGTCCCCAAAGTGACAGAAATGAGTAGCCTGAGTTACACGTTTCATTTAAAGAGTGGGGCTTTTTCTGAGACAGGCAACAAAGTAGAACCTGGTGTGGATAACTGGGGACAGGGGAGTAGGAAGTGCCCCCTGGTCATTCTCAGTCAGCCCAGTTCCTCGCTGGGGCAACTGAGGCTGCAACTGAGCTCCTGCTGAGGGGAAGGGATGGTTCACCAGACCTTACCGGTGGGGTTGGTGACTGTGGGAGCTGGGGCAAGGTGAGATTCCTTCCATCAGTTCCCCCCCTCAGGATGGTGATCAGCCCATAGCAGGGAGCAGGATTTGGCTGTACTACAACAGGATCATGGGGCTGGCCAGGATGCCAGAGGGTGCTGTGGCAAACCTGAATGCTGAAAGTTCACCCCGCGGTTTAGAGGATTTATGGCCATGGCCATGGTGAAGCCCATATGGGCTCTGTGCTACTGGACACCCGGTACCTTCCCAGTCTGGGTGCTGAGGGTACAAGAAGAGGTGACACCTTGGCCCATGCCATTCCCCTTTTCTGCATCCCTCTTTCCAATTGGAGGTGGTAGCGTGGTGACAAACTGCATGAGGGATGATCCTGTGTCTGCCTCAAAAGCACCTATTACAGAAACAGGGCATGATTCACAGTTCAAGGGGAAAACTGTGCCAGGCATCAGTCATCAGGGGACATGGGTGTAAGTAAAGCAGAGGCTCTTGCCCCCTGTGGGCCTCAGCCCCATGTGCTTCTGGACATCTAACAACACCCTCTGGAAGCAGGGATGTGTGCTGAGAGGGGAAGGAGAAATACCTGCAGTAACATCATCTCTTTGTTTGATGGGAGATACAGAAGGAGAGGTGACATTGCTGCTGCCAGGAGTGCACTTATGGCACAGGCTCATGGTGGCCAGCAGTGTCACCATATGCGAAGCCGTGTTTGATCTACGCAATGCCTATATTCATCACCATGTGTGCCAGCTGCGGCTAGACAAAAGTGTTACAGTGTCCCAGGAGATCACATGGGAGATGTCCATGGCATCCTGTGACTCCTTGGACCAACAATCTCTGCACCTCTCATATCATCTCCCTGTCCCGCTGCAATCCCCACCCTCCATGATCTGTTACCACCAAACCAAAGTGCCTGACCCAGACCCCGTGGCCATTTGCATCTCTCTTTTGCTCTTGAGGGACTCAAGGTTGGGACAGGAGCAATTTGGCAGCCCAGCACTTCCTGCAATACTGAATTTCTTAGAGCACTTTTCAGGTTGAAATGCTCTAAAACACTCAGCTGCTCGGCAGATCCCCCCAGCACACTTGCACGGGCTGTTTGTCTCAACAGGATATTAAAAAGAAGAGGTTATAAAAGCAAGGCGTGATACCAGGCAAGGCTTAGCTCGCAGCACCAACATTTATATCCTCTCTGCAGCTCATGTTCAGCAAGCAGGAAACATCTGCAGCCCTCATTGCCCCCTCCTCATGCGCCCCTGGACTCCTCCTGGGGCTCTGGTGCTGTGATGGCAGTCGAGTACACCGGTCCCACTGGGTTTCTTTCTCATAGGGGACCAGGAAGCCTGTTCCAGCTCTGGCTGGGGCAGCCAGCCCCGCCTGCACTGCATTGCCTGCCTCTGGTCTTTCCTGCAGCATGGACTGTAGTCCTGCATTGTGGGTGGCTTCTCCTCAGCACAGACACCTTGCTTAAACATTGCTGCTTATCTTCAACCTCATCTGCTTTTGCTCTTCTCTGGATTTCCTGCTGGCACCCTGGACCTGGCTCACCATGCTAGGGGCTGTCAGTGATCTCCAGGGTCCTACCCTGCTACAGCAAATCCCTGTCACTGGCCAAGTTGTGTTTACTCAGTTTCCCAAAACTCCTGACGAAAATTCCCCATTGCTATTTGATTCCCACTGGCTCCACATCTGGTTAATCGTTCAGGGCAAATGGTGTTTGCCACAACATTACCAAGGAAAGAAAGAAAGATCAGGCATCACATCCTGCTGGGCCACGGGTGCTGGTGGTGCCCCAGCCGGGACAGGGTGCAGAAGGTGAAGTAGAGAGCAGTCACACAGGGCTACCCACTGCAACCTGAAATGGCATCTCTCAATTTTAATATCAAAATAGCTGGCCACATTTTCTCAATGTGTGCAGAGACAAGTTAAGATAGCTTCCTGTCCAGCTCCAGATCCCAGTGATCAGGAACACATGTGAGAGAGATTTCTCTCTGTCATGGCTGCCCACTCTCACAATTGTTTATTCCTTTTTGCCCCCAGTCCCCCTGTCATTTTTCTCCTTCTTCCTCCCTTCTGGTTTTACAGTCACTGGATAGTCAGGCTCACAGGCTATTTTTAGGTTTCTAAATTACTTTTCAGATCTATTCTAAATTTATCTCCCAATAATCTGAAATCTTGACATTGCAGGAGTGAGAACCATGTCTGAAAAAGAGGGAAAAGTTTAAGGTCTGTCTAACTGGGCTGGACCCCTTTGCTGTGGCAGTCTCCTGGTCTTTCTCCTCATCCCTCACCTCTCCCACTGAATGTACCCTGACCATCCTGACCAGCTTCTGCCAGGGGTAAAGGGTGGTTATTCCCACCCGAGCAGTGGCCAGGACCAGGGTTGCCCTGGGGAGGTGGGGGCACAGAGGAGCCCAGGGACAGAGGGGGATAGAGGCAGCACCCCAGGGTCATGATTTACCTAGGTGCAAAGCAGGGAGCCAGGTGGATAGCCGGGTTTGCAGGTGCAGTGCATTGAACTCCAATGGCTTTTGTACCTACAGATCTTCCCGTGGGGATGGAGCGGGGGAGGGGGAGGGGGAGAAAATGTTATTGGGCTGAAAATTAACCAGGAAAACAGGTATTCTTGAAGAAGGTGACGCTGCAAGCCCAAGGCAAAGCTAGGAAGAGGAGGCAGGAGTCCTGCTGCGCGATTGCTGCGGGTTGCTCTGATGCAGAGCTACAAAATAGGAAAACTTTAAAATATTCCTTCGGGGCTGGGCACCTTTTGAGCTGCTGCCAGCTCCTCCCTGCAGTGCCTGAAGGATACATCTTTTGTCCTCACTTCTAAATGTTCCACACCCTGCAAACAACTGACCCCCAAACCCTCAATAATTGCCCTTTTCACGAACCACGTGCAAATGATTTTATCTCATGGCCTCAGATGGATGAAACCTCTGGATGTCGGTGCAAGGCTGCGTTCCCGACACCCCGAGCCAAGAAGCTGTGAGGGCTAAATGCTCTTAAAAATAAACTATTTCCTCCTCCGTCGTTCCTGACAGCCAGTTCCTAGGCAAACCAGCAGGATGATGCGCTGGGCTGGGGGGAAGGGGACGGAAGGAGAAAAGGAGGGAAGGAGTTAACCTTCTTCCCATGGTAAAGCACTGAGGCTGCTTGCCAGTTTTCGGAAAAGATGCAAGTCATTCTGCCAGGACGAGGAGGAGGTTTTGAAGTCTCTGGGATGTTCTCAGGAAAGTGCCGCAGTACGAGCCCAGCTGAGCTGGCATGACAGGCGGGGAGGGGACCTACCCGAGTCGGGAAGTGCGGAGAGAAACCCCAAGCAGGAGCATCCTGGCAAGACTGCAAAAATGCTATTGTCTTCGGGTTCCCTTCCTAACCTTCCCCTCTCCTTTGACCCTCATCCTTCACATGTCTCAGCCCCAGCGTTCCAGAGACCTCCATACAGACAAGAAATCTGGGGAGTGAGATGGTGCTGCAAGCCCAAAGCGGGAGTGGGAGCAGCCACTGGAACCTTGGTTCCCCGGATCACTGGAAAATACTGGATACCCTTTGATTGGAGGAGAGGTCTGCCAGGGGCACACCGAGCACTGCCTCCCTGTCCCGAAGGGAATAGCTGTGCCTGGCCTCCTCCTCTTTCCCTCCAGCCCTAAAGATCCCCCAGGCATTCCTGCACTAGTTTCCAGAGAGAAATGTGCTGGAGTTGATGGAACATAAGGACACATCTTGCTATCAATACCCATTTCCTGGGAGGAAAAGTGTTTTCTGGAAAAAATAACAGTCCGTGGTGCATTATATTTGGAGAGAAAATAAGTAACCCGCCAAGGTAAGATGTCATCAGCGAAATACAGGGGTCCCCTCAGGCACATCTCAGTGGTGTCTCAGCACAGTGGCTGCACTGAGCATGTGGTGAATGCCCAGAAAGGAGAAAATAGATTAGGCAGAAGAAAATAAAACCCTACCGAGTGGTGCCACTGTGGAGCCCAAATTAGCAAGTTTGGGAAGCAGAGGCAGCAGGATGGAGCAGCAATGCAAGGCCACTGAACTGCAGGGCTCCTCTTTTGGGGAAAAAAAAACCCCTCACAGATGGATTCCACCTTGATTTTTTGTTGCTTGGCAGCATAAAACCCACTCGATGAAAGGCATGTAAAACCACCAGTGTAATTTCCTGGCTTATATTTTTACGTTTAGAGCATATTACATCCAGCATGACCCAGTCTTTTGACGGAAGCTTTGGTCAATTAAGATTAGCTGTCATTCCGCATTTATTACCATCATTTATGAATTCTCCTCATTGCCAACAGGCAGAAGGAGAAGATGGTGCACAAAATAAATAAATAATTGAGGGAGAGGCTCATCAGGGCCCTGATTTCTATCCCCCTGTCATCTCTGGCAAAGCTCTGTTCTATGAGTCAGCTGCGGCGGGCTCCGGAAAGCCATCACCATTTCAGCGCTGCTATTAACCCGCACATAGGTTCTCCTGAAGGCACTTGGGGTGAGTCAGGGGGGGCATGAGCGAGGGCTGCGTGACAGCTGGGGTGCCACTGCCCCTAACCTATAGCGGTCCCAAAGGCACTGAGCCTCTACTGTACTGGGCATTGCTGGAGTGAGGGGATTGGTGTCGAGGCACCACCAGGCTGACATGGCACAGGCATTTCTGGCTATGGCTGCTCATGGTGAGACCAAAGCATATGCCTCGTGCTCCAGACGGGTGGGAAGGTGGTTGGGATGTTGGCACAGCACCCTCATTGCTCAGCTCCAGCCTGGTGCAGAGAGAGTGGAACCCAAAGACATCCAGCGTACGGGGACGGGTGGCACTTCTCAGCCCCAGACTGCAGAGGGGCTGCGCCAAAGAAGGGCCAAATTGAGAGAAAACATGGGAAGTATTTCAGATATATGTACCTAAATGGGCAGTCCTAAAGGCCCTGTGCTCGTGAGAATGAGTCAAAACCTTGTCTTTTTACACCTTAATCCCTGCCTTGCTTGTGCAATTGCATAATAACAGTATGACCTTGACAGAGAAAAATGAGCAACTCCAGGATGCTGGTTCAGATGATGAGAGCTTGTGTAACACTGTACTTCTGGCAGGCTGTCACTCCAAAAATGAGTGTCCCTAATCAAAGGTAGATTTTAGAAAAAATACTTTTCCCCTCTGCTACCACAGCACTATTTCCAAGGCACGAGTTGTTAGCAGCACTTTGTTGGCCGAGGGGTTAAATCCTCATGTCTTTTACATTGTGTGATGTGTACCTATCATTTCTGCATAGATCTAGAGTGAAGATGGAATAGCTCATTACTCATCAGTGACAAACAAAAAGTACCATGAATCAAACTAATGGTCATGGGGTGGGGGGAAAGGAAGATGATTGGTTTGCCATTGTTCAATGTCTTTCTTATCTTTCAGGAGCACCGAGGAGCAAACAAGCCCCCGGCTTGTGCAGAGCACCTTCCCCCAGCCAGAGGAAGTAACCCATGCACGAAAACACAAGTCCTCTGCACAGTTAATAATTAGAGAACCTGCTGAAAGCAGAAGAAAACAAACATCGATTAATTTGGTACCTAGGGGGAAGATTAGGGACAGGTAATGGTTCCTGGACAATGGATCTTGCAAAGCTCACAGAGGCGGTGCTGGTCAGGGTGAAGATGCAAAGATTCATTATCAGCCCACCTTATCTGGTAACCCACAACATGGGCTGGGCAAGGCTCCTCACTGCCTGTTTGTAAAGGGCTGCTGCAGCTCACCTGAGTACAACCTCCTCGAAGAACAAGTGAAGAATGGGCAAAAAGGCAAAAGGGGCCCAGCCTGGAGGCCACAGGCCGAAGATCGCTGTGTGCCCTGCACCTGGGCTGGGGCAAACCCCGGTACCAGTACAGGCTGGGGCGTGAACAAAGATGATGCTGAGGAGAACTTGACGGTGCTGGTGAATGAAAGGTTGGACATGACCTGACAACATGTGCTCGAAAGCCCAGAAAGCCCAGAAAGCCAACTGCATCCTGGGCTGCATGAAAAGCAGCATGATCAGCAGGCTGAGGCGGTGATTCTGTCCCTTTACTCCCCTCTGGTAAGACCCCACCTGGAGCGCCACATCCAGGTCTGGGGTCCTCAGCTCAGGAAGGACATGAACCTGCTGGAGTGAGTCCAGAGGAGGCCATGAAGATGATGGTCTGGAGCACCTCTCCCATGGAGAGAGTTGGGATTGTTCAGCCTGAAGAAAAGAAGGCTCTGGGGACACCTTCCAGCCTTCCAGTACCTAAAGGAGCTTACAAGAAAGCTGGATAGGGACTTTTTACTAGGGTCTATAGTGACAGGACAAGGTGGAATGGCTTTTAATTAGAAGAGGGTTGGTTTACATAAGATATAAGGAGGATGTTTTTGCAGTGAGGGTGGTAAAATGACGGAACAGGTTTGCCAGAGGGGTTGTGGATGCCCCATCCCTGGAAAGATTGAAAATCAGGCTGGAAGGGGCTCTGAGCAACATGATCTAGTTGAAGATGTCCCTGCTCATTGCAGAGGCCTTGGACTAGATGATCTCTAAAGGTCCCTTCCAACCCAAACCATTCTATGACTTCTAGGGTTCTATACCAGCCCTGCACATCCTTTTTCCTTGGGAGTGAGGATATGACAGATCTCATGCAAAGGGATGTGAAGGCAGTGGGGCAATTCCTATGAGGTCACATCCCTCCCCTCTATCTGTTTCTGGACATGAATCAGAGTTTTATCGGACCATCTTCAAATCCACATGTGGTCACCACATTGTTTCTCACCTCTCTTAATTTTGAGGCACACTCCTCACAAGGGTTGCCAGAGCCTCCATCTTCCCACAGCAACATTCATGGCAAAGAACTTCATTTCCCCCTGCATCATTATCTTTCCATGTCCTTCACTTCCAGCACTGGTCCAGCACTGAAGTCTTTCACACAGCTGGTGACAGCACAAAATAAATTTGGAATTACACTGACTCTTCTCTGAATCCTTTTTTGCAGTATCACCTCTTTGGGGACACAAGAGACCTTCAGGTGCACAGGGAAGGACTGTCACCCTTACTTTGAGTTTCTGTCGTTTCTAATGAGAAGCTCCCACATGCTTTCCTTGGATAAGGAGTTCCCATGAGGTATGGGGAAAAGAAAAGAAAAGAAAAACTTTCCCCTTGTAGCTGATGATCACAAATATATTAATACGATGATTGCCTTGGACTGCATGGACTAGAATGACTCCAAATTGTAATATCCTTTGTGGAAGCTGTGGAAATTCAGTCCATTTGAACCCCATTTGCTGCCTGGGGCCCCGTCCTTCTCTGTGACCCACAAAACACAGGGCCCTGCTCTGCTGAGCCACTGAGGGGACCATGGGGCCACTGATGCTCAGAAGTCTGCTGCAAGACCTCCGCTACCTCCTGTATTTCCCCCACCATGATATGTTGCTTTTCGACGGTGGTACACAATATTTTTAAAGCAGACTCCCCTCTACCGTTTTTCTCTCCCAGAAACACCTCCTAGTTATTTTTCCCACCCTCCCAGGAGAATCTTGGCCACACTGAGAAGTTCCACCAGCAGCAGTTTCTCTGTACTCGCAGCTGAGCTACCCCTTGGTTTCTTCCTGAAGCCCCCCAGCTCTGGCAGACTCAAGGAAACATTTTGCTTGCGATGCTGGGAAAATTCAAACCAACCTGGTGTATTTTGCATGATGGGGCTGCTACTGAGAATTATGGTGGGTTTTGGCACTTGGAAAAGATGGTAAGTGACTCGTGCGGATGCAGCCAGTCTCTGGCACAGTTACAGCACTTACTCTTTTGAGTAGAGGTGGATTTTCAAATAATTAGCAAATAAATTGGAAAATCTGCCTGAGTTACAAGTACTTTGGAAAATACATCCTTTGACAAATTTAGCAGCAGTCTTCAGACTTGTGCCTTCTCATGGGTGCACTAGAGGAAATATGTAGATGTTTCTCCAACCTTCCCTTAGGGGCAAAGTGTTTCACATAGGTTGTTTTCATGGGCTCTCAAAGAAAGGTAAGGTGAGTCCTCCTCCTGCCTTTGAGCACTGAAACTTTGTCACTGTTTGGGAGAGGAAAGGCTGTCCCAGGGATTGTCCCATTTCATAGGAGATGGATCTCCCTCCTGGGGGAATGGGGCTGATGAGTTAGCAGAATTCATACATCCCTTTAGAGAAGAGGAAGGTGGAAGTAGGTATCTGCTCATAAATGGGGATGTTTGCTGGGGCAGGAATGGTCTTAGTGCAGCTGGAAGCACTGGGAGCTGACACACATTTTGGAAAAGCACAGGGGCTGTGGGGTATGTGGAGAGGATGTAGACAGGAGGATGATGAGGGGCATGTGAGGGGCATGGGCTGCAGCGGCAGCAGGGAGGTCTGCAGGGTGTGCAGTTACCTGCTTCAGCAGCTCTGCTTCACAAAACCAGCCTTGCTCCTCTGCATCCCTGCAGGAAAACCTGAGCTTGCAAATGAGCATGCTCATGAAAAACCAGATATGCAAATAGAGCTGGTGTTCCCCAGATTTAAGGTGTTCCATTTCCTGAATGTAAAAGTGTTCTCTTTGCAATTCACAGTCACTGCATCAGTCTGACAATTTCAACCTGGGCAAAAGAGGAAACTCTTCAAACAGATACATGCACACTAGCAATAAATACACACAAGGATGCATGATTAAAAAAAAATTTGTAAATTGTACATTCTGCTATCCTTCTCTCCACAGCCCCTGCCATTGCAGTCTGTAGAGGTGCAAATTTGGAATAAAACATCTAAAAATCTGGAAAGTCACAGTTAAGGCATCCCCAAATCCCTGACTCTGCCCAGTGTTGTTAGCATCCGAAAAAATAGAGAAAGATTAATTAGACCATATTCTTGAAGACAAGTTCATCTAGTGCTGGAATGAAAACTTAATTGAACTGTCATAGCTGTGCGATTACTTCAGTGTCACTAAGGGGCAGGTCTCAGTCATTAAGGTTTGTCTCAGCCTGACAAATATACAACTCCTTATTCTGAAAAAGTTTGGGTTTTCTCTTGAATTTAACAATTGTTTGTGCTTTCAGTATTCACAATGTTTTGTTTTGGCAGAATCAAAATATGTCAATGATGCACTTTTCCCTAAATATGGCTGCTCTAATTTACCCCTCTCAGTGCCATAGGCTTTTGGTTTTCCCTGCAGCAAATAGAAGCAAAGCCTAAAAGTGGATTTAGGGAGTTGATTAAGGGTATGTACAGTATTTTCACACCTTCTAAAGTTTCTCTAGTGCAAATTCCTTCACATACAGGGGCAGTGACTGGCTATGAAGCAGTCCCAAAGTTCTAGCTCTTCATGCTCTCAGTCATGGTTCACCACTTCCCAGGCAACTGAGGTATGGAGGGACAGACTAGAGAGGTGCTGTCAGATGGACATGTGTCCTGGGGCCTCTCATTTATTGATGCACCTGCAAATGCATCTCTATTTGTCTGTATGACAATGTAAATGAAAAAGCCTTGTTACCCTTTTCATCTCCCACCTCCTCCTCAGGACTGCTGCCATTACCTAAGTGCACACAGACACCACATGAGATGAAAATGGGATGAACTGTCTGTCTAGATGTAAAAGGGAATGCTAGACAGGGAACCAGCCCATCTCTGTGTGTTGTAGCTCTTGGTGTGAAATGGTGGTTTCAACCTGGTAACATCCAGCTCCCTCACACACAGTCCTTGTCTCTGCTTGTGGGGACTGAGATGGGATACCCGTGCTGTCCCTGCTGTTTTCCACCAGCTCTGCGGGGATGTGGTGTCCTGGGCAGCCAGACACAGCCCCTGGCCATCCCCACCATCCAGTGCTTCCCTCCCATCACTGTCCCTGCTGACTGCAACACATCCCACTCCACCGTCCTGCCTCACATTTCCTTTGAGGTAAGAAGACACACAGCTTTTTTTGGTGGTCTTTCCCCTCTGGGATTGTGACAGCAGGTCTCAGGCTGCTCCCAGGCAGGTGGCATGGGGCTGGAGCAAGGAGACAGGACCCCCTGCTCCCTCTGTTTGCTTGTTGGAGCTGACCTCCTGAGAAGGCAAAGTGCTGACCACAGATCTCCTCCTCCTCCTCTGCTTGCTCTCCAACAGTAATGCACATGTGCTTTGTCCATAAATATATTATTTTGTGTTCCTGCCAGCCCAGACTAATAGGGCTAATGTTTCCTGAGGAGCAGCCCAAAGCTACATTAGCCGCAGATGTTTGATTGATTTAAAACAAAGAGCCTGACCACCAAACTGCTCCATATGGTTTCTCTTCCTGTCACTTTGCCTGCAGGGTTATCTCTGAAATGCAATTAAGGTGCTTAAAAGTACATTTTCAGGAAGATGCAGAATTGATGAGGGTGGGTTAGCCGATGGGTGTCTCCAAATTGTGAGAGCAAGAGCAAGGAAAGTCATGCCCTACCCTTAGCAGCTGCACACACGGTTTTTCCACTTATGTGAGGACCTTAGGAGGGCAGGCCAAAAAGTGCCCCCATTGTAAAGACTTTGCCGTAGATGTACTTCGCCAGTACTCCTGTCTCTTGATATTCTGCTCATTTATTATTGAAGTCAAACATTTCTCTAATTAGATATTTACTTGTGAACTTAAGTGCTGCAGCGATTTCATTCGACCCCACCTCTCCCCCACTCACTCCCACTGCCTGGGCACTGGAGACTAAACCCCTTGCCTGTGCAGCCCAGGCAGCTGGGTTGAAGACCCAGTGATGCTGCAGAGGACAAGCCAGGCTCTGCCTGTCGTTCGCTGTGAGGAGGGTGCCAGCCCTGCCTGCTCACCAGGGACTGACACTGCCTGAGGACACCCACCCAGCCACTGCAGACCCAGCCTGCCAAGCCCAGCTGCTGAAACCATCCCCTGCCCCCTGTAGGGCTGATACCCCTGCCCCATCCAGCTCCTACCAGGACCACAGCCTCATAAGCCCTGAGGGGGATGAGGAGAGCAAAGGAAGTTTATGGTTTCTCTGGTTTTAATGCACAGAGTAGATGTTTATAGATGAAAAAATTGTGCTTCTGTGTGCCAATCCTCCGTCTTCCCCTCAGTTCAGCTGACACAGGAGGGCAACAGCCCCTTACATGGTATTTTTTAAGAACTGAAATGCTTTGGTTTCTGAAAACAGACTTTTTAAATCATTTTCCATTAAAAATTTCCAAAATAGGTGCCTGATATCTGGCATCTTAATCCATGTCTTGGTGTGTAAGGAAAGGAGAGTGGGGTAAGTCACCTGCGGTGACCTAAGGCACAGCCAGGTCCCCTCTCTGGACCACAGACAAAAAATGCCCATGGATTTGAGAAGGGAATCCCAAGCCGTGGTGAGGAATTCATTTCGTATTATGGAAAACAGAAATAATTACACTGCAACAGGTCTGAAGATTCATGGCAACAGTACATGCTGTAAATATACAGCACTGCAGGATAATTACCTGGTGCTCAACTCTCTTCAAACTAGACCTCTGTTAACCTTGTCCTTACCTCTCTCAGAATTAAAATCCTAAGGTAATTCATCACAGAATTTCTTGGTAACTTCAAATATAATTGCTAAGTAGTTTTCAAGCACATACAATTACCACACCCAATTAATCTCCTCATGAGTCTTAAAGCCAGGTTGTTAAATGGGCCTTAGACCGAAATAAACTCTTGTGTTTGTATATATATATATATATATACACATATATATATATGTGTGTGTGTGTGTGTGTGTGTGTGTGTATATACATGCATGTGTGTGAGTCCGTATTGGAGAAAGGAGAGCAGCTCTCAGAAATGCATCTTTCTGTGTCACCTGCTTTGTTCTCTAATTAGGCATTTGTAGCAATATTACCCTGGCTACTGCATAGTCCCTAAATTCACATATGTGATCACCACTATCCAGATCTTTGTAACTATTTAAAGGGAAGTTTTTCACAGAAAACTGATTGTACAAACAACACCATATTGCACGGTGTTTATTTTCTTTCAAGGGCTTCCAGAGCAAATGTTCTTCAGCTCCAAACAAGAGGAGTAGCTTGCTTTCTTTTTTTGTCCATGCTGCAAAATCAGCCTAAGATATGAAACCTCAGCTGTTTTCTCCTCCTGGCATTTATACCCCTCTCAGGGAAGGGAAACAAGGATTAGAAGAGTTTACCCCATCTTTGCGACCCTGGAAGATTAAACAAATGAACTTAGCCACTTTCTGATTCATCCCTACACTCCCTGCACATCAGTAATAAAACAACAGAAAGGCTCATTCCTTCTCTGTGTGTGGGAACTGGGAGGGTTTGGTCCGTTCGAGGGAGGGTGCAAAACACACTGCTGGCTTGAAGTACCTTTCCCATGGTCTCAGCAGTGCTGGGGGGGAATTTCATCAGCAGGAGGTTCCATCCCTTCTGAGGACACAGACTCAGGCTCCACACAGCCAGGCTGAATGTGGTGGAAAACAGAATGCACGGGCAGGCTCCTGCGTGGAGCATCCACCACATCTGCTGTTCCCAGGGGGCAAAGATCCTTGCCAGGGCCACTGCAGAGTTCAACTTCGAGGGCTAATAACAGCATGGCCTTTATAAACTGCTTGAGGATAACATGTAACATGCAGCTCATAAATTCAAAGAAATTTTGCTGGGAAGGTCTTTATTTGGCCACCGGTAGGTTCTGGCACAGAGATTAAGCACCTGAGACCAGTGGTGCTTGGGAGAGGTGTTAGAATAACATGATGGGTAACTGGAGTCATCAAAGGTGACACAAATGCCCCCCCAACAATTTGCCATGGCTATAATCTGAAGGCATTTCCTTTGAACTGAAGACCCCCACAGGGACCCAAACACTCGACTCAGAAACCTCAAAGCAACAGGAGTGGGAGTGGCCTGTGGTCTTCGGAACTGAGCATGTCCTTCAGGCTGTAAATGCATTTTACAGAAATCATTTAAAATAACTTGCTAAAATGGACAGGGAGCAAGATCCACCGTATGAAATTTGAGAAAATGCCTGAAAACCTCTAGAAAGAGAAAGATGGTATTTTCCTCTCCTGCACTCTGCAGCTTTGCATTTACATACAAGGTTGAATCTGCAATTTCCTGCTGTTTCTCCTTTCTTCTGAGAAATATTTTTTAAAGAGAAGTGCCAGGAACATTGCCAGCCAGGCAAATGTATTGTGAGGCATTATTTGCAATGCTCCTCCCCAACCCCTGCAGACAGCTGTGTCCCCTGCCTTCTCACCCCTGTAGGCGTTGTGCCTGAGTAATACCTGTCCTTGGGTGTTGCTGCTCTCGGTGCCTGCTGTGCCTGACACCAGGATCCCTGTCCCATCTCTGGGACAGCCCTGTTGCCTTCTCTGCACAGGAATAAAGCCTGATCATCCCTTGAATCTGTGTCTCTGGGAAAGCACTGCTGAAAACTCTGTGTGAGCAACTCCTTCCCAGCCGGAGGAGCGGATGCAACCCTGGGACCAGAATGCTGCGAGCAGCAGGAAATGTGGACATGTTAATGGGAAATAACCACGGCACTGAGCCATTGCCCACTTTGGACCCTTCTCTGATTCCTCTCTAACTTACAGCAAATTCAGCTGGTTCTCAGAGCTATGCTTTATCTCCCCTCTGGGAGGTTTCTGGGTCAGCTGTATTAAAATGCATTTATTCTTAAGGGGGTCAGTAATCTGACACAATAGTGATGTACGAGTGAATGGGGAGAATACATAAATTTCTAGCAGTGCAGAAAGAAGAATCCTGGAGTTTTGCTATCTGTAAAAACGGAGCATGGGATCTGTCACTTCATGTCACGACAGCCAAATTAAACAAATGCAAGATGACAGGAGGAAAAGAAACAAAGGACTTCTATCCAATTACTTCCAGAAGCATATTAAATTATGGGGGCACTTGCTTTTGTGTTAGCAAATAAGTATTTAAATGGAGCTAAAGTTCTTCATATTCTGAAACTTGGGTTTATCTGCATAGGAGAAATGGGGGCTGTGGACACTTGTTCCTGAAAGGGAAACAGAGGACAGATAGGCTGTAGGTTGCCATGTGTGAGTTCCATGGCCAGGAACAGTGTTGAGAAGAGTGGTAGGAGCAGTGAGAACACCTGGCCATCTACTTTTGGATGCCTCCATCACCACTGCTGAAGCAGTGACTTGAGGGTATCACAGGAGCCCTTGGGATGAGGATACCAAGCAACAGCTCAAGCTTTCCTTTCACAGCAAGGGACAGACACAAGCCACATTTAAATCATTTGAAAGTCCAGCCTAACTAGGAAAAGGTGAGCATGGAGCTGGAACTCCTAGATGATGGCTAGATCAAAGTGATCTCTTTCACCAAATCTGTGAAAGGCGGACTATGCAAGGGTTCCTCATCAGAAATGCGGTTCAGAAAGACAAATCCTGGCAACCTCTGGCATGTCTGACATGCTACACTCTGGCAAGTGGTCAGAGCAGGCTGCAGCAGGGCTGAAATGAGTCATGGTGAAACGGGAGCTTGAGTCAAAGACACTTCCCCTGGGTGCACACTAGGAAGAGGAAGGTAAAAGTGTCAGGAAACATCAGGACACTCATGAGAGAGAGAAAGCAGACACTGAAAGACAGCTGTGAGCACTGATGGACCACAACCGGGTGCTTTCCCAGAGTGCAAGTAGCCACCCACCGCCACAGCCTGGGGACCTGCCTGTGTAACCCATGAAGGATCCAGCAGGAGATGGTCCCAACCTGGCCTGCATGGACAAGCCTTAGGAGTCCCAGGGGGAAGGTCAGTACCTGGGACCCAGGGGGTCCATGCCAGGACAGGAGTGCAATCCCAGTGAACTGAGGAGAGGTGCACTCCTGAGGGAGCAGGACAGCACTGCCACAGCTTTTGGGCCATCTCCATCTCCCCCAGCATTAAACGTGGAAGGCAAAAACAAGGGCTGAGGAGGTTGGAGTGTGTGGATCAAAGCCCCATATCCCACCCACCTCTGGGTCATTCTGGCCAATGCTTCTCCAGCTATCTGTTTTGCAGTCAGTGCAGGTGAAGTGGTGGGTCCCAGGCAAAGGGAACTCACTGTTGGCCAGTGTCTCCTGTGCAGGAAATGGGCAGAAGGCCAAGGAGCCGCTTCAACTCTTCTCTGGCAGAGCGGGGAGGGCAGCAGGTAAAGGATGCCAGGGCAGAACACCTGCATCAGACCTCTGCACAGTAGCAGCCTTTGCCAAATTCTAGGCCAGTTTATAAATTGTTCTGCCATGTTACTTCTGCCTGTGCAAGGCCAGGGGTGTCCCTGTTTAAGGAGAACTGCGACGAGCCTCTTTGGATCACAGACTGGCATGACCAGACTCTTATATCGTTGAATATTGAGGCAGGGAGGAAAAAAGAGAAGGCCAAATTCCTTTGTCGCATACCCTGCTCTAAGTCCAGAGTAATTACATTAAATGTAATGAGCCTCCACACTTCCTTCCCCACTCCCACTTGGGAGCAGTTATTTGTTGCTGGCCAATTCCTGCAGCAGACAATGTCCTTACCTACTGCATTGGCAGAAGTCTCCTGGCCAGGGAACCACAGAGAGGAGCAAAAGCTGCTGCCTCGCCCTGCCTTCTCCTTCTCCTCTTCCTCTTTGCCCTGGGAGAAAAGAAACACTGCCCCTCTATTAAGGCATCTAAAAAGCAAACTTTAATTTTATCTATACCCAAGTTCTCTGTGACTCTCACTGGTGCTGCCAGTCCCGGTTCCCACACAGATTCACCTCTCTGCACCAATTTCCTCTCCATCTACCTGAGGAAGGTTCTTCCCCGAAGAAACACAGTTCAGTAGTTCCTTCAGAGCAATGCCAGCAGGCATCCTGCAGGCTGATGGTGGCCAGCTGCACTCAGCTCTCCTGAACCACAGGCCAGGGAAATGGGGAAACCATGGAAAGAGAGGCTCTGCTTTGGCTAAAAGGAGGTGGTGAAGAGAAGAGAAGAGGTGCAAGAACAGGGAGCAGAACAGTCTGACCTTCCCAAGGCCAGGAGTATATGGGCAGTGCTTCAAGCAACATTCAGTTTTCTCAACCCCAGGCAAAGGTTTTCCTGCCAGTACAGGTCACCCCACTGCAGCCCACACAGTGAGATGCTGGGCACCATGAAAGCATCCGGCCTGCCTGGCAAGTCTCCTCCAGGTGTGCACGCAGAAGACCACGAGCAGCAGATAGAGGTGATTAATCTTCCCACGTTGTGTGCCATGGGTCTGATCCCTGCAGGGCTGGTCCCCTGCAGGTGTGCCATAGGTCTGATCCCTGCAGTGCTGATCCCCTGCAATCCTCATAACCTGAGGGTTTTATGGAGCTGTACCTCCCAGACAGGAAGTCTGTTACAGGGAGCCATGAAGCCATATATAATAACTGCATGTCCCTATTATTAATTTGAGCACCTGGAGGAGGGGACAGCAAAGGCCTTATGGGGGTGATGAATAGCCGTATTTAAGCCTATCAGTTTCACCAGAGGAAGTTTTGGGGCCTTGGCATAAGAGCAAAGCTGCCTTCAGCACCTGGGCCTCCACTCTGCTTTTCTTCCCCAAGCAGGGAAATATTTTCAGGCATGTAAATGAATTCTTTTGTGCTCAATCCCACTGTGCATTTAAAGCATCGGGGTTGGGATGCATCCATGCTCAACAGAAAGCAAGGAAGGGAAAGAGGTGAGACGCAATTCCACACCACAACCACCCCCTCCTTCCCCCCTGCCCAGTAACAGCATTTGAGAACAAAATCCTCCAGAAAAAAAACCAGCCCGTGCTCTGCTTTTTTCTGATGGTGCAGGCTGATTTGTGCTGTCTGTAATTGTAATCAAAGTTAATTTAATCCTGGTGTGGAGGTTGCTGAGCAACTGAAGACATTTATCCAGACAAGACAGGGGCTGTAATCACGTCACCTCAAGTAAAGTTGGTAGGGCAGCCACATAACACTGCTAATGCCCAGGGCAGAGAGCTGTGGGTCACAGGAAGGCATTGGTATTCATGGTAGGTACAGAAGCCAAGGGAAAAGCACTAAGGTTATGCCAAAACTGTGTTTTCTTCCATAACACAGAAAGATTGGATCAGATTTGGAATAAGGCCCCATGTGCCCACCATACATGAAAGCACAACTTCCCAGAGGATGAGCAGAGAGTGCCTGTCTGGCTTACAGACACATGGCTGTAAGCAAAAAGGTGCAACGCCAGAAAAATGGCCAGTCAAGCTAGTTTATGTCACAGGTGGCCCCTTGATGCCTCCTTTCCTCAAAAATCCCATTTTTTCCCCAAGGAGCTGTAAGTCCTCCATCTCAAAACTGAGAGCACTGGGCCGTGCTATCACTGCCAGCGCCAGGACTAGAGGCTGAGCATCCAGCAGCCAGAGCCTGAGGGGAGCTGCCCGGGGTAGTAGTGCAGCAGGCTCCCCACTTCCAGCTTTGGAGAAAGCTGGGAAGCTCCAGCACTGCCGGTGAAGCTCCTCTGGCTCGCTAAGAGCCGGCCTCGCTGGCCCCTGCTGTGCCATCATCAGGGCCATTTGCCGGTGATGAGGAGATTTCCCGAGGTCGCCTCGGTGGGCACCTGCTGCTGCCGGGGGCCAGCCTGATTAAGTGGTTCAGCAGGGAAGGAGGGTTCCTGCCATCAGCGCCTCAGCAATCAAGGAGGGCTTTTTTCCTCTGCTTTTTCTTTTTTTTTCTCTCTAATTATTATTTTCTCCAGAACCAAAGAGCTTTCGTGGGACTTAAAGGCCTGTGGGTGCACCAAGGGCAGGAGGAGGGCGGCAGCCTGCCAGAGAAAAGGACCAAAGCATGGTGGGGTCCTAAGCGCACCGAGTGGCTCCTTACCCCAGCTGCTTCCTCCTGTCAGACCCTTTTCCTGTGGGAAAGTAGATACTGCAGAGCCACCAGAGTCCATCTCCTGCTGCACTGTCCAGGCTGTCTCTGAAATAGCAGCTGCAGGGGGAAAAAAGGAGTTATTTTGCTTTTTTAAACGGGCGTGTTGGGTTTCTAGCTGAGAGGAGGAGCAGCTTGATGACTTAGGAGGTGATTGTGGCTTTTCAAAGCAGAGATGTGCTTTGGTATGTTCAAAAAAGTGACCAAAAACTTGGACGTATGGCGGGAAAAAGGCAATGCACTGAGCAGTAGCATTGCTGCATGTCAGACCTTGTGAAACAGTGACAGCTCAACCCAGCCAAAGCAGGAGAATGGAGCAGGTGAAGCCTAGTTTCAAGCAGATTTCCCAAAGACAGGTTTTTCAAAACCAGAATGGCCACAGTAATTTATTTAGCTTTTGACTTTGTACTAAAGTTTGCTACCTTTTCCATAATTTTGCTATTTTCATCGAATTGTTTAGGTTGGAAGAGACACTTAAGACCATTGAGTCCAACTCTTAACAGACATTGCCAAGTCCATCACTAAACCACATTCCTAAGTGCCACATCTACACAGCTATTAAATACCTCCAGGGATGGTGACTCAGCCACTTCCCTGGGCAGTCTGTTCCAAGCCTTGACAACCCTTTCAGCAAAGAAATTTTCCTCACATCGAATCTAAACCTTCTGTGGCACAACTTGAGGCCATTTCCTCTTGTCCTATTGCTTGTTACCTGAGAGAAGAGATTGACACCGACCTCATCGCAACCTTCTTTCAGGTAGTTGTGTGTTATGCCCAAAATGGGAAAGGTTGGGTCATTTGCTTTCAATGCATAACAGCCACCTCTCCTCCTTCATCTCACACCTTTCAGGGAGTAAAGGCTGTAAGTGCATGACATTTTGGGTATTTACCTGCCCACTGCCCACCCCAGCACCCTCCAAAATAAGCCCATACCAGGTGGATGTGGCTCTTCCTCACCTGGGGGAAGGCTGTGCTTCTGCTTGCCACCCAGGGTGTTTGCCAGTCCCCACTGCTCATTTGCTTTGCTTCAAGCACTTGGTGGTGACAGCAACACTGAGAGTTTGCCTGCCCTGGGGAGTGCCAGGGAACCTGCAGCACTCTGCCCCAAGCCAGCCAGGAGAAATGCACCAGCCACACTCTGCTGGGCTTAGGGCATGCAGAGCTTCTCCCAGGAAACCCCTGACAGGAGGCAAGGGTAAGGCTGTCCTGAGATGTGGCTGTCAAAAAAAAAAGGAGGGTGAAGAAAGACACAAATGAAATAAAAATTTTCCAAGCAACTTTCTTAAATTAAGATGCAGTTTTGATTAAATCCCATACTTCTTGGGTAGTCCAGGCTTTACCTTCACACCCCAGTTTTGGTCAGTCCCAGTGCTGATGGTTCCAAACACGAGACCTTTTGGAGCAGTTCTTTAAAGGAAGTGGAGAAATGAAGAAATGCAATAAATATAATGAAATCCCACCATGGAAGCAAAAATACCCATCGATGCACAACTCTGGGCAAGACTAAACTCAATTTTCTCCAAGGGAAAACCCCTCTGAAGCTGGGGGTTTTAGGACTTGCACAGGCCCTACTATTCCTGGGGGTTGAGGACTTGCACAGTCCCTACCTTTGCCTCATGGATGAAGTTTTCCCAAGGGGACTGAGAATAGGAGACCTGCAGGGCTTTCACCCAGGCAGCAGGTTGGTTATCACAGTCTAACTGTGTGGCACATCCTAGATCTCTTCAGTGCCCTGTTGCTCAACAGGGTGAGAAGTGAACCAGCCAAAGCATTCCCCTTCCCACAAGGAGATTCAAAGCCTGTCCCTGGGCTTTCAAGTTTACATTTATTCCTATGTTACAGGCTTTCTTTCTTCTTTTTTCTTTTTTTT
>VZRS01006899.1:252133-302933 GCA_013398055.1 Ifrita kowaldi
TTTTTTTTTTTTTTTTTTTTTTTTTTTTTTTTTTTTTTTTTTTACTATAAAGGAAATATTAATTTCATGCTTGGCTTGCTTCTCAAGCAGGAGCATTCTCCCTTCTGCATCATGACATGCACTTTTTTCTCCACATCGGGAGCTGAGCCATTTCCTCTCCCTGGGGCCATGGGGATGGGCTGCAGACAGTAGGTTTTTATGGCTGCCACAGGGTTGTTTAGCACCAGCATGGAGGCAGCAACCCACCTCCACCTCCAAACCTGACCCCGTGTGCTGGCTGGTGACATCCCCGTGCTAGAGCCACACCACTGCATACAGTGTTTGGGAGAAATGCAGCATGTCTCAGCTTTGCTTTAAACCATGTTTTGTGTGTGAGAATCCAAAGTGTTATTTGATCAGGCTAGACCCTGTTTTCATTATTTTTCGGGTTTTTTGCTGAATACTTGCCTCAAAATCTTCAAACCTCCAATGTACTTACAGAGCCTTGGATGATCCATTTGCAAAAATAAATCTGTTGTATGCATGCCAAGAAAAACAGAATATTTATCTCTTTCTTAATTTTTCTAAGTGGTGTTTGTTCCTAACACCTTTGAAGTCCTCTGGTTTTCTGAAATTTCTTTCTTTAAGTCAGTGAGTACAGAGAAAGCAAATGCAGAAGCAGCAGTTTCAGTAGCTGGCGAGGCTACTGAAGATTTATGCTGACATATACGCTGTGCCTATGGCTGAATTAATAATGCCTCTGAAGCATTTGTATTTTCTGGGTTTTTTCACTCTGACATTAGAAACGGAAGCACAGCCACACCTGCACACAGGGAGTGTGGATGGAATGTATATGGAATACATCTGCAATTCTTACTTATTCTCTAAATTAGATCATTGTCGAGGTTACAGGTCCAGAAATGTCATCCAACTCCCCTTTGCTTCTCTCCTACGCAAGTGAGGATTTGTCTATCTGTGGAACTGGTCTTCAGACTGGTTTTATGCCAAGATATTCTCATTGTCTTCAGTACAGTTTATCTTCATTCATCTCAATGTAACTGAGAGCAGAATCTAGCCTAGACTGAGGAATTTCATTTTTCTCCTAAATATTTTATTGCTTGTTATTTTAATAAAAACTCAACCAGGAATATTTTCTTCCATTGAAAAATATTGAAAAATAATTTTCTTCTTTCACCTCCAGAACTCATGTATTTCTAAGCCAGAATTCAGCTTCCCACACAGCAACGTGAACCACTTGGAGATGTCAAGCAGTCTATTCATTGCTCAGATTGTATTTTGATGCTGCTCAGAGTTCCCAGGTAAGAAAATGCATTCAATCATTTATAGCTGTGAACCAGAGCAAAAGACCAGTGCCTTAAAGGGAAAAGAAGGAAGGAAAGAAGAGATGTAGGTTGTTAAGTGAAGGTGGAGAGCAAAACAGATGAAATTGATAAAGTGGAAAGCTATATTATTCACTCCAAGGCTCCATTTAGTCCCTCTGGCCTGGTAGTTTCAGCAAAGTGAAACTCTTGCTGGAATCAATACTGCTATCATTTCACAAAATTACAGTGGTTTGAACAGAAAACTAGTCATAAATCAACTTCATGCATGGACAGCTGGAGGAAATATTTCTTGCTTTGAAGATTTGGGTGCTTCAGAGCTAGTAAAGAGGATCTTGGCTCTCCAAGAATCCATATTTACTGTGTTTCTTGGAAATAGAGGCTGCTGTTGCATATTCAAACAAGTCAAAATAGCAATGTGAAAAAAGGCAGTGCCTCCATTTTAATCAGATGAGGAAAGAGTGCGCTTGGATTTCAGTGAAACTCGGGTGTTTTGGAGATGGTCCCATTCTCTGGCACTCACTAGGAGTTCCTTCAGACTAGGCTAAGAATGTGTACTTGTTGCTTCTGTTTCATACAGCTAGCCTAGATCCCATAGATTTTGAGGGACTTTTGCAGCCCACCACTTTCAGCTTAGTGACTCAACAGACACATGGATAGAGCCTTTCAAGTCTTTGCCACAGGAAGATGTCTAACCCTCAGCTTCCAGGGAAAGGAACTCGACTTGGAGACTGACCTTGCCTTCAGCATTTCAGGAACACATCCTGGAAGATCCTTCAATGAGAAGCATGAAAAGCACACCTGATGCCCACTTCAGGAAGGTTTCACTACATCCTTCTGTGTTTTCTTTAACAATTCCGAAATTCAACATTTTCTGTAGTTCTTGTTTTTCAATAAAGTTATGTCAGATGGCAAGAAATTATCTGTGTGGGTGCTGGAAGCTTCAGAGATACAATGCACAGCAGAAAAGAAGTAGGGAAAGATAACATCTCCACATCTAATTCCTTGGTCTGGACAGAATAAACACCAGCCACAGCTCCACGACCATTGGCTGGCCAATGCATTAAGCCTGAGGGACTCATAGACATCCCTGTTACTGCTGGAACCCCTTTCCTCTTTTCCCATGAGGCAGAAAGGGGTGGCATTGGGGCCAAGGCAGAGATGGGAAGGCTGCTGGAATGAGGCAGCCCTGCTTGTGAAACCATCCCAAAGGCTGAAAACACCCCAGGTTTCTAAAGTACAGCTTCTATCACAGCTTTGTCGTGACGCGACAGACCTTTGGATGTGGTTGGTTTTGCTCAGCCCTGCTTGCAGTGAAAAGGCCAGTCCACTGTGTCCTGGCTGGGTGCTGCCAAATTGAAGAGGTGGAGATACAGCATTTACTAATCTGGGAATGCATCTGAGGTAACTCTCTGTTTGTTTTTTCCTCTGAGGTGCTTGTGAAACACACATTTGTGCAATATCAAAGCACCGTACAGCTGTAATTATTTATAATGGTTTCCCCTATCTCTTGCATTTAGTGCACTGGAATTTTCTCTTAATTTTGTCAGATATTTCTGGAAATTGCTTAGCTAAATTTGAATTCATTAAAGACAGCAATCATCATTATTTGATAAATAGCATCATTAAATCCATTACACAATAAAATATTGCAAATAAGAGCACAAGTAAATATTTGCAAGAGTATTCACACTGTATTTCCTCTCCTGGCATTTTGAAAAGCTCTTTTATTGTCTCACAACAGAATTGCCAAGTAGCTACAAATGCTCATGCATCATCTGCAAGCAAGGGAGAAAGAAGGCTGCTGTTTAATAAAATTTGATTCATCCAATCAGGGAGGGGAGGGAATAACGTATGATGTGAACAGCCAATTGGGTAGCATGTGCTCTGACGATTAACACCAGCCAATTTGCTAACGAGAGACAAATAATAATCTGTAATCAAAAATAATTCAAGTGACTGAGGCTAATAGACACACTTACTCGAACCATGACCTGTTCCTTACTTCATTGGCATGAAAAAAAATGGGCTGAGGCTACTGGGTGAGTTACTTGTGAAGGACTCAGTCAGCTCTGTTTCCAGATATTTAGAAATTTGGAGAACGGCAGGGCAGGCTGGGAAGTGCCCCAGGAGAGGCAGGGTGACTCTGGGCAAGGAGGGGAAGAGCACCTGCCTGAGAGTCATGGGGTCATATGGAAAGGACCTCGTGGGACCTCACTGAGGTCGGTCCTCACCTCCAGAGTGCTCTTCTACTGCCAGGTTCCCACTGCCCTTCTGCAAAGCAAGCAGAGAAGATGAAAAGTGCCTACACCTGCAGTGAGGGTTGAGAGGTGGCAGTGGTTCTGAGGGCCCCCTGTCCAGCTGCCCGTGTGTGGTGCCCCTTACTCCATGTGGTCTGTTGCTGCTGTCCCAGGCACAGGCACCCACACCAGCAGGGGCATCCAGCTGCCCGTGAAGAAGGGTGGGAAGGCAGCGACAGGTTTTTACAGCTTATTTCAGCCAAACAGTCACACTTTGGAGCTGAGGCATTAGTAACAGTGAGCAGCCAGGACACTTCCCTAATGCTTAACAAGTCAAGCTCCACTGCACTGGAACCGAGTCAAGGAGGCAGGAGCCATTTAATTAGACCAAAGCAACTGACAGCCACTCTGCTGTAAATCTTCCCTTGCTGCCTTTGAGGTCTCTGGTCCTCTGCGTCTTAATAGTAAATGATATCTCAATGATGGGAGAGAAGGGAACAAACACGCCTCTGCCTGTTGCTCTGGAGGAACAGGACAGCAGGACTTGTAAGGGGTCAGCTCACAGGCCAGAGTAACAATGGGGGGGCTTCTACTCAGGTTTCCTGGGTAGCTGTAAGATGATGCTTTAAACAAAAAGAGTCAGTTAGAGACTCAGCTGTGGTTTTGTGCAAGAGGAGGAGGGAAAACACCTTTGCCAGCATGCTTGCAAAACCTCTCTGCTGACTTGAACCAGTCCTTTCCATAGGCTGCTCCATCAACACCAGTGCAGTTGATGGAGCAATGTGAAAAAATCACATCAGTTTCAATGCTGAAACAGAAAAATTGTATTTGGGTAATAACGGCAGTCTGGAAAAGCATTGGTATCTGGCCTGATAGTAATGTGGGATTTCCTTTCCCAATCTGTTTCCTCTGTGCCTGGCAAAGAAATTAGGATGGAAGTACAAGTATGCTGATCAAATCTAGTGAATACTGATGTAAGGACTATTCTCCCCTACCATACTTCATCAGAGGTATATTAAAGCAAATGTGTTCACCTAATTGCTTAAAACAGTGAACAATGGGCACTAATTACTTGCAAATGGCAATAAAATTGCACCTACTGTACGTCAGGATCAGAGCTAATAACCTCACAGGAGACAGAAAGGACTGACACCTTCAATAAACAGATCCCTGACTCGTCTTCTCTTCAGCAGCCAACAGCCGCTCATTCCTTCAGATCCCATGTCCTGTCTTCTTGCTGGGAGGCAGAGTAGTCGTTAAATACTCACCAATCTACATTGCAGACTGAAGCACTGTCCTCAAAAAGCAGCCTCACGGCTCACTCCTGACCACAGTTGAGTGGTCTGGCTCCTCCTGGCACTCGGCTGAGCCTTGTTTCCCGTGCTGCCAGCAGCAGAAGGCTCTGCCTTGGTGTCACTTCCACCCACTTGTTCCTTTCTGTGCCATGCAAGGACCATGTGAGCATTAGAGGCACGGTTGCCCAGCTTCCCTCCAGATCTCCTTCTCTTCCATAGGAGCACTTTCCTTCATTGGTCCCCCTGAATCCATATCTCCCTATGGTTGATAGCAGTACAGATATCCCCTGGGGGTGGCCACTGTGCGGGTCACCTCCCAGCTGTGTCCCAGCTGCCTCCAGGGCAAGCCTCAAGTGGCTGAGCTGGGTAAGGCATCACCGTTTAGCAGTATTTGGGACCAATCAGCCTCTCACTTCTAGCCTGCTGACAGACTCCCATCTCTAGGTCAACTTTACTGATATTTTTATTTCGAGGTCAGGCACTGACCCCACAGGATATGTAAAGGCATTTCAAAATCTGGACTCTCTGCTGCCTTCCTTTTTCCTTATTTCTGTTGTGACATTTTGTGACAGCACCCAGACTGTGCCCAGGACACTATGGTTCACAGAGGTCCAACCCTGGAAGGGCATCACCTTCCCCTCCCCAAACCACTGATGCTGCAAACCACTGGCAAGGCAGTGAGCTGCAATGAAGCCATCCCAGAGCTCAAGAGATGGCACACTGTGAGGCAGCAGGCATGGCATGGCTCTGGTGCTTTTGTTCCTGTCCTGCTTCTCCCACCATGGGGCATTTCCACCCATACATCATTTTGATGCAACCAAGCTACAGTACCTTTTGTTGCGGAATTTTTTTTTGAGTTTCCTTCACCAGGACAGCTGTTCCCACACACGCTTCATTTTTGCTTTGCTCCTAAAGTCATTGTCCTGAATTTTAGCTCATGAGAGCTTCTACCAACCAAGGACATGTATCTGCTCATCACCCACTGCCATGGCTGCTGGCATTCACTTACCCTTCAGCTCCTTCCCACAGTATCCTTCCAGTCCACAGACCTTTCCAAGCCCTTGCTCCTCCCACTCTGCTGCCCTCAAAGCCCCCCTCTCCCAGCCTTGGCTCCTTCTCTGCACCTCACCACCCTTCCCCACACCTCTGAGTCACACACTCTCCCACTCTGGTGCTGACCCATCCAGCATATCGAGAATTTCTCTGCAAGTCACTGAGTCACCATTTAAATCTGGTATTAAATTTTCCTTTCAACCTTTAGCCAGTGCATTCCTTATCCCATAAAGCATTCAGTAGATACAGTGCATTCAGGCTGATATATATATATATGTATATGAAGGAGGGGTGCAAAGTTGCAATGCATAAACCATCACCTCTTGCCATCTCTCACTGCATTTTTTCCTGCCTTTTCACCAGTGGCCTTATATAAAATGATTTGCAATCGGCATGTGGGTTAAATAATAACCTTTCAAGCTAACCTTGCTGAGAAGGGTGCAGAAAGATCAAGTCCTCTGCCTTGCAATGGTCCCTTTTTGAATTCCTGAAGTAATATGTTCCTAATGCCATTACACCCAATCTTGCAGGGGACATTACTCTAATACCTGGCTGGAGGCACATGGGGAATTAGGAAAACCTGCCTTGACCACTGCTGGAAAAACATAGCCTGAGCACTTGCCTTGCCTGGGACTTTGGTTACTCCTGGCTGGTGTTGGTTAGCCCAGTCCCTAAGCCACAGTGTTATGGAAATAAAAAAAATAGTGCAGGAAGGCAGGGAGATGGGGTAGGGGCAGCCAGGGGAAGGGCTGCCAAGGTCTGGCACAATGGGCAGGACCACCGAAAGGTGGAAGACGAGCATCAATGGGGGCAGTAGGAGTGTGCAAAGGGTAAGGCACAGGGACTTAGGGACTCCTTATGTGGTGATGCCTGCTGCTCCCCCGTGATTTTATCTCATTTCCCTGCCATAAGGCATGGTAAAGCCCTTGAAGCAACTGAACAGCCCAGGACTGAGACCAAGTGCATGGTGCAGGCAGATTTTCTGGAGTGACAAATATTTGGCCCAGCCCTACATTGAAATATCTTATGTAAAGCAGTGGTGAAGGAGGCCTGCTGGTAAAATCATGACCAAAGACGCTGCATCAAACCCTTCAGGCAGAAAGTTACCTTTCAACTGCTTTCTACAGCTCCCCTCACACAGATGCTTTACAGTGACAAATGGCTTTCCCTGCAAATGTCCACACACAGCCCGGCTGCAAGTGCAGAGAGACATCTTGCAGTATTACCCAGAGACAGAGAGAGGCAGGGCTCTGCTAGCTGTGATCCAGCAAGGCAGCGCCAGGAGGCCACACCACAGTGTCTTGGGTGGCTTCAGCCTTCTCGCAATATCAAAATTTAATAGAGCAATTATCACAGGGCGCTGGCCAGACCACAACTCTGGCAAATAGCATCAGCATTTCCCGGAGGTACAGCAGAAGGTTGTCCAAGGAATTTCCCAACTGACAAGCCATTTTGAGATGAATTTGGGATGCAATGACCATCATTTCATTTTAGCTCATGAGAGCTAAACCCTGTTTTCTTTCAGGGTCAAGGAGGGAAACCTCCGGGTTTTCTCCTGTCTGTCTGCTCCCCAGCCAGCCCTCTGAAGGCTCAGGCATCTGTAGTTACTAATTTTGCCCTGTGTGTGAGGGCACAAGGCATCCACGCTTTGCCATAAAGTACTACATAGTCAAAGCATGGCTCTAGCAAGCATGAATTTTTATTTTTGGTGCTTACTCTCCCTGGGAGACCTGCAAGCCTCCCTCACTGTGGTACGGAAGGCAGTAAACAAACAGGGAAAGCCTAGGCAAGCAGGTGCTCTTCTCTTGTCTGATCATTTGAAATAGTATAGACAGCGCTGGCATGTATCTGAAGCGCAATCATTATATTTCCATAACTTTATCTGCAGAGGACATAGGAGTTACAATGCAATCAGTGCTATACAGCTTAAAGTGTAGCTGAGATGTATTATAAAGTCAGCTGCAGCAAAGAACATATGGTACAGCTTGCCACCCCACTATAGTATTTCTTCAAAAGACATTTTTCTTACAAAAACTAAGACATTATCAGTCAAATTATAAGTAACCCATTTCCATTTATAGCGTACAGTCTACCCTCTGAGTCACACACATGATCGGCAATAGCAGCTGTGAGACTTCTGAAAGTTTGGTCGGGTTGTTTTTCCCTTTTATTTTTATACTCTTGATTCTGAAAATGTTTCTGCTGGAGTGGTGAAGTCTTCCCTCACCTCCATCGTGAGAGCTAAGCATCGCCACGGCTGTCCCTTGCCTTGCTCAGATGGCACATGGCCCTGCTGCTCGCAGTGCTTGGTGCTGCCAGCCACGGGGGTGCCTGGAAAAGCACATGGGATATGCCTAAATTGGGGCACGTAGCAGATACCTCGCTACCTAGTGCAACTTAGGGATCATTTCTGCTGTGGCTGGGTTGATTTAGCACAAAAAGGCATCAGAGATTTGGGGGAAATTGCCTGAAACCACATGTCACTTATCACTGTGTCATGGTGGTACCCCCAGCCAGCAGTTAAGCATCACACAGACGTTCACTCACTTCGTACCAGCAGGATAGGGGGAAGAACTGGAAAGAAAAAAACCTTGTGAGCTGAGAGAAAGCCAGTTTAATAGGTAAAGAAAAAGCCATGCACCCAAGTAGAGCAAAACAAAGAATTAGTTCACTGTTTCCCGTGGGCAGGGGGGTGTTCAGCCACCTCCAGAAAAACAGGTTTCCACCACACCTGACAGTTAGTTGGGGAGACAAATGCCATCACTCCAAACATGCTCCCCTTCCTTCTTCTTCCCTCACTCTACATGCTGAGCATGACTCCAAATGGTATGGAATATCATTTTGGTCAGTGGGGATCAGCTGTCCCAGCTGTGTTCCCTCCCAACTTCTTATGCACTTCCAGCCCACTTGCTGATGTGAGAAGCAGAAAAGGCCTTGAGTCTGTGCAAGTGCTGCTCAGCAGTAACAAAAACATCCCTGAATTATCAACTCTGTGTTCAACACAAATCCAAAACAGAGCTCCATAGCATCTACTGGGAAGAAAATTAGCTCTACCNTCCCCTTCCTTCTTCTTCCCTCACTCTACATGCTGAGCATGACTCCAAATGGTATGGAATATCATTTTGGTCAGTGGGGATCAGCTGTCCCAGCTGTGTTCCCTCCCAACTTCTTATGCACTTCCAGCCCACTTGCTGATGTGAGAAGCAGAAAAGGCCTTGAGTCTGTGCAAGTGCTGCTCAGCAGTAACAAAAACATCCCTGAATTATCAACTCTGTGTTCAACACAAATCCAAAACAGAGCTCCATAGCATCTACTGGGAAGAAAATTAGCTCTACCCCAGCTGAAACCAGCACAGCCTGTTACTGAATCCTTTCTACTACTGTTTGCGTCACCTGAAAGAACAAAGTCTCCCTTTTCTCTAAGGAGCAGAAGTGCTCTTTGTTATGCTTAGCAAGACTTTGGCACCTCTCAGTATGGAATTGCTTTCATTTATAGCATGTTTGGTGTTTGCTCTTATTCCAATGTGTTTTCGTTTAGAAGCCACTCTTAAGGATTTCCCTGCAAAGGAAGAAGGTCAGGGTTATTTCCTTGGGGAAGGAGGGCAAGAGGAAGGTCAGAAAATTATTTAACCAAATAAATAATGCACTGAATTGTCAGGAAAGTATTGAAGTGGAGCAGATGGGTTGTGTTTGCAAGCTGATTTGCATCATGAATACTTTGGCATCTCCCAGATTTTGCATAAGCCTCCTCCTTAATATTTAGTTACTTTACAATCATCTTTGTGCTCCCTTACTCACAGACACACTTTTCGAAGAGACTGAATTCAAAACTAGTGAGAGATGATGAAACTACAGTAAAGAAGGATTGTATATTTAATAGTCTGAAGTCAGGGTCTGTGACTGTCACATATAGCCCTGGAGCCATATCCCACAGGGCCTGTTAATAAGGGAACTTTTATCCAAACTTTCTTAAAACTTCAGCAAAACTGGGGCCTGAAGTTTCAGTCCTACCTCCTTTGAAGGGGGATGTCTAATTTTTCCACTGAAAAAAATAACAATATTTCATGTTTAAGACATTGAAATTAAATTTGGCAAGAAGAAACGTGTTATGGAGCCTATGATATCTCATTGTGGAGATAAAGACCATAAAGAAGAATCTGAAAGAAGTTTTCAAGGCCCTACTGCAACATTTTGGTGATTCCATCCTTGTTCTCTTCTCAGGTTGCACCAGTAGAACGAGGTTCCTGAATAATACTGGAGTGGATGTGCATTCAAAGAACTCCATGCTGCAAAGTTTGCCCTCATAAGCGTCATATTCTTCCACGATGGACACATTGATAAGTACACAGGGGCCAAGCTGTGGGGACTGGTTGCAGGAGAGCCTTTGAGTACAGCACAGCAGCTCAAATGACAAATAACTGGGGAAAGAACTGTGCAGGGAGGAGAGTGGCCGATGGTGAAAGTACTTGGCGTGGTAAAAGGCAGACGTGAGAGTCCTGCATCACCGAATAACTCTGGGTTACTGCAGGTGGACACTGAAAATTTGGACTTTAATCCTCTCCTTATTATTGCTTCTTGGATCCCACTAAACATCATCAGAGGTGAGCTCTACCAAGAACTGCACACATATACCAGCTAATCCACCACCATCTTTAAAAAGCCTTCTTAAAACTAACTGGAAAGAGAGGGTAAATTGAGCCTCAGCCTTCCAGGGTGTTTGTGATGCCTATCTGCCTCCGGATAAGGGGAGCAGAGAAAGAAAATCCCATGACTGCATGCTGCAAGCTATGCCTGTGTTCATGATTTACACTGCAGCAAGGCGTCTGGATGGGGATCTGTGCCACCTGCTCTGCTCAAGAAGAATGACTGCAACACACCTTGCAGCCATTCATTCATTTTCTGGTAACAAAGCAGTCCATGGCAAACTTGGCTGATTTCAGTACAAAATATTTCATTGTCTGATTCACTGATTCAATAGGCTCCGAAATAAAATGAGTCTTTCTTTGCTGGGGAGAGGGGTGTCTGGTCTTCATCTTGGCACGCTTTTGACTTCTCTACATATAGCTGTGGATGAAGCTGAGGAATTATTTTTGCACTTGATTGTGAGAAGAGCTGCATGGAGTTTAGTATAATTCCCTCACATGAGCTACTTTCCCCAGGAAAAAAATGATGGTTGGATGCAAAGTCCTGTGTCCTGGGTTTAATAACTCAAGTCTCAAATGAGATCATATTGGTTTTGTACAAATGAACCAGCAGCTGAATTTCACTCCAAGGAAGGAAGCAAACTGCAGAAGGTGCCTAAGCTACGCACATGAACTGGTAAAGAAAATGGAGCTCAACCCGGAAGTTTTCTCCCTTGCTCCCACTTCGTGGAATCCTCTAGCAGCAGATGATGGGAAGTGCCCTGAGACTTGGGTGCCAAAGCAAGGATCCACGATGGTCCTTACACCTACCCAGGACTACTTTGTACCAACCCAGTGGATAATCTCCTCCACATTCTGGAGCACTGTAACATTCTAGAAGAGTGGAAAAATTATCTGGGATGGGTCCAGGGATGGTAGAGGAAACTGGGCAGAAGCCTTTCACTCCTGGCACACTTGTTTCCCTTCCTCTGCTTTCCACCCTGACTGTTAACTTTGATAGCTCAAGCAGTTGCCTCTCCTCACTAGAAGAGTAATCAGCGTATTTCTATTTGCAGACTTCTGGATGCAAGTCCTTCACATGTCTGTTCCCAATTAGTTCTTCTCTTGCAAAGGAAGGGAGACAATATAATGAATAAACCTGTTTTGTGGAACACAGTTTTAATTGAAATGTTTGCTGCTGTTGCCACCATTGGATTAAGAGAGCAGATCTTCGATAGCAAAGAGATTAAGTTGGTTTGTATCTGCAGAATGCAAGTGAGAGGAGTAATTGGAAACTATAAAGAGAGAAAGAAAGAAATCACAGCTCCAGCATCACTAATGGGGAGAAAGTTCTGCACTGCTATTGTCACATGCTATTGTCACGTTGAAGTAGATGCACGGAATAAAAGCAGCCCTCACCGCAAATGCTCCTGTCCTGCACTAAGGCTTCTATGTACACATTGTCCTCTGGTCTGGAAACAAGATCCACACTTGAAGAAAGTTCCTCTCCATATTGGATAAATAATTTTGTGCTCAGACCTTCCAATGTAATTAACACAAAGCTAAAAACACACACAAAAAAACCTGTTATGCCCTCCCCCAAAGAAAAAGCTCTATCCTAGCTTCCATGGCTTGCCAGCTTGTGACTAGTGTATGTTCCTTCAGCTGAATAGACTTTGGGGGATTTATACCACATGAGAACCTGAGCCTGTGAGCCTGCCCTTGGTTGCAGCAATCACTGCAGGGAGGTGGGTTTGATTCCACTATGCAAAGTGTTTTGTAACTGGGTATGGTGCAATCATGCAAAGGCTTGGCCACTGCCTACAAAGCCAGGCTGTGCTGCCCTTCGTGAGCTGAAACCTAGGCTCAGAGGGGTCTGCCTCACTCAGGCAGGACATGTCTTTTCTTCTTTTTTTCTTTGGTCTTTTTTGCTTCCCTTTAGCAGACAGAAGACTTGTTCATTTCCCATTCCTGCTTACTGAATTATTCATCAAAAATGTTCCACTGGTATCTTCTTGTCTGCCAGGGAGCTCATCATCCAACAATTCCTCTTCGGTCTTGACTTGTAATCAGAGCAATTAGCAACCCATTAAAGGTCTCAGCACGCCCATGGCTGTGGGGGTACAGAGTGCAACTCAGGAGCTGGCCCACTTTGGCTCCGAAAATCGTGCAGAAGACCCACAGGCTACAGTCTGTTGTGCAGAACAACAAACCTACATCAAGAGGAGGGGTCGGATGCTCAGAAAAGGAGTTTTCAGTACGTACAGTGAGATCACAGAAGTCAGCACATTGATTTGGGCTGATCTCAGTGGTGAGAACACAAGGTCCCAAGCACTGCCTGAGAGGTGGGATATACTTCTCAAGTGGGCATTCAGCCTGCTCCAAACCAGGTTGTTCAGCTCCTAGGTGTATGGTACTTCTGCCCCCTTTTTTTTGCTGGAAGAAGCCAAAGGGAACGTGAAGGGCTGTCATTCATTTCCTCTGATGCTCTGAAAATGAAAAAAAAATGGTAATCAGATGGCAGTGGAAAGCAGGGTAGTAGGGCCGGGCTGCTCATCCCTTTGGTGGGCTGAGTGAACCTGGTTTGGGGAAGTCCACAGCACCTTTGCAGGCAACTGGTTGTTGCTACTGCTCAGGACCAACACACTCTGGGACTTCAATACCACACTTCTGCCTCTAGAAAAGCACGTCACCATGACTCAGATTCCTCCCTGGTCACCATGAGTTCATCAGCTAGCAAGGGATGGGAGTCCTGAGCCAAGATCGCTCCCTACCTGCTCTCTGCACCAGTGATTGACCATCCAGTATGTAACAAGGAGTGGTGGACAACCTCGGTGTGAAAGGTTAACATAAACACCATCCTTATAAATGCTTCTTTTAGAAAATAGGTGCACGGATTTCCTGTTCTATCTTCCAGTCTGTGCCTGGGGCTTAATAAGTCAGGACCAGAGCAATTTATCACCTTTCCCCTCTGTCCTTTGCCTTCCTAACATATCAGAGATGCTCTTCTCTACTTCTGGGCTCTGCCTCTGCTAATGTCTGTGGAAAGATAATCTGTTGAGAAAGAATGAGAATTATTAAATCAATAAACACTGCTAACCTTTCAACTGTGTCCATCCAAGGAGATCTTCTCACCACTGCAGCAATTGCCTGCTTTAACAGATTGAAAGCGAAGTGTTCTTATTGCATATGTCAAACAAGACAGGAAAAAACATGCTCTTTCTCTGTCAGGAAAGTGGAAGTGTCCATGGGGGCTCCCAGCATATTTCTCATACCTCCAAGTCTGAAAGCCCTAAACCCCATAAGAAATTTTCCTGTGCATGCCCAGACGCTTTTACTGGGGGAAAAGCAATCACACTTATATACAGCCAGGTATAAAATACCTGAATAACGCCTCAAATTATTTTAATGACTTTTGCCACAGTTGGGGTTCTTGAGCAGGAAGCATCTCCATTTTTTTTCCAAATACTCTTCTGGAAGTCAAAATGCAGAATTGCAGCATGTGCTTGAGCCTAAGCCTGCCAGGAGGAGCAGTGAGCTCCTGGGGCATCTTTCAGCTCCTTAACATTGAGGGATGACTAAACATTTTGCTGTTCTCATGAAGGCCAAGGTCTCTGATAAGCACATGGTGACTCTGCTTGCTGTGAATATCAGCAGGAATTGCACGTGCTTATCTCATTTTACGGTTTTAGTGAGTTTGTTTCTTTGGTCTGCACAAGAAGTATCTGTTCTCAAAGCCAAATCTGCAGCGTGGCTCTGCAGTAATGACTGGAGAGAAAGATTTTGCTCATTCAGGAAATTTCTCCCTCCTCCAATTATCAACAGGATTCCTCGGCTTCCTGAAAAACACATGAATGAACCGTTAATAGATCTTGGCTCTTGTGTTAGAAAAACATGATATAAATTGTATTTGGGAATCATCCCTGTTTGCATGCCTGCAGGAACGGAAACTGCTTTCCAGAAACTATTTCCAGATAATACTAGTGTACATTCTCCTGACTTAAAAATACCCAACTCACTGCTTAAAGCAGAGGGTAAAAATCTTTCTATCTGTAAAACAGATCCCAGAAACTTTTCTTTTAAGTTGTCACAAGATCCTCCTAAAGCCGGTTGTATTTATGTTTTTTATAGTAGAAGTATGACTCTGAACCTCCTTTATCTTGCAGCAGGTACGGGCCAGGCTCCTGTGTTTTGTGTGTGTATGCTGTGTCAGTGAGCTTCCCAGAGACTGCAGGAGAGGGATTTTCAGAAACAATATTGTCAAAGCTAATCCTTTAGGGGGAAAGTACACTGAAATCCACTGCAGCTTTAAATGACGAAACTTGTAGCACAAGTGTTTGGGTTTGTTTTTTCCTTCCTTCACACGTTCTGAGGAGAAAGCAAGAAAAAAAATCATCCGTGTGGTTTTTTTGGGTTTATTTTTTTGTAAGAGCTGGTACCATGACAGTAACACACACAGTGAACAACAGGGCAACACAAAACAACATTTCCAGGGCATGGAGTCCTTTCCCAGCATCTGTGGCTATGAGCTGCAATGCCCTACACTGACTCATTTGTCTCAGCTTGGCCTGGCTGCAGAAACACCTTGATGTGACTTAGCATCACAACTCCTCAAGGCGTCTCAACACAGAAAGGATGCACCAAGGCCTGAGTCACATCCTGCACACAACACAGCATCTGAGAGCCACAGGCCAGGCCAAAGAAGAAGTGATTTGTTAAATTAATGAAATAGCCAGCAAAACAGATTAGAGGGCCAGCAGTACTGTAAGCAAGCCAGATGTCTCTCAGGCTTGCTGGAGACAAGTTGTTGGAGCAAGCTACATTGTGCCGGCACTCAGCCTTGGTGGGACTTGCCCAAGTCCAAGGACAGCTTTAACAAAGTGTCTTCCCCTTCATCAAATGCAAGCACGTTTAAAAACTGCATGATCCCACTGCCACCATGCTCTTGAGCGTCTTCCAAGCAAGCAGCAATGCCCATATGGTCTCTCCTCTCTCCCTTAACCACCTGTAGGAGACACTGCCCAGTGCCAGTGCCCACCTCAGTCCCTTTTGGGCCTGGAGGCAGCAACAGTGTGCCCAGGAGAGCATCCTCTGCTGCCCTCTCCTCCCTCTGCCAGGGTGCTGCCAGATTACACAGCCATTTTGGGGGTGATGGACGTCAGCATGGCAGCAGTGTCTGTCACAGACAGTGTCTGTCACAGACACATCAGGGTGGGCTTCTCTGATGAACCAGGATATTTGCCACCATAAGAGTTGTCAGTGAGTGGCCTGGCAGTGTCTCATGGGGGTGAGGGGAGGTGCAGGCTAGCGCAGCTCATGCTGAAATCTTTCCAGACCTGCCGCCAAGCAGCAGCACCTCCAGAGACTCCCATTCAAACAGGAGATCCACGAGAGCTACGTGCCAGGCTGCAATAAGAAACGGAGGCTGCGAGTTGTGTAATATTTACATTTAATACAATCCACTGACATCTGACATTTTTCTGGTAAATTTTATGTGGGCCATAAACACTTCTGGATCACTGAGTAAATTTTAACTCCTCTGAAGGTCTTTTGTGCTGGTGGTATCTGGAATGAAATATTTCGCTGCCTCTTCCCCCCAAACCTCGTCCATTCTCATCTGTTCAAGCACTGGGATCTGCCATGAGGCTTCTTGTGCATCCTTGGTGCACCAATGCTTGGAAGTATCCCCTCTTTTTGTGTTTTTGGTGTGATTTTCCCCACTACTGGTTTCCCTCCATGGTGAAAAGAGCAGGCACACGGCAAACCCATTTCCTGCACCCCAGCCCTCAAAGCAAGCAGCATCATCCCTCAGTGGGCTTTGCACAAGCCGTCCCCTCAGTTCCAGCAGGGCTACACTTTCACTTGGTGATTTGTATACAGCTGCCCAGGAAAGTAATGGTGTCACAAAGAGACACCCTTTTAAAAGCAATAAAAATTCAAAAACAGGGAAAGAAAATTAATAGTTGAGCGGCCAGTCCACCTCTGGTAATGAAACAGAAAGCGGAGAGAGAAGAAAACCTGAGTCAAATGCAATGGCTCCAGGCTCTGTCTCCAATCCCTTCCCCTCAGACCTTGGAAGGAGGCCAGCAGAACATCCTGGTATCTGAAACAGTATCCGATTCTGAAGTTCAGATCAATTTGAGCTCTGCAGCTATTAACTTTTTGGTAATCCTCCCCACGTTGTTTTACATCTTGCCTTCCATCACATACCAGGAGGGTTTGTGGCAGTGCCGGGGTGACTAATGGTGAGTGCCCCCTCGAAACTGGGGGATGTTCAAGTTACAGGCAGGTGCGGGGCTTAATGGGCTCTGGCGATGCTGCCAAGATGTAATTGCTGTAAATCAGGCTGAGCCTTGTGGAGACAGTTCCCTGTGTTTTGAAGTCCATTTGCCCTTATTGCTTGTTCAGCTCCTTAATGCATTAATGATAAGATAGCACGGGGAATACGCAGTACAGCCTCCTCTCCACCCCCAAAAATCCTGAAGTAATGAATCAATACTGCGCCTATCTGCTCTGACCACGGAGGAGAGGAATGTAGACGATGCTGGATGCAGGGAAGATTGCTTTTTAAGATTTCTTTGCAGTCCCAGGGGAGGGTTAGGCATCTTTAAGGACTGTGGGGGCTGGTTTGGAGAAGTATCCAGTTTTCCTCCTGACTGCAGCACTTCTTCCCTTGCTACCTGTCTGCATGGTTATATTTTTATTTGTGCCGATCTATGCTGCTCAAATGCCTTTTTTGATTGAAATCTGCTGCATTAACAAAAAACCAAGGAGAGTACCACGTAAGGACTGGAATGTTTTTTCTTACGTCTGACAAGCTCAGTAAATCAGGTGTTAAGTGGTACTTCATGGCAAATAACTTGTCTCTAAATGGTCCCAACTCTTGACCTTCAAGTAGGTGACGGTGTTGGGTCTCTGAGCTGATCCCAGACAGAGGGAGGACAACTGTGGGCAGCTTAGAGGGCTGCCCTGATGCTCACTGCCACCATCTCCCGCTGTTGGAGCACCCAGGGGTCATGGCATTGCTCGTCAGCACTGGGCAGCTGTGTAAGGACCAGGGAGGCAGAGGAGCCACGAGCCAGCCAGTGAAGCCAGCGCAGCCAATGCTGCTCCTTGGTCCCAGGACTGATCAGCTCCTGGGAAGTTACTGGGCTTGCCCACAGATGAAAGAGCCCCAGCACTGTGCAGAAGCAGCAGCTCCCTTTGAGCTGGCTGAGTCTTGGCAGAGTTTTCTCCCCTCCACCCCACTGATTAGTGCATTATAACTGCTTGACAAATTGCTGGTGCTCTATTGACACATTTATGCCTCTGCTTTCTTCCCAGCCAGTCAAGAGGATCCTGGCTGCTGGTAACAGGCGCTCCTGGGCATTGCAAACGGCAACTGATGTAAGCATCACCCTGTAAGAATGAAAAATGTAGACATCCATGCAGAGACTATCATCCTTTTGATGCTGACATCGTTTTCATTCTGCCCCATCTCTTTTTCATGTAAAAAATTTAGAAGCAGGAAAACCAGACAGAAAGGGCAAAGAGGTAAAAATCTCTGTCTGGCTGTTTTTCACTGCCTAGCGCAGATTAAGGCAATGAACAGTTTCTACCCACAGAATAGTTAGAGCAGTGAGCTGCCTCTGCCTGTCTTAGTCTGATGGCACATCTCGTCCTTGTCCTCATCACCAGCACAAAGTAGGGGCTGGCCTGACCTGTACCAGAAAGCACAGCTCCAGCAGGAGAGCTGGGATGGCTCTCAGTGTGACCACAGTCTAACTTGTCAGAATAACCCCTTCCCCAGAACATGCCCCCAGCTAATGGGATGTATAGTGAGCTTGGGAGCCAGCTGCTCCTCAGGTATCAGCCATGATGCTGCCTCTGGTCTTGGCTTAGTGGGAAAAGGGATGACCAGTTAAGCTCTGCTTAGCTGACTTCAAAAAAAGCAGATGAATAATGGGACAAAGTCTGGGTCCCTGTATTTGTCCTCTAGTGCAAAAGGCAGTTTTAATATCCTTGTTCTGTTTTTATTTTGAAATACTTTTAATCCATTGCCTCTTGGAAAACTTTATGCCCCGGATCAATTTGTGTTCTGGATATTACAATGTACCTAAAATGACTCTGCAATCTGGTGTCAGAGGTAATAAAACTCATTTATTCACTCTGCTATCCATTACTGAATTGCACGCATTAACTCCTCAAAGTACTGTGGACCATCTCACTGGGCGGGTCCTTCCACAGAGGTCGGTGTCTTTGGAAGTGAAGGTCAGGAGTTTTGTTCCTGCTGCTGCACATGTGTAACTGGCTGTCACCCAGGGCTGGCTCCACCGGCGTGTGCCAGCAGACGGCTACATCTGCTGCTGCTGCCAGCAGAGCTATGTGCAAGACAAGAGATGCTACACAATTAGCAAGTGACAATTCTTCTTGCAGGGTACAAAGCAGAAAAGTTGTCTCATCATGGTGTGGCATCGGCTCCCTTCGAGGCATGACTCAGCTCCGAGGATCTGCTGCATCAGAACCTGGGGCTCAGCAGGGCTTGGGCCGCCAGTGATGCTGAGTGCAGAGGAGCAAAGGGTTGCAAACAGGCATTATAGAAGAGGGACAAATAGCCCAGCTTTGTCACAAACAAACAAACAAACAAACAAACAAACAAACAGTGTAGGGAGATGGAAAAGGGTTATAACTTACCCAGTGCAGCCACTGCAGATGCAGATTTGTGCCTTTTAGTACATTTTTGAGTGCTTTTCTAGCCTAGTGCTAAATAACCCAAAATTTTACTGGTCCCCTTAGGAGAGGATTTCGTAGTTCGTGAAATGTCTCCAGAAGGAACCATTTCTCATGCCTCCACCTGAATTTTCATTTGTGCAGTTTCACCCATTTCTCCCCATTATATAGTCCCCAGCTTTGCATGGCCCTGGGGAATCTTCTCATTCCTAGGTGCCCAATCCTTCAAGTCCTTGGAGTCGGCAATTACGTTCCCCTGAGATGTCATTTATCTGAGTGATGTGCGTTTAGTTTCTTTAATCTTTCCCCATAAATCAGCTTGTTCAACTTTCTCTCTGTTTCTCATTTATGAGTTTTTCCCACTCTGCCATCTTTCCAGTATTACTGAGGCATCTATAAGTGAATTTAGCATCATATTTTCAGCCTTGTGGGGGAGGACCATCATTTTCTTGAACAATCAGATGACATTTACTATAGGAGAGGTATTTTCTGAGCTATACAGCTCACCACTACCGTACTTTTTATATCACTTACCACAGCCGGGTTTCTCTTTGCAGTACAGATTTCCTGTTAATTACCCACCACCACTGACTTTGCTCCTTAAATTAGAAAACAGGTTCTGGAACAGGTCCTACCTTGTTTTTTTTTGTGCATTACACCAGCCTGAATTTTAGAGAACTATGTGAGCAGAAGTAGAAGATCGTTAGACATCTGCTTGTCTTGGTTTTCTTATGCCTTTCTTTGAGGCATCTAATGCCAGGCTTGCCTAGTATCCCATCTCCAATGAGGCTGAAAAACTTGGCAGTTTGGTGATCTTAACTGAGATGACTCTTTTCACAGATAAATCCGCACTTCTATTATTTTTTTTTCCCAAGTGCAGAACTGAGACTGCAAAAAGGTCTACAGGTCACCATTCTCCTCAGTTACAGGCAGCTGCTTGAAATAGATGCTTAGTCTGGAAGAGTCCAGCGAACTTCTAATATATATTCACACAGGACAAGGCTCACTCCATCACTGTTGCAAGGCAAAGACTGGTAGTACAGAAGACCAAAAGCTACACAAATAGCAATATGCTTCAAGTAAAGAGCAATGAAGGACACTACCAATGTCCTAAATCCCCACACCAGCAAGAAATTTGTCAGCTGAAAATGTCCGAATGAAAGATGGATCTCCATCCTTACAGTATTTCTAACTGTTCTTCGTTGTGTTTTGCCCAGATGACTTCAGTTATTTCATAAATCACTGCAGCTCCACTGAAGACAAGCAAGGCACCAAGACATGCCCTTGTTCTGAGATGAGCGATACTGAGTTGTCACTTGGCACCGAGGAAGAAGAAAAGACTTTTTTGATCCTCTGCTCAATATGGGAAGCCTAAAACCATGTACTCAAACCTGTTCAAAGGCATCAGAATAAGTGGCCTACACTTACTCTGGGAATTTGTAACCCCACTTCTTGTTGCCCTTATCTAGCAAAGCACATAAACACCTTGTGCATGAGCACAGAGAAACAGAAGCAGGGTGATAAGCATTGATGGTTCAGGGTCTGCTTCTCAAAATGTGGTTGTAATTTTTTCCTTCACTTGCAGCACTGTAATGGACTTCATGTCTATGTATGTATTTCTTCTGGTCTGAAATTCCATACAGAGCATCACCATTTAAGCAGCAATAAAATAAGTTTTTAGGCCAAGTGCTTTACATTTTACACGGACCAAATAACTGCAAGCAAGTATGATGGAAAACGTAGATTATAATATGAAATTCTTGGGGCACTGACAAAAATGCAGCCCTTTCTGTGGAAACATGGAATCATGTTTATATACTCATTGCATCATTGTTCAGGTTTCAAGAAGCCCAAAGGACATGCAATAACAACTTGTGTCCCTTCTTGCAGAAGCCACCGATTTCTTTCCACAGGAACGCAATCAGTAGAACAATGAAAATAATTCATCAGATTAAAGCACTAATAAATCCTGTCCTGACAATTGGATGTTATCGTGCTCAATTTCAACTTAATTATTTTTGTATTTAATTACAAAACAGTTAATTGCTTCATTTTAATTATGTATCTCTTTTAATTAGATTGAGGCTTAAAAACATGATAAGGCTGCTGCCACCCCACAGCCCTTCCATTCTTCATTTTATCTCACACTGTACCAGTTCCTTCCCCTCGCTTTGCTGTTAGTTTCCTGTGCCAGGTCTCTCCCAAGTCCCGTGCATTGTATTTACCTTCACTTCAGCAAAGCCCTGGCACACAAGCACTGTGACAAGAGCAGGAGCCTGCCTGCTGCAGAGTGAGACAGCGTGCCCATGCTTCCACAGAAGTGTCTGCTGGGCACAGGGGCTTTGCCTCTGCTTTCCTCACGCACTTTCTTCTGTCGTGCGAGAAGTTCAGGAATGCCTTTTTTTTAGGTGTTTGTTTTGGTGGTAGGCTGAGGGAAGTGTAGTTCCCCTTTCCCTGATACCCCATCAGATACGTGCCAGACTGCCCATCCCACACGGCTGAAGACCCCAAAGGGAAGCACTGGCCTGACCTCTTCCGACCCCAACCGATGCCATCTCCGTCTGCCCTGCTCCCAGCTTTTGCATTCCCCACACTGGTCAGAATTAAGCCAACAGCTCTAAAACAATTAATAGGCCTTTGAAATCAGTGCAAATGCTTAGTATAACACAAGAACTTGACCCGCCCATGCAATCCAACCTGATGCAATCCAGTTCTGGTTCATACCCGGCAAGCAGAGGCGGTTTGATACAATGCAATTCCATGCACTGTGTTTGTTTGAGATGTTGTTTCTATCTCAGCCCATCTGAGTAACTCTAACACCAGAAGAATTGCTGGAATATTGACATTATGCTTTTGAAGAAAAGCAGCTTACATTTAAGAATTGGTCTGGCTGAGGGTTTTTCTGACTATTTAATATCCTGGCTTTTCTTCGGCTTCCTGCTGTGGGAAAGGATGAGTTTCAGGGAGTTTGCAATCTCCCTGGAAAGTCTCTGATGGTGAAGCATGTAGGTGGGTTTGTGGCCGTGGGAGAGCAGCAGTGGCACCCTGCTCCCACCTCTTCCCTATGGCTTCTCCTGTTCTCCACTCCAAGACCAAGCTAAAGAGAGGCTGTCTTGGCATCCCTGTCCTCAGATCTTTCAGGTTCAGCAACTAAATCACATGTGAGGCTGGAGTACTAATAAGTAAAACTGTACGAGGCAGTTCACTTCTGCCTTGTGTTGGTACCGTCATGACAGCTGTGCACAGTAGTGGTACCCAAGCAGCAGCCTGAGGGATTGGAAGCAAATATATATGCATATATATATGTATGTATGTGTGTGTGTGTGTGTGTGTGTGTGTATGTGTGTTGTGTGCGTATCACAATCTTCTTCAAAGCGTAGTGGATGATTGTAAAAGCTTTCATGGCAGAGAGAGCCCACCTTTCTCACATGACATTCCCCCTTTCCTTTGAAGCTGATATAATAGTTTTCAGGTTTTAAATAGAAACCCCTGCAATGTCACCAGTTAAAGCTTTCAGGAAGAACTCTGGGCTGGGAAGAAGGAGAAGGGGAATTGTGGCATTGGTGGTGGCAGCAGCTCTGCTCCCCAGCTCTGGCAGAGCATCCCTGGGCTCCCTGCATGCACAAGTGAACAGCAGTGAGCAGCCAGTTGTACTTTAGCTAAAGTTGTACTTTTCTCTGCCAACTCCCCACCATCACACTGGACTACGCAGAGGGTCTGACTATCCCCTGCCTATCACTGCTGTTTTGGCTCAGCTCATCCTGTAAGAAAAAGAAGGAGACAAATTCTCAATTCTTTACAGAGCAGGGCATTAAAATTCAAGGTTCAATGGGCCTTCCTTAATGACTTAACCATCCTGTCTCATGATATAAACCTTACTGCAACACCCAGCCCAGCACATGGTCAGGGACTGGGAAGTTGGTTTTGGGGATCAGAGGTCAGAGTTACCCAGAGCAGCTCCTTCCTGCATAGTCTGAAACTGCCTGTGCTCAGCCACACCATGGCTGCAGCCGAGCTGGCATCACAAACAACCATAATCCAATTAATGGATGTGACTTGGGGGGGGAAATGGAGAGAACAGGGGAATGTGGTGGTGCTGTGAGAGAGTTTGAGTGAAATACTTTTTAGCCACTCTTTCAAAGAGCTCCTATCAAGTGTTTTATTTTTAATGCTTCAATTTGCTTTCCTCTTCTTGATTGTAATACCCTTCTTGAACTTTGCAAATAAAATGTGCTTTCCCTTTTGATTTTTTGTCATCATCTCCCTGGCAAATTATCAGACTTCTAATTCCAAGCCTCCATGTCACTCCTTCCCTCCACCTGGACTACCAGCAGGGTGAGAAGTTAATAAAGTATTTCTCCTGGATTCCCTGCTCTCCTGTGAATCAGCACTCTGTTCTCAGCCCCGGGTGAGGTATATTAGATCAGTTCAGGAGTCTTCAGGAGAAGAGGAATGAGATGTTAACCGAGGTCTGGAACCAGTTAAGTCTATTACAACCTGGATTGTACTAACTTCTCCTCTGCCAAAAGTCTTCTTCGGTTGAAGCAAGGTCATAACCCCCTGTCTGCAAATGCAAAATGTTCCTTTTCTGCCGGGATCTCGAATGACTGGAAGGAGAAGAGGTGCCTCTGGAAGACAATGGGCAGTGCTGGAAACTAATACACAGTCCTTAATGACAACCTACGAGGAAGTCATAAGTGCCTAGACGCTATCTATATAGAAACCACAGGCTAAATCTGAGCCAAGGGTGTTACTTTCAGGTCACTAAAAGGAACTGCAATAAAAAGATGCTCCAGAATAGACTGGCCAGCAGAGAAACAGAAGCAAACTGAGCAGCTCTTCTCCAGTCGTGGTACAGAGAGGACAATGGCTCTTCCTCAGGTCTCGGCCACCATGCCTGCCCTGGGCAGACCCAGCCACTAGTGAGGATCCCTGCTCAGGCAGCCCCTTCAAAGCCATTTCTGAGATTATCACCACTGCTTAACAAGAGTAAAACAGCCACAGGGTATTGGCTGCTGGGAAGGACAGGTCAGAGGCTTGATTTACTCAGTGGTGGTGAAATTTAGACATGATGCTGGGGATGGTGCAGGCACCTGGTGCCCACATCTTCTGGGGTCAGCAAGAAATAGGAAATGATGAAGCCACCACAGAACACATCAGCCAGACAACTCCATGGGGCATCAAAGGCAGCAAAATTAGCCACATCTGTACAGATAGGTTCTCCGGGGCCGGGGAAATGAAACTTTTTTTCTCAGGAACATGAAGACATCTGTAAGGGCAGCTAATTGAACCAGTGTCACAGAAAATGATGTGGGTAATGACAGATAGTGTCAGCTCGTGCTGCTGTTTCAGTTACTGGAAAAAATGAGAAGAGGGCAGAAATAGAAACAAATGGAAGAGAAATTTCTAACAAAGGTCAGGGAGAAGGTTTTATTTTTATCTCTCCACCTTTCCTCATTCAGACAATAAGCAGCCTGTGCCACCAGAAGGACCCTGTCCAGATCCACATCATTGGCCTGGTTCTATGCTGAGGTCCTGGAGGTCCTGGCATGGTGTGTTAAACACCCACCATTGCTTTCCCCAGAGCCTTCCTTTTCGTCTCATACCTAACTGGGGAACAAGCAGATACTACGGACAGGCTGCCTGGGCAGCACCCAGGGATCCCTCAGAGAAGCAGCACCCTTGGTTTGCCTGCACAACACTCACACCTAGTGAGGAAAAAGAGGTGACATTTGATCTCTGCTGCAACTATTGGCTAACTTCCCCTGATTTTTGAAGGACCAGGCTTTCACTCTGGGAAAGTTGCATTTCCTTGGCTGACACTTCTTGCATATGTGTTCCTTTCACTGCCATCTCCACGCCTCGAGAAGGGATGCTGAAGCCCAGATGTTATCTCACTGTGCCTCCACACAAAATACTAAATAAATGGAATACTAAAATCTGATGCTGTGAAAGATAGGACAGAAGTACACACTATTGAGGACTCTGTCTCACTCTTACTCCCTGTCTGTGCTAGTCCTGGCAGCCAGCTCAAAGGAGGTGCAGCCTGGGTAGAAGCAGGGCACTCACAGCATGTTCCTGAGCTGCCTGGGACCAGAAACAGGGACATGCAAGGGAAAAGCCAGCTCTGCCCTGGGGTGGATTTGCTGTGCACAGCAGAGCCGAAGCCAGACATCCATGGTGGATCCTGTGCCACAGCACAACCTGCCCATGGGGCCCTGCCCAGCAGCTACCACTGAAAGAGAACAAGAAACTGTTGACAGCATCTGAGTGAAGGACCTCTGTGCTCTCAGCAGCACTGAGGGTTAGCCTGTTTCTGGTTCATTCTGTGATAATGCTGCTTGTGTTTTGGATGCTTGCTTGCACTTAAGCCTTTTAATCACTTGTTCATTACGAAAAGGTTTTCAGGACACCTTGCTGAGAGGCAGCATCTCATATACCTCTGAGAAGAAAAAAAACCCACTTAGTCAAACACTCAAACCACTCAGATCCTAATGATAGAACAGTAATGAGGTTGAAGTGTGTTATCGACTTAATGATAAACTAAGATCTGGCACCCATAACATGGGTTCACTCTTTAAGCCCCTTGGCTGGCTCCTGACAGATATGTAAGATGCAACTGGTAGGGGCTGGAAATAGTTTTTTTTTCTGTTGGGAACCAGGCCAATTAAATTGCATTTTAAAAATGGTTTTGTGATACATTGGAGGAGTGGTCCAATGTGGTGAAAAAAACCCTAGACCTTCCTTGTGGAGATTCACGACATAACAGAATCAGAAACTGAATTTACAGGGGGAAAAATCCTGATGAGGTGCATATTATTTCCTATTTACCTCTGTGCACATCAGTCTTGGTGTATAAATAGACATTCCTTAACTCATGCTAGAAGAACCAGTAGTTTTGGGTGGGAAGGGAGGTAAAGTCAGTGACACCTTGTCCACAGATATCCAGGAATCAGACTGAGAGCTGAGCCCTTCCTCAAGAAACCTCCTTTTGCCATTGCTAAATGCCACCACTGGCAAAACTGGAAAAAGTTCTCATATCTAAGTCAGACCACCATTGTAATTGGAATAGATGCCAATGTTTGGTTTTTTTCCTGCAAAGCCATCAGAAATTGAATGTATCAATCTTTTCGTGTTCTGTTCCTGGATCCTCACAGCTGAGCAGCCAAGATATGAGATTGCTAGTCCTGCTCTTACTGCAGACTTTTCTCTGGCAGTGGTGGAACGGGGAGAGATGCCCATGACACCACACCTACATGAATATTGCATTTGGGAGGAACTGATGCAGCTTTACATACTTACATACACAAACATATTGATTGGTCACATACAAAGCACTATCTAAAGCAATGCCCACCGAAGCAATTTGCAATTGCTTTGAAGGATATTTTCTGACAGAGTGATTCATTTCTAATCCACACAGACGTAGGCTATTTAGTGTGTTTTACCTTAAAGAGTGCTCCTCATCTTGGCCAAAAGGCAAACAGCTCTGCTGGAGGCCCAGGAAGCCCAGAGACAGCTAGGAGTAAATCTGGGCTTTAAAATCGCCATCTCCTCAAATATAATGCTATTTTTGAGGTGAGCTCATCTCAAGTACATGGAAGTCTGGCCCAGCTATTTCTGGGCCATCCAGACAGATAACATGCTGTGAAGTAACATTCTGGGGAAGCCATACAAGGAACAACTGAGGTGAGGGTTTCATATGCGCAGTGGCTGAGGTCTTTTGGTTTGTCCAGCCTGTGGGAATGGCCTGAAGCTGAGTCAAGGGAGGTTGAGATTGGATATTAGGAAAAGGTGCTTCACCCAGAGAATGGCTGGGCACTGGAACAGGCTCCCCAGGGAAGTGGTCACAGCATCAAGCCTGATAGTGTTCAAGGAATGTTTGGACAATACACTCAGACACATGGTGTAATTCTAGGGGTGTCCTGTGCAGGGCAGGAAGTTGGGAAAGATGATCCTTGAGGGTTCCTTCCTGCTCAGGATATTCTGTGATTCTGTGAAACCAAACTTGCATGAGTGCACAGGTGTCTGTTTAGGATGGAGGGTGATAGTCAGGAGGGGTAGGTTCGATTGAAATTGAAGGACTCCCAGCACAAGTCTAAAATTCTTATCGTAACTCTAAAATGCTCAGATAACTGCATTTTTTCCAGAGAAGTTGTTTCATTTTTGCTCAGACTGTGTGGTTTCAGAGTCAAAACAGACATTATGGAACTTTTTTCACTAGGGGAAAAAAGCACATTTCAATCAAACCCTACAGGAACAGGTGCCTTTGGAGCAGCTAATTTAAATCTGAGGCTTCAACTCAAGATCCCCAAATTTCAGTCCTAAAGGAGCAGATGTGCAAATATACCCTACTAGCTTGCAGACTTATTGTGGAGCATCAGCAGTGGCTCTTGGCAGCCCAGGATGGGCCTGATAGCGTGGAGGAACGCTGCTGCTTGTAGCAAAGCTCCTGTGGGAGGCCCAGGGAGCCAGGAGCACGGCTGCCATCCTGGCCAGGAGATGCCCTGCATGGTACCTGTGTTACTGGTCATCACCAGCAGCAGGGGCTGAGCACATTGGTAGCTGTCACACCAATGCTTGTCTCCTGACACATCTTCCCAGAAACGTCACTGATGCCCCACAGCACCCTGTCATCTCTCATCTGGGATCTACATGTTGCAAAATCCTGTCCAGTAGCAGAGGGATGACGTGTGTCCACATGCTATCCTGGTAGCATTTCTCCAGGCAGTGGATGCCTCCTTCTTGGGTGTGCTGTTTCCCACCAGCTCCCAGCACTGCCTTTCCTTGTCTGAGCTCAGGCAGGTGCAGTGCTATTACAGCACAGTTCTGGGGCACCTCATTGCTTGTTTTGAAGGCCTGGAACTAAATTTGTCAGATAAAAACAACATTGTATTTGTCATTAGTAACAAATACAATAGACAATATTTTGTTCTTTGAAAATGAAAAGGCACCAGCTTTTACTGAGGTGATTTTCTTCCCCTCTCAATCTCTTACATGTCTAAATACAGACCTCTCAAAATCAATTCTGTTATGTAAATCACTTTAATAGAAGGGTTAAAAATGCTTCACACCATCATGATCTATGGGCTAGGGTGCATTTCTCTCACACACCAATGTTCAGCTTTTGCATATTTTCTGAGGTTCAGAGGCTGGTAGCAGACGTAGACAACATTTTAAAGAAAAATATAAGTCAATAGGAAGAGCGGGGGTTTTATCAGTTTCTGTCCTGCTTGCTCTGCTGTAATTACTGTTATTAAAGATTTTTTAATTGTATGTTGTAGGATTCTTCTTTCTTGTCTAGTGCAGATCTGGCACCCTGAAGGAGCCTGAGCCACCCAGGGCTGTTCCTCCTGCAGTAGTGGAATTGTTGTTCCCTGCAGCTCTGAACTGGGTGCCTGAACTGACACCATGCTCTTGCTGGTAACTTGAGGCACACTTTCTGTTTAAAAATTTGGATTAAAATTATCAGATGTTATTATCCAGCCCCTTTGCTGGCCTCAGGGTGTGTGCATGGGGAAGAGAGGACAGGGCACACTGCAGGAGCATGGGGAGCTGCTCAGACAGCCCAGTAGAGCAGTCTCCAGCCTCCAAGTCCCCCTTGTCCAAGGCCTCCTTCCAAAATCACGGGTAGTGGAAAACCCACAGTTCAAGTCTGCTTTAGGGCTGATGTGTTGCTGCTCTCTTTTTGTACAAAAAAAATTAGTGGAGCAATAATTTATGAGAAAATAGGATGATGAAATCTGGAGTGAAATCCCAGTTTAACTGAAGCCAGTGGGGTTTTTCTTCCTGCGTAGCAGGAGTCCACATGTCAGCAGGGAAACAAAATAGAAGATGAGGAAGCAGTTAATTATTCTTGTGTTTTTCACTGTGACCAGTGGGCCAGGGACTCCCCTCCCAGCTTTCCCTTTGCAGCCACGTTCCTCCCTTGCTGCTGGAGGCCTGTTGTGCTTACAGACATGAAGACAAACCCCTGGATGCTGCAGCCCAGCAAGGAATTTGTTTGTGAAGCAGATTGCTCAAACACCAGAGGAATTTTTACCTTCAGAGGCTGCTTTTCCATTTCTGGTCACCTGACATAAGATAACAGGAGAACAAGGGAAGGAAGAACTGCAAGGTAGATGTGCCTGGCACTAGGCACCGCTCAGTGCTCCGAGTGTTGGTGTAGCAGGAGATACCCACAGAGAATTCGTTCCCCCATCTGTTCCTCTGTAGATCACTTTAAAAATTAACTTAGTCTATTAAAAAGGAAATGTGATTGTTACAGTTAAGTGGCTGCAGTGCTTGAGATAGTTTGTCCGACCCCCCTCAAATTATATCCAAAAATGCACAATTAATAACACATTAACTCAGACATAAATGAGTGAAAATAAGTTAATATTTTGTTAAAAATACATTATATTTTGTGTAATAAACAGATTTTTTCCTGGCCAATAACGTTGCAGAAGAGATAATTCCTCCCTACAGCACATTTCACACTTACCCAGTTTCAGACAGATTAGCAGAAATGACATTTCTTGCTCAAGTCATCTGATTTTAGAAAGCACTCCTCCATCAAGTTACACTACATTCAGATAATTATTCTATAAATATATTCTTAAACTAATCGTATGAATGGAGCAAAAATACAGCCACATCAGCTAGACACTCTCTCTGAGCCCAGCAGAGGATGCAGAGCACATGGAGCTGCCAGGGTCCTTCCACTGGTGGAGAGAGTGGACATCTGACAAGGTCAGTATTTATGCACAGTTCACTTATAAGAGAATAACCGTTAAAATCAAAGTAATACAAATAAAAATAGGTATTAATGTTTCAAAGAGCTCAAAGAAGACTTATAAACCCATTAATTTTTCATCAAGACTGAATCCACTGGAGCCCAGATCCTTCTTTCTAATAAATTCAGTTGTCAGACACTGAGTCCTTTACTGCAAATGCTGACAGTGCTCTATCAGTACCCAGGTTAGGGTCTGCTACAGCAGGATTTTCTTTCTTTGTATTTAAATTGATCATGTAATAAAACCTGCTGCTTGAGCAGTGGGTCTTGCATCAATTAAACCATTTAGTTTATCTTTTTTTTATTCCACAGGAAAAGGAAAAAAAAAAGGGTACAGGTAGCATTTTATTGTCTTCAGAGTTAATCTGGGATCAGTTCTCTTATGAGAAAAGCACTGCCTGAAATGAGATGTGAGTTCTGCCTTGTTACACTCCAGAGCACAGAGCAGCATAGTAGCACTCCAGAGAGCCATTTTCCAAAACAGTTTCCTTGCAAGTATTACACTGATATCTTGGGCAAAGCAAAATGTAGAAACATCTTTGTGAAGTTATCAGTAAATTTGACCTTGGAACACTGAGTTCTGTCTCTGTTTCACAGGACGTTTTCACCACCTTTGGGTAAATCCTACATGAAGGTTGCCAGTAATGCTTGTCCTGGCTGATGTTGTGTTAAATCCTCTCTAAAAGCTTCTTTGCAAGATGTCACTGCAGTTCTGAGTTTCTAACTTCTCTGATAGCATTGCTGAGATATTGGTGGAAAAGCCACAAAGATACTAGGCCTGTTGGTATCGATCCTCACCCTTCATTAGGTTTCCAACCTAACTTTCCACAAGTTAAAAGAAGTCATAAAATCATAGAATGGTTTGGGTTGGAAGGGACTTTAAAGACCATGTAGTTCCAGCTCCCTTGCCATGGTCAGGGACATCTCCCAATAGACCAGGTTGCTCAGAGCCCCATCCAACCTGGCCTTGAACACTTCCAGGGATGGGGCATCCACAGCTTCTCTGGGCCACCTATGCCAGTGCTCCACCAACCTTATAGAGGAGAATTTCTTCCTAATAATCTAACCCTACCCTCTTAGTTTGAAGCTATTCCCCCTTGTGCTATTGCTACATGCCCTCGTAAGAAATTCCTTTACAGCTCACCTGAAGCCCCTTTAGGTAGTGGAAGATGCTCTAAGGTCTCCCTGGAGCCTTCTCTTCTCCAGGCTGAACAACAGCAACTCTCTCAGCCTGTCATTGTAGAAGAGGTGCTTCAGCTTTGATCAGCAGCCATTAGCAGTCAGAACAGCATCTCATTCTCCAGGCTGTAAACTGCCAGGAGTTTGTGACCATTCCTTTTCTGTTTCATGACTGTACCTCTGTGCCTGTGCATGGACTGCTACGCTTCACTTGCTGGTTCATCTTAAATCCAGTTAGCTGGTTAAGGTGCTGCAGGACTTGGTGGTAACGCCCTTTGCTTCAAGCAGTGTCTGTACTACAGAAAGGTGCAGTGGCTCCCTGGTGGCTTCTGGGTGGCTTCTGTGGTGAGAAACTTAACTTCAGGATTGCCTCGCCAGTAATTCAGCTTGGGCAGCACCTGGAAGCTCAGCCAGGGAAGACATTTGGGAGTGAGTCTTCAACCCTCCCAGAGCAAAAGCAAAGCTCAGTTAACTGCCCTAAAGGCTCACAAGAGATCTGTGGTGAGACAGGCTTGGAGCCCACTTTCTTATACATTATAATACATTTAAAGAACACAGTACAGGTATTCTAAAGGGTATGTGAAAATTATTAGTACTCAGCTGATTCAGAAAATGTACAGAGAATAACTCTAATAAAATCTATGACAAATAAAGATGCAAGGGATAAAAAATCCCTGTGAATTTTTAATCCAAGAAATAAAGAACATAGTGTTAATACAGCATACTTGTTTCATTAAATATTTAAAATCTACCTTCCATACTGAATTTGTATTTTAACAAATATCTATTCAGTTTATAAACTTCGAACACATTTTATGAATATTGCATACAGGCACGAGAAACTTCCTCAATAAAAAGAACTTAATCCTTACGTATTCAGCCTCTTGATCAAACATTTCCCTTTTATGTCAGGATACATTTGTATAATTCATTATAATTTATAAATTTTCTACTTAGAGATAATGCAATTACAAATGTTTCTTGCAAATCTTTCTTACTGGCCTTACATACCATTTCATTTAAATATCACTCTGTTATTTACAATTGCTTCATTTTAATAAGAAAAGATGCTCACAACCAATTATTTAATTGCATGGTGCTTTGCAACACACTATTCATCTCTTTCAAAACAATTTGCATTTTGTGTATTTGGAGCAGATATCAGAAAACATTATTGTAATTTTCTCAAATAACATTTTTGCAATGTGCCACTACTTGGGTCAAGAGCTGATACAACAATGGAAATCAGCAATCTCAGCAGCCTTACCAGGCTTGTATCCTCCTTTACTAGCTGGAATAAACATCTTACTGTAAGCAGAACTTTATCCAGCAACCACTTTACGCCCCTGAAAACTGAGCTGAAAATGTTAATTTGGATGGGGCTTGTAAATGTGCCTTATTTTTTCATGTTCCCAAAGGCGTAGGCAAATCCACCAGAAACGCTTGCTGTGAAAAAAAGCTTCTCAGCCCCACCATATCTCAGTAAAGACATCCATACAGTGCTCCTTTTTATTCTTTATAAAAGGAATAAAAACCTTTCTCTTTATTTTTTCCATTTTTTCCCTTTTTCTCATTTACACTTAATGAAAGTCCAGGTTGTTCGAGGAGAAGAAAAGGAGGTGAACAATGAAATCATCTGTAGGCAAACAGCATCTCTGTGGTACAGCAACACCCTTCCAGAGAATTTTGGTGAGGGTTTCTTAACGGTGTGGTTTGGGGTTTTCCTTATTTCCACATCATTAAACTTCCTATGAAATAGTAGTTGCAGGAGGCCATCTAACATTGGCAGCAGAGGTGGTATTTGTGCCTTGATGCTCTTCAAAACACGAGTGTCAGTTTTTCATCTGATATAGAAGTATCAACATGGATGCAAGCATATTTTCTTAGACCAAGGGGATGTGCTCAGACCTCAGTTCTGCAAATACCAAAGCAACTGGTCAACAGTATTACACAAGATCTCCTAAATGAGTGTTTAATTTTGCATGGTTGTCTGAGCAATTGTTACCACTTCCTATGGGCATGTGGATTATGAAACATCTTTAATTATTTCACTATATGACTGAGGTTTTTTTCTACTTGACCCCTCCCTCACTAATTGCTTCTCAAAATCCTGCTTGTCCTCATCATCAATGCATGACTGTCTTATTTATTGCACACTTTTCACACCCTGCTCTGAAGGCAGAATTATTCATGCCTTCCTGGGCTTTGCTGCAGCATGTGGCATCAGCATTTCACAAACATTTAACTGACTCTCACAGTGCTTCTGGTGAGATGAATTATCAGTGGAGATGGTTATGCATAGAGAACCAAGACACACTGAGCAAACACTCCAAACTACCCACTAAGTCAGGGTGGAGGCTTTGAAATGCCTAAGGCTTATCATTTCATAGTACATCATATTTTCTACAGCACTTTATGGGCTCAGAAAATAGCTTCTATTGATTTCAGATGCAACCGTGCATGCCAAGTACTCCTCCAACACCAATCCTGATATTTCAAGCTGGGTACCACGACATGCACATTGCCCTCTCTGAATAGCTTGGTTCATGTGCCTTTCCACCAGCACGAAGGGATTCTGTGGCAGAAAACAAGGCTAGGGTGAGATTCCGGGTGGGGACGTGGCTGTGCCATGGAACAGGCCTTTGTCTGCCCACAGCACATTGCCATGTGCAACCCATGCTCTGCTGATGTAAGAAATGAGGTGCAGAGAACCACCCAGCTTGTTTCACAGCTCTCTGGTCAATTCCAGAAGCAAACCCCCGGTGTGCACAGTGACGATCTGCTGCAATCCACAGCCCAGTTGTTCTTTAGAGAACACAGTTTGGCCCCAAGACACTGTAGATGTACCACAGTCAAATGAGAGCTGTCCAGGCTGTCTTAGTTTTGGCAGCTCTCAATGTTTGAAGCATTTACTTTATTAGCTTTAAGACAGTTACTTTTTCATGCAGTCTTCTGCGTCCTTTTTCTGAGAAAGATATTAAAAAATTAATCCCATCATTTAGCATCAGATAACATCCATGCAGTCAGTAGGACAAGTAGTTAATAAGCAGATGCATCCCACAATGGAGGGGTTTTTTCATATTCTTGTACTTTAAACAAGTTTGGGTTGGGGATGGTAAAAAGCACATCCTTGACACAAGTTCTTGGCTGCAAAAAAATTGTCAGCCCTCATCTTGAAGCTTTCAAATGTCAGCTGAGAGACAAACGTTTTTTCCCAGCTTCATTCTGAGGAAAAAAGAGTGAGCAGTAAATATCCAGCACAGAAAACAATAATGCAAATACTCAACACTTTTCTATGTACAGAAAGAAATGTTTTATCACATAAAATATCAGCGAAAGGTAATGGCCTCAATGTCGTCTGTAATTAGAATAGCTTCTACAGTCCTAAACAGTAATTTTAAATAATAATAGTTTCCAAGTTATTTTGATTGATTGAATAGAGAGCAACAAGCAGGACTCTAGAAAGATCATTGAAATAGTTGTAAGCTATTCGATATGCAATCCTGAGCCTGTAAGCAGGTGAGTGTGGCTCTGGTAGGGGGAGGCCAACGCCTTCCAGGAGCATCACCTCCAAGTGATCATTGAAATCCTTTTAATCCAATATTTCATGTTGCACCTTTCTTTATGCCTGTGGCTCTCTGACCAGCAGCATTAAGATAGATTTCCTGTAGACACGTGGCACCGACAGATACTGGCTTCATTGACGTGATCTGTCTTGCCTTCCTGGTCCCCTACTTTCATGCAGATTTGTGGAACCTACCTGCAAAACCTCTGGCAGATTTTGCTGGGAAAGGTTCAAAAGTTAAGCAGAGAGGGCAAGTCGACATGATAAGGTTACATATACTTTTATTAAGGAGCTGGAGCTAGGAAGGTGTGTGCATATTTGACCACAATGTACAGAAGGGCACTGTATACAGAGCACAGCTGGAACAGCTGGAGCCAGGCCAGTTGACACGAGCAGAAGATTTGGCACATAATTTGTGTGGTGTGCACAGAGCCCGAATGGTTTCCTTTTCTTAAAGCAGTGCAACGCTTGAAGTAGATTTCTAGGGCATAATTGCTGTAGCTACTGCATGTATTTATTATCTTTGCACAATAACTGAATCCAAAGCTTAATAGAATGGGATATCATTTCTTGCACAATAGTGATGTCTTGTTAAATTATTCACATTATTTATTTGACAGATACTAATAACTGTTATTTGGTATTCAAGAGGGAGGCAAAAATGGCTATTTGTTACATTCCTCCATTATCTAATATTCATAAAACATATGTGATGCAAAATGCCTTTCTGATGGATGGCCATCTAGGATGTGTTTACATGTTTTGTTTTATTAACAGAGAAAACAGCTACTGAAACTTATTTACAACTGTCCCCTGCTGCTCAGGACAGAAAACTTGATTTCTGATCACCAATCCTCCTTCTTCCACATTCAGAAAATACCCTGATTTGGACCATATCCCACTCTCACAGCATTCCTCGGCCATTCACTATGTGGCTGCCAGCCTGATCTCATGTCTGCTAAAATGTGGGCATGGGATTCATGCTCTGACCCCTCCACACAGGGCTGAGATCCCTCAGGAGGTCTCACTTATCCCAGAGGTAAATTGATGTTGACATTTGCCTTCAGAGATGAAAACCTATTATATGAACATTGGCTGTGCTTTCCACCCCAGCCAACACACCACCAAGAAACCCTGCCACTCATGGGCTCGATTCATATGACAGAATGGGCTGCAGGCAGGATTTATTTTCCCATTGTCAGTTCCCATTGAGGCAAAGGGTATTTAAGTGTTTTACTAGACATTAGTCATGTAAATCCCCAGTACATCAATGGGAAAAAAAGGACTCTGAAAATTGTTAAATCTGATTTTCCACGCTTAATCTGCTGCTTCTATTGCTATTCTTTTTTGGTTCTGTTTTTAAGAATGTTATTTTGTTTATTTAGATATAATGACCCAAATGTATTCAGTTATGCAGAACAATGAAGGGAAATCAAGTGTCCTTGATTCCCTGACATGCTCCTATGGAAATAACTGATTAAATTGTTCAAAGCAACATATTTCCTCATCCTCCATTTTAATCATCACATTATATACCACTACTGTTCAAAGGCAAAACCAGAAATTTGTTTTTAAATGCACATCCAGCAGCTTCCTTGTTTGATTTAATCTTTTAAACCCCACAAACAAGTTTATCAGCTGATTCCATAACGTTGAGCAATGGTCTTTCACTCTAATTAGAAAACAGGACCAAACAAATCCCAAAAAAGAACCATTCCAAGCTTCCTTTCCAGCACACCCCAGTCAAGGCATGGGAGTCAGGCTGTCAGCTCAAAAATGCAAATTCCTCATATTTCTTTGAACAGCTTAGCTATTTATTTTACTTGTAGATAAGCCCAAACAAAATGGGTTTACAAGTAGGCTGCAGGTTGAGATTAGAGTTCAAAATCAACTTGGAAGACCCGGGATCCCTCCTCCAGCAGCAGATGCAATCCAGTAAATACAAGAACAACATAGGAATACTGCATTGTACAAGCAAAAGGTTGGTCAGGCAGCAGTGCTGCAGGGAAGGATGTGGGCCTGAAAGGGTTTTTTGACCCAAACATTAGCCCTGGTGGTGTGCTCTGGAACAGCCGAGACATGAAACCATCCCTCACAGAAGAGTCAAATCCAGTCTTGGATACTGTTCCTAAGCATCTACTGTATGTATTGTAGCTAAATCTTTATTGGCAAGAACACACTTTTTTCTTTACAGTGCCTCTGTACAGCACATAGCACTATGGGGTTTGTGTTAAGCCAAGGCAGTCTGTCAGTGATGAAGATGACAATGATATTTATTGACTCCACACCCCCAGTAGGAGCTCCAAGAGATAGTGAGGTTTGCCCAGGTGGGGCATGAGCCACAGGGCAGGTGACTCTCCTCTTCCTCAGCCCCTGCAGAGCTCGATCCAGCTCACACACAAGGGTGAGAGCAAAACTTGGCTCATGCCATCCAAACTACGGCTACAGAGACACATCTGTGTGCTTTCCTAAACGATAAGCAGACACTTGGGTGAAAGACCTGTCATCACCTTTTGGGGAAGCCAAAGAAACCGTGTCCAGAGGGTCATCTTCATCCACAGACCTACCAGCTCTTCTAACAGATCTCTAGTGTCAATTCAACTTGTCTGTCTGGTCTTTTTTTCATCACACTGCCTGATAATTTGCTTGGAATGGAAGGCAGACAGACAAGAGAGTGGTCTCCCAAAGCCCTTTTTTTTTTTTTAAAGACAGTATCCTATTTACCACCTCCATTTCCTGGCACATGACTGATGGAAGGCAGGGTTACACGTGGTAGTCAGTAGTTTGGCAGTCTTGTAATTGAGTCTCCTTGGGAGCCCAGGCTAAACCCCGGCTGGACCCGGTGATTTGTTGCTATTCATTTCATCAACTTGTTCTAAAACCTCCTCTTCTGACAGTTCAGTCTGAGGCTGTATCCTGCTCATCTCCAGCTGGAAAAAGCTGTGGCATGGGAGGTCTCCTGAGGCTCCTCTCCAGCAAACACCAGCACAGAGATCTTGTCAGCCTCTGCTCTTATGGTCCTGTCAGCTCTAAGTGCTCCCATTACCCCACAGTCATCTCTTGGCCCTATGTGTCTGCTGGCAAGTGGCCTCTGCCTCATGTAGTTGAAAATGGTTTTATTGTCGGGTTTTATGCCCAACAATGAAATTATTCCAGAAAAATCCATTTAGGCTGCTTTTACTATGGGTTTCCACCTGTTTGCTCTTCTGCTTTCCCTGATGTGGACACAACCTATGCTTAAAAGCATCTTTCATAGTCTATCCAGCTGCTTACTTTCTGCCAGTTTTTATTTATTTTTAAAACATTTTTTCATAACTGGAAATACCTTTACTGTGACCAGGTAGTGAGGTGCCTTTTGAGATAACCTCCTCACCACCTGCAAGCACTTTACCCTCTTGGCTATTGCTTCTGATTCTCTTCTAACAAGCTGCACATCACCAGTTTCTTTCGAGCATCCAGGTGCTCCACAGGCTGCATTGTTGCTGCAGCTGGTGGACACCTCGACCAGACATGAGACCCCACCTATCTGCTAAACAGTCTGAGGATGGGCACCCCCACTTCCCACTGGCCTTCCTCCTTCACTCTGCTGTACCTGTAGTCCTTGGCAGGGGGTTTGGGGAAGAAGGGAGAAGACTCTGTTTCTTGTTTACCTACCCTACTTTAATCTATCTGGTATGGACTCTGGGGAGTGAAGGACTCTCTTTTTCTGGAGGTGGAGGTGAAGACTCCTCTGGCCCTCTTCTCCATCATTTTGTCTCACTCAGCCAAAGCAAGGGAAGTGACCACGGCTGCTCTGCAGCGCTGTGCTGCTCCTCCAGAGCTCCACAACACCACGGCCCAACAATGAATGAGACAACAAACTGCACTGCATGTGGAAATCAGCTCCGCTGTGAAGTCTGTGGTCAAAGCAAGCAATCACCTCTTCACAGCCTCTAATTTTGACTCCTGTAATGTTTTCTTTCATGATGCCTGGTCACTAAATATTTATCTTCAAAATGCAATGGCTCATCTCTTAATATGCATGTGACTGGACTCATGCCTGTGTGCAGGAGTGTTCAGTGGCTTCCTGTGCATTTCGCAATGCAATAAAAAATCTGCTCCCTGCTCTTAATGACTTTGTGATTTATTGACTTGCCCATCTTTCCTCACTTCAGCTCACCAGGCTTTATTTATTCCTTTTGTACATCAATTGCGGGAAATAAACAGCACACATACAACCTTTGCAAGCAAACAAATGCATGATGGTGATACAACAAAATCATCATTAAGAAAAGTCCTTCCTTGGAGGTATTCACATTCACTACTTTTTTGGCAGCTTGCATAACCAGGCCTACTAAACACTGAGTAATTATCCCTGCTTGGAATTTCTCCCCAATGCCATTATCTCTAACAACACTGGCAAAGATTTTGCTTCATGTACAGCCTTCACTGATCATGTAATTACAAATACATTCACACAAATTGTCTCCTGCATGTTGGAAGAAATGTCTTGGTGTAAATTACTGACATTCAAAAAACTTTCAGCACAAAATTTCTCAAAACTTGTTCCCTCATTATCACTTGTGGTCATCCACAAAGGAAACTATTCCTCTTTCCTTGAAAAGACCTGTGCTTTCCAGGTCTGATCCCAAACCACACTCCCAATTTTTCCCCCTGGGATCCAACTGTCTCTGATTTCCCAAGTCCTGCAAAGCCCCTTTAGATTTCTGGGAAACCATGTTTATTCAAAGAGATCCTTCCCTGGGTGATGTGGACATAGTGCAACACTCTCTGTGCTCAGTTTCACTCTGGCTACTCCTGCACTTCGTGTATGCTGGTTAGTCTTGTGTGCAGGAGAAAGGGAATCAATAAAAGCTGTTAATCTATGCCCCTAGAATCCCTTTGCTTTCACAATGTAACAGACACTGTAAAAAAATTGCCAAGTTTAAGCAAGTCCCAGGACAACTGCCTGAATGGGACTCTCAGGAAAGAACGGGTGAGCCAGCTCCAAAATTGGAGGAGGAGGGATCTGTATCCTGAAAAAGACGTGGTGGGTTTGGGGACAACCAGTGCAGGGTGAGGCACAGTGAGACAGCATGGGTGACAGGGCTGGCACAGCCTCTGGGTAAGTATGGGACAGCTGAGCACAGGCTATCACTGAGGCTTACACACCCTTATCCTGGTTTCAGAGAGCCAACACCTGAGCAGAAGGGTTATTCCTATTAAGTGCTCTTTTATCCAAACAGCTCAGGTCAGCCTCCTAGCTGATGAGGACAGAGTACGGATGCAGGCAGATCAAAACCAGACAGCAAGCCAAAAGTAACCTGCAATCCCATCTTTCTTTCACAAAATGCCTCTGGCTATTTGACAGATTTTGGCTGCAGAGGCACTGACCACAGCCACACTGAACACAAGCCTCCTGGGATATTTGGGATCCCTTGATTGTGGGATCAGCCAGAGGCAGAGTTAATCCTTGTGACTCTCTTTTGTTGAAGTCCTGCGCTGAGTGTACCACCCCAGCCACATTCCCCCAGCTGCCCTTGTGTACATCACACTTCACCAGCGACACTAAAATGGTCAGAGGGACAAATAACATGTGGGTACACATGGGAGAGTTCAGATGGCTTGGACTGGAGGGTCCTTTTCAGCAATGTACAACACACCAGAAACAGCAAATGCCTGTTGCATCTAGAAGAAATGTCTACAGCCTGGGGTGGGTCCTTCAGAGAAATCCAGGGACCCCAATGGCCAAGGATGAAACAGCTAATTATTAAGAAAAACAAACAACAAAACAACTAAGCACATCTGTGTGCAGCACTGATGAAACTAAATTGGGAATAGCAAGTGTACTTCTGACATCCATGTTACCAGAAAGATTTGGAAAAAGTCAGCAAACATATAAAGAAGAGAGCTCCAAACCAACTGGACAACCTGACAGCGATTCTCCGGTGAAAGGCTGGGAGTTCAATCTGTCTAGCTCACCAGAAAGATGACTGAGGAATGATTTGATAACAGCAGCTTTTTCCTCTCTCAGGGAGGAAAAATATTGGACATAAAAGAGCTGTTTTAACCTCATGGAGGAAAAGGACAGCAAATATCAAAGACTGGATGGTGAGATCAGACCCGTTTAATCGGAAATATGGCACACATTTTTAGCACTAGGGTTGATGGGCAGTGGAAGCAAACTGCCACAGAAAGTTATGGATTTCCTCACTCTTAATTATTTCAATGAATTATTAAAGTCTTTCTGAAACATGTGCTTCAGGCAAACATGAACGTCCTGTGCTTCATACAGAGATTAAATGTGTTACACTGAGGGGCAGAGGAAGCAATAAGAGACAAGAGTAGCCTTCTGGCCTTGGACACAACCACCAAGGCTAACCTATTTCATGCTCTTAGGGGCCCTGATTGCCTCCTCAGAGGAGGAAGACAGATTTTTCTGGATGGCAGGTCAGATCTGGGGGCCTGCTTAATTCTTTTACAGGGGGGCTCTGATGACTCTGCGCCTGGACTTACTTGTGTGCCTGAAGACCTTTGGCAGCACTGCAGAAGGTGGGAGACTCTTGCTTTTGTTTGCATTTTGGGTATTTGCAGAAATGTCTCTTCAATTAGCCTCCCCTTCTGACATGTGTCCAGTCAGCTGTCACTCTTTGAATTATTGCCTTCTGGATTTTATTTCCTTTATTTTTCTACTAAATAATCCACCCTGCATACCTGCTTCTGTAAAACTAGCATTGTTTCATAGGATTTTGCTGGCATTTGCTTGGTCTCCTAACCACCAACATGTGTCAAAACTGGTGTCCACAGGCTGCTGGCTGCTGTTGGATACACTCAACCAACACTAGCTGGCAGCACCACGTTTTCTGCGTGCACTGGCACGTTAGCTTATAAAGTTATTCATACCAAAGTGCATTTCTGCTGCTTAGTTGAAATCCTATCATCTTTACCCTTGCAGGGCTTTTCTTGGCTGAAGATGCAGTTGTTTTTGTCGTTTCCTTGCCAGGCACAACACAAAGGCCTTATTGATTATTCTTGCTGGAGCAAGAGAAGACACCAAGCAGAGTTCTGTCTACCTGGTAGGTTTCAGCTCATAAAAGACTTAGACTGATACCATTTTCAGCACAGTGGGAGCTAGGGCTGCTGAGAGCCTGGTTTAGTCATACTAGGTTTTAATTTTTTATTATTGCACCTACTACAATTCATCCATTGATAAAAATAGTTCTTTGTACACACACTTCCTATCCTGTTATTTCCAGCTTTGGGCAACCAGTGTCCACAACCCTATGAACTAGGAATTGCCTCTGGGAACACAACTTCCTTCTTTTGAAAGGCTGAGAAAGCTGAAGCTGTTCTTCACCATGCAGAGGAGGAACCTGGCAAAAGGTGTACCAGAGTGAGGGGCACAAGGCAGCAGACAACGCACGGATGTTCTCTGGGCTGAAACGCCAGAAAAAGCATCTCTCTTGCACAGGAAAAGTGCTTTGCTCATCCTGCAAGCTTTCTTGGGGACCCTTGCACTGCCTGGGCAGCTGTCATGTGCTGGGGACAACCTCAGCTGCAGAGCTCTGCTGCCTCTCAGATGCTGTCCTGTACAACCTCCTGAGGTATACACAAAATCCCCTGGCTGAAGCTGGGTGGCATTTCTGAGCCAGGCAAACTGCTCTGGCCAGGACATCCACTTCCAGCTGAGCTGGTGAGGATGCAGGTCATAGGCATTTGCATTGTGCTGGTCCCTCAACACCTGCTGAAGGATGGGTACAAGTCCTCTCCCATTGGAGGCAGGAGGGAAGAGGGAAGCTTCATGTATAGAAGTTGGGGCAATATATGGCATGACCTGACCATTCCTCACCATTTGCTTTCTGGGATGTAGCCAAATGAAAACACTGTAACTTGGAGGTGGGAATCTCTGGTGTTAGCTCCAAACACAAGGACAGACACAATGGGTCAGGGGAAGGTCCCCATGGCTAATGGCAGAAAAGCAGTGTAGGAAAGTGCCTCTCCTTCAGACACTCAGCCTCCAGACACCGACAGCTCAGAGGGTACCTGAGACTCAGCTGCTGCCTTCATATTTAACAGCCTTTGTGGGGACTTCTTCCCATCAATCTACTTTGCAATCCATGTCATTTTGGAGGCACCATTAAAAATTTCTCCTGCTGGAAAAGCTGCCACAGACATAATTCTTGCTTTGGAGGCAAACCATGCCACCAAGACTTTAAGCCGTGGTATAAATTACAGCAACCTTTGGTCCCTCCAACGCAGCAGGTGGCAGAGGAAGAGGAAATTGAGACTCGTCTTTGACAACCACCTTTATTCCCTTTGCTGAGCTGCCTCCAGCTTTGGCTGACAGTCAAGCTCTGCAGCACAAAAATTCTGAGACCTTGTACATGTAGCTCACGTGAGCAGCTCTTCCTCCAGAAAAAGCCCCTAGTAAGCCAGGGAGCTGGCCAACAAACAGGTTTTCTTTTCATCAGAAAAGGTTGCAGGTTCAGGTTCTAATTTGTTTGATAATTTTTTTATTGTGCTGGCCAACATGCTAAAAAGAGATTTATTCATGAAAAGGACAAAGTCAGCATCTATTCCCTGTGCAAACAGATGAGAAAAAAATATCTGTAAACAGTAGAAGTAAGACAGAAAGCACAAAGAGCAGCATACTAAATTACCCCTGTCATGTGGGTCACTTTGGAGCATGTTTTTATTTTATTAAACAGCTCCTGCACAAAGTGTGTTTTGCCCAACTAAGGCATCATACATTGAATATTAAAATGATGCTGAGGCTTGTAAGTGCTGGGGGCAGGGGGAGAGTGGATACGCCCCTTTTATTCCTGGAGTTATTGTTTTATAAATGAAAGGTGCTGATGACACTGTGTGTACAACACAGATAGGGCATAAAAAAATCACTGCAGTGGCTTGATAGGGATGATCTGTAGCTGAAAACCCAGTAATGCAGACAGTAGGTGAGGCAAATGTGCTGAAATGTCAGGATGTGGAATGCCAGGAGAACAACCCTTAAAATAGTTGCACCAAAAATAGCCTCCGGGGACAATAGGAGGGGGTTTGCCTTCATTTATTTCTATTACCAGCTTCTTGACATGTCGTCCCACAAGCACTCCTGGTCCCAGACAGAGCAGGAGGCATCCTTTTGTCCCACGCCTATGTGCCACTGCTGCAGTTCCCAGAGGGATGGGAGCACCCACCAAAAAGCAAAGCGTGCTGGGGCTGCCACAGCCAGGGGAGGAAACGGCTGCCCCGAGTGGCTGGCAAATGCACCAGCTAAAACTACACCTCCCCAGAAGCTTCAGAGCAGCTCTCTGCAAATAGCAGCAAATCCTCTGACAGGGCCCAGGGGAAATAAATTGAATGGTGCCTTGTGAGCTGGCAGGGTCTGCACAAGAGCCGGGGACAAGCAGTGATGGTGCAGCTCTGGTGGGGAAGCAGACTCCTACCCTCCACCCTGCTGAGCACACCCCTATCCAGTAACTTGAAAAAATCCTCTCTTCCCAATATATCTTCCCTGCAAACTGCAGGGACTGCAGGTGGTGCCCACACAGTCTTCATTTCTTTGGGTAAGAACTCAGATGGTTCTGGAGGAAAAGCCATCACCCAAGGCTAAATCAGCACACAGCTTCTGGGTGGCTCCAGACATGCTGAACAGTACCAGTGTGACCCTAGCAAGGCTTAAAGGGAAGGACCTTTGGTTTCTTCAGGTAAAAAAGTTGAAAAACCAGGTGTGTAGGCAAGAACCAAGTCACCACGTGTCTGAGCGCGATGGTCTGAGGACTAGTTATGCCAGTCTTAGCTCTTGGTAAGAGGCATGACCCAAGGCAGGGAGGGGAAACCTCCAAAGACAACAAAAACAGGAGAAACTCACATTTTGGCATGCAGTGAAGTACAGCTATGTCAGCAAAATTTCTTTTCCAATACATGCAGTGAACATAGGTGGGAATTCAGTGCTGGATTTGCAGCCGACAGCTTACAATTCAGTGTGATGACTCAGGACTTTCAGCTGCTCTGCAGGCAAAGGCTGCTCAGACCTAACTCAGACAGAATTTCCATTTTCCATGACAAGAGGCCATGTCTTGCTCTCCTAGTTCTTTTCCTGATAAAGCTAGTATTGCTAACTCACAGCATTTCAGAGATTTCGTGCGCAGTCATCACGGCCCTGAAGAGTTGTAACCATTGTTTGTTGGCTTTATAGTCACTGTTTCTGTTCTTAGAAGTGATGTTGTCACACTTTTTTTGAAACGTATTATCTGGTGCTGTATCTGCCAGATCTCCCTGGGATCAGAAGGTGAAAACGGTCATTTATTCCATCGTTCCTCTCCCTCAGGATGAGATGTTAAAGGTGACTCTTACTCCTGATTCTGGTTTTGTAGCAGGGTCATGGTGTATTTCTATGTACCCCCTGTGCAGCATCACGCTGTGCAACTCCCAAGGGCCCCACCTCTCCTTGAAGCAGAGCACCTCCAGTGCTTTGCCTGCCTCCAGGTGACAGCAAAGATGGGAGTAAGATTTACACCAAGATCAGGGGTAATTAGGTAACATGGGGTTTGGAATAAATGAAGCATAAACAATTCAGGTGTTGGTAAGTATGACATGGGAGTAAATCTGAGTGAAGCTCTGACTCTTTCTAGAGTTGAGTGAACACAGGCATTGAAGCACTTGGGAAGGTATAGGAAGGAGGCAGACTGTAGCCTTCAGAAGCATAAATCATAGACTGTATCTATCTCCTCCAGTCATTAGGAAAAAAGAATGAATGACAGAAAAAGAGAAAGGAGAGGAGGTCAACAGAGAAGGGTTAAAGGTTAATTTCCTGATTGCTGGGATATGAAAGGTAATGGCCCCAGATGCCTGTGAATTTCCTTTCAAAAGAGGCATCATCATTTAATGCACTCTTTTATTGCCCCTTTCACATCAGCTTCCTCGCGTTCCTAAACAGTCTTTTCTTCTGCTATTAAGCATAACATTTCACATACTGTGGACCTTGACGGTTTTGACATGCTAGGTGAGGGCAGTAAATCTCCTCGAAACATAACCTACTCCTGCTGAAGGCAGCAGGAGCTCTGCCACTGGTGGCTGTGGCAATGCAGAGGGTCCACTTCTGATGACTAATGGCATTAGTCACATTTTTACTGGAACCCCTTGTTTATGAACAATTCCAAAGCATTTGTTCAGACAGCTCAATTTAAATGCAAACATTGCAGCTCATGTTCCATTTTATGATATCATGAGCTCCTGAGCTCCGGTTTATGTCACCTGTAGTCTGCAGGCTGCCCACTGCTCTCATTTTAAGTGGGGGATTTGCATTTTGGAGGGCAGGTGGCATACAAAGGACTCTTTCCTACAAACATTGTAATGTATGGGAAAGCAACAGAAGCAGTCTGTGTGCTAAAACAAAGTTTTACAAGGTTGAAAGGTTACAAGGTGATGGTGGCAGTTGTGGTCCCTCCCTGGTCATTTTCTACTGTTAAATGAATGGGCAGACCCATTGGAAATTATGAGCATCAACTTCTTAGATTCAGCCAATTCAACTCAGACATCCTACAGTAATAATAAATTAATTTTTCGCAGGCCCTTCGCTATGGACAATGGCCCAGCTCCATCATTCCCTGATGGAGGACTAAGGACATGACAAGGGATGTCCCCTGGGCCACTCTGCAGTTTGTAGCCATATGTGGAAATCTCTCCCAGGGTTTCCGAGGTCCTGTTCCATCAAGGGTTGCCAGACCCACATCTGCTGCAAGAGGGTCCAAAAAATGTCCTTTCTGGAGTAGAGGGAGGGAAGCAGAGGGCTGTCCATTCCCCAAGCCCCGTGGGAAACTGGCAAGCCTCTGAAGGTCTGAGCTGCAGTCTGCTGCTTTTAGCACTGCTGTTACTCCAAGAATGTGGCCCAATGTGGGTACTAGATGGGCAAATCATTTTTGCTATGCCTTGATCTCCCAGATAAGTTCAGGGTCCCATTTTGTGTATGATTATTTTGAGGTCACCAGTGTCTAAGTCCTAAACAGAGGTGGCAGAGCAAGTAAATATTACATCCCTATTGCAGGGAAAAGGGCTGGTGGCTGACAGGAGAGCAAGGCAATGGTACCCACAGCTCAGGGCAAGAATAAAACCGAATCTACAAAGTGTGCCCCCAACACAACCACGAGCTCACCCTTCGTCTTTGTAAGGCTTTTCAAGTCAAGCTCCGCTGCTCAGAGACAGGAGTCCACAGGACTATAATGGGTAAATGGGGTTTGCCAGCTTCTGACTGGGGTAATACAGCACTTACCCTGTTCTCATGTACTGCAAATAAATCAGAGTTCACCTGCTGCTTTTAGGAGACGAGCTTGAAGTGTCTGGGTAATCAGAAGGCAGCTCGGAACATGTCATGAGGGTTGCCTGATGGCTGAACTGCCACATCTGCCTGCCCCCAAAAGGATGTTAAATGCTGATGTACTGATCCAGTGCATGCAACGTACTTTTGTATCCTCCAATGATGACAAAACAGTATTTTCACTTCAGCAGAGAGCTAGGCTCTACATAAATAGGCCACTAAATGGAGTTATGTGGTACTGGCATTCCTCAGAACATCGGACACGGATATTGCCATTTTTTGAGATGTGGGATGTAAGATGAATAGATTTCATACCATGACTTCCAAGCCTCCATACTAGGACTTCTGATCAACTGCCCTATTCACCATAGTTATGGAAGTTATTTATGTTAAATAGATTAAAGGCTGAGCAACTTAGATTTTCTCTGAGTGATTTGTTGTTTCAGCTTCTTTTATGTTAACATCTGTTTGCATTAGTGCGGAAACACCATACTTGCCTTCCCTTGAGATAAAAATTTGCTGGTGGACTCAAGTTTATCTATTTCTTGTTAGAGTAGCAATGTCTTCTGGGGAGGGGCCAAACAGGCTGGTTCCTGGTGGCCATGACTTAACAAAACACGTAATTCTTTACACACCTGGTGAGGAAAAGTCTTTGGCAGAAGCAGGAAGAAAGACTCCATCTTCTCCCACAAAAATAATTTTAAGACTTTTTAAGCCCAACTCTTTTCCCACTTAAGTCACCAGCCTAATTCCTAGAAATGTACCTTAAAAGCAATTTCATGTACTGTAAGTTGCAAGACTCAGAAGTAATCAACTCATTCTGCTATTTGCAGCTTTGCTATTCATTGGCATTAGAGTCAGACTCTTTGGAAACACTTCATAGCACTGTTTAAAGACTTCCAATTTTCTGTTTTATGTAATGTAACCTAATGTATTCAAAAGTCACTCTGAAAGTATTCTTCTATCATAAGTATAATGGGAAGATTACATTACTACGGAAATTTGGGGAATTTACACAAATGCGATGACAAATTCTCTGTTTGACTCAGGCTGCTTGTGCATGCTTTCCCCCTCTCTCTCTGCCCACCCCGCCCCTATCTGTGCTAGTGATGTATCAGTAGATTGGTTCTTATTTTGGAACACTTACCAAAACTTCTGTAGTCCCTCTTGAAAGAATCTCTTAGGCAAGGAGGGAGAAGCTACAGGTGTATTACACTCAAGCAGGGATGCAGCCCTTGCTCTTCAGTGCCTTTGCCAGGCTCTGAAGCCCCGTGTCCCCACCATGGGCAAATGTTTAATTCTACTGGCTGTGCAACCTGGGTGGGGACACCTGAGCATGGGATGGGGCAAAGAGCTGGCAAAGGGGTGTTTCAGGTGAAGGTGAGCCAGAGGCTTTACCTGAGTACTGCCAGGAGCAGAAGAGAGCAGAGGTTTATATTATACTTCTTTTGTAACCTGCTCCTCCTGAGCTTTGTTGCTTCTTAGTAGCGCTAAGGGTTTAGAGCATCTGTGCACCAGAAAGCTTTCCTAAATCAATAGTCTCCTGCAGCTACATAAATAGCTAACTGGAGCAAAGATGTTTATTTTTGAAGTGGGAGATGTTGCTCCTGCGACAATGTTTTATTATAATGATTTTGATCCTCAACCTGCAATCTTTACACCGAGACAAGCTTCCCCTTGATTTCAGTGCAAGCTTTGTCTGACTAAGGATTTCAGAATTAGCTCTTAGCTTTTATTTTTATTGAAAAACAAGCCTGCACTTGACAAGGAAAAAACAGTAAGTGGATCATGTCAGGGAGACAAATTCCTATGAGAAATTTCTAGCAGGAAAAACACAGCTTTATGATTACATGGCAGTAAGCTGCAAGGTTAAAGCTTTAAGAGTTTTCTGTGAGAAAAAGATGCTAATGCACTAATGTGAAGGGTACCTATTCCATCAGGGAAAAAGGTGCAACCCAGCATATACCTCTACTTCCTCTCTGTCAGAGACTACTCAAATGAGTAAAGCTTGCAACAATGAAATGAATAATAATAAAATACAAATATTAAGAAAATATTTCCGTGAAAACTTAAAACACCCATGGAAATAGACACATCTTGATTTAAGGATTTGATCTGAAAAATACACATTAGTCTAGGCATATATTATACCACCAAAAGGGCCCTGTTCCCAAGTATATAAGCCTACACAGGAGTGGCAGCTCTGCACCAGTGCACTTCCCTCCACGAGAACTACCTAAAAACGTGCCATTTGCAGGGAGGAGCCACATGACAACCAAACCCTGCAAAGATGGGGAACACACAGAGCTCTATAGCTAATAGTAATTGCAGAGACGTGGAAATGGCAGCAGAGGGGCTGGGGTGTGCCTGCCCAGGGTGGGGGGATGCCCACCAGCCCTGCTGTGCTGCGCAGACAGGCAAGAGGAACCAGCGCAGCAGGGCGGGTACAGGTCAGGGGCACTGGGAATGGAACAGGCAAATGCAGCGCTGGGGCTTCACTCGGGACTTGTCCCCTGCCCCCCAGCATCGGTGGACCTAAAAAAAAAAACGGGACAAAATGTCAGCGGGGTAGGGGAATCTGCTGGATGGTCTGGCAAACAGGAGCAAACGGGGTGTTTGGATGAGTTTGGTGTTTGGGGGGTTTTTGGAGGGGCGAGTGCAGTTAGGGAGACATGGGGTTTTTTATGTTTTAAACACAAAATTTCCCCTGGAAGCAGAGGGTTTTGAACGCGTCGCTCAGCTCATAGCTGCTTCCTGAGCCCTGGTATGCGCTTCAGTGCCCTGCTGATGCAGGTGCGTGCTCCCAGAAGTTCGTCCCAGTTCTCGTTTGTCCAAAAGTCTTGTCTGACAGAAAATCAGGATGCAGGCACAGACACAGCAAGGTGGAATGTGGGGGTGTATTCTCCAGAGGGGTGGGGGTGGTGAGATGCTACATTAAAGAGCAGCAGCCTCGTTGCCCAGAAGAGGGGTCAGGAGCCTGAATTAAGCGACTCAGTGTTCTCAGGCACCAGATTTCAGAGGTGGGGAGCAGTGGGGGTCACGTGTCAGCCAAGCCTGCTGCTTCTCCAGCACTCCGCGTGGGCAGCAGGCAGGAGACAAGGACCCTGGCAGGGAGGGTGCTCCCCCGCAGGAGGCTGCACCAAACACTGATCTTCAGAAGCGGAGGTTCACCAGCATCACGATGTAAAAGCGAGCTGTCAGCTCACCCTTACTGCAGGCTGGCAGTCCCTTTCAATGAGAACGTGCAGCCCTCTTGATCCTGCTTTTTCAATAGAGAAAACCCCGGGGTCAGTGTGTTTAATGAAACTCATCCCACCATAGGCGTGGACCGCAGCCACCGTCCCCACGCCAGCAGAGCGCGCGGTGCAGGGGCACAGGCGGCTCCTCCCGCCGTGCCCCCCCGCACAACCCCTCTGCCCACTTCAGAACGACCTGGACACGCTGGGTTCTATTCCCCCCGCTCGCCCGAGCCGCGGATACCTCCGGACACCGGGGAACTCACTGCGGAGGCGCTACCCAGCGATCGGTACCGACCCCCGGGGGGAGGCGGGGCAGGGCAGGGCGCCCGCGGGAGCGGCACCTCCGACGGTGCGGGCCGGCGGATGCTGCACGGAGTCCCCCGCCGGCCGGGCGCGCGTCGGGATGGAGGGGGGTGGGGACGGGGGGTGTCAGGGACCCGGCGCTCCAGGACGGAGCCGCTCCCGATCCGCCCCCGGCCCCTTCCAGCGGCATTCCGGAGCTCCGCACGTCCCG
>VZRS01006899.1:303061-418295 GCA_013398055.1 Ifrita kowaldi
GCCCCGGGCGCTTCCCGGAAAGTTTCTAGAACTCCTTAAGATGGGAAGTGGTATTAACAAAGCCCCGATCCCGGGGGCCAGGCTGCCGCGCCGCCGCCGCCGCCCGGTGAGGATGCTGGCGTGGGGGGCTCGCCTTGGCCACCTGCCCTTCCCGCACCGCTGCGCGGGCTGGCGCGGAGGAGCCGCGCGTGGCCCTGCCTCGGCCAGCTGCCGTGCGGTGCGGGGCGATGCGGAGGCTGCTGCGGGCACGGCGCAGTCGGGGCTATACGGCGAGGGGTGGCAGGACCCGCGTCCCTGAGAGCAGCTGCAGAGAAAAGAGTACTGCTGCACCTCGGTTGTTGGGGTGTGTGTTTCTGGTCTCAGTTGGGTTTTGGGTTTTGTGGGGGTTTTTTTTCAGTTAAAATCCCTCCAAACTTAGCGGGCATCACATTCTAGCCACTACGTACCTCACGAGGAGCAAGCAAAAGCACAATTAATTACTTTAGGGTTTCATTGGGAAATACAGTACATGAAAAAGCTCTCTTCTGATTGCTGGTGTGTCGGGAACAGCAGCCGCTCTCCAGGAGCGCGCTTTTGCCAGGCAGATTTTGGGATGCAGGCACTGGGCTGGCATGCGCAGGAAGGTTCCAGAGCGGCGGTGCCGCCTGTTCCCCGGGCAAGGGAGCGCCCCAGAGCACCCACCTCTTCCTAGGGACTGCGCGAGGGGAATGAGCAATCAGGCTTCCGCACCGGCACAGCACATCTTGCTGTCACCCGGGAGGGGGGATGCCAAGGTAAAGCCTGAGCGCTGCGTGTTTGGGATGAGGAGAGCTCGGCTGCCCTCGTGCAGTCGTGGTTTGGTGACCAGGCTGTAGCTCGGTGCAGTTATTAGCAGGGAGCCACCAGGAAACGCCTTTGTTGTGCTGCTTCTACTGAAGTGGTTTTGTGAAATCCAGGTTGCTACAATCTGAAAGAAGTCTAAACCGGCCACAGCTGGTGATGCTCCCTTTTAGCAAGCCCTCTCCCTCTGCAGTAGGGCACTAGCTCTCCTGGTAGCATATGCTGCAGGACGGGTTCTTTTTGCTTTTTAACAAACTAGACCAATTACACAGAATCAGCTGAGAGGGGTGACCTACTTGAAGGGAGAAAAGGGAAAAAAGTGTTTGAGAAGGAGACCTTGATTTCAAACATCACCTTGCATGTCCTACCATTTGTCCTAACCAAGCAGGGTCGCTACCTCTGAAGGTGTGAACTACATGGCTCAAGGGCTTGCCTTTTTTTCCCCCCTTTATGCTTCAGCAGGAAAGAAATAGTTACTCATGAAGGGGCATTTCAGGTGTTTCTTAAACATTCTTGCATTACAATTGTAGCATTAAGAGGTTAAAATACCTAGAACTTTTCTCCTTACCCTGTCTCTCACACACCACGTTTAAAATTAGAACATCATTAGCAAAATTGTAGGTGGCTCTGGGGAAGCGGGGATATTTTACAGTTGAAAGTCACAAAGCCAACAAATAACATCTTCACAAATACCTGGGTCTTGCAGGTCTTCAACATGGCTGGCACTGACACAGCTACCTTCCTGCATGCGGCTCAGTGCAACATGTAAGTACAAGAGGTCTTTCTATGAATTTTGTGAGTGTGTGTGTGTGTGTGTATTTTGGTAGATTAATGGTTTCTTCCCCCCGCTTTAAATAGGTGGGTTGATTGCGACAAACGGGGAACGTAGCATATTGCAGATGTTTTTGGTTCTGGGGCATCATGGGTAATATCTGAAAGGCTCTGCTTTTCATACCAAAAAAAAAAAAGAAATATAAACTAGGAAAGAATTCACCTGTGTTTCCAGTGCTTGCATTATCAGCACCAATCCCCTGTTAAAGAATGAGATATATTTCAAATAAATCGGGACAATATTATGGCCTTGCTTGAGCCATTAAAATGTTGGAAGGTAGGTACCCCAAGGATTCCATTAATACCACTCAACAGTAAAGGAACAGATGAAAACTACAAAGCAAAATTAAGGTATGGTAACGAATTCAACTTATTTAGTGCGGAAATAGTAGTTTTAATGTAATAAGAATAAAAACTGTCTTGCCAGCATGAAACATCGACATATTAAATGCGCGTTCAGAAGGGAAGAGTTGGCCACATTTCACCGCAGGTTAAGTAATTATGGGTTAACAGGATTCTGTCAAATACATTCTGGGAAATATTAGTGCAAGAAGTAAGGTTGCTTCCCAGTATGCCTGCATTTTACCTTGAAAAGAAGTCCGCATTTCTGAAAACTCTTGTCACTGCACATAGGCATGATGGCTGTCTGGAGATGTAAGAGGGGTTTTAAAAAGATACTGTGGAGGGGAGAAATAATGGGTGCTCATAAGATCAGTTTTAGAAACAGAAGGAAGGGAAGAACTGGTCCTTCTCCCGAAAACTGTGTCCTACATGACTGTTTTCCCTTTAATCCATCAAGCTAAGAGGTGCTCCATTTTGACTTGTATTAGCATAATACTGTCATTGGCCAGTCTTAGTCAGGTTTGTGTTTTAAAAGATAGTCGAGGGGTTTAGTTGAACCGAGTGTATGTGGAGAGACCTGGGAGAATGTTATATTACTTTAAATTGTTTTGGAAACAGAAAATGTTTTCTGTACTCTAGCAGTGTCGTCAACATTCTCTCACAGTGTGTACTTGGTATTTCATGATAAGGTATGGCTGCCTCAAATCACATAAATAGGGGTTAAGTAAATATGACGTTCTTTCATGATAAACTTGTCATGTACCGTTCTTATGAATGGTTAAATTCATATGTTTATTGAAAATCTTATAGCTTGGATTTCATGAAGTTTTAGCATTCTTTTCACATCCTTGCATTTGCGTAGCATCAACCCATATGTGTGGCGCAAGGAGAGAAAAGAGTACTACTTACTTCATCATATTTTACCCATTACATTTCATATGCGTTATGCAGATAGAGTGAGGTTGATGCAGGATGTGTGCATAGAAAAATCCTCCTTCTGGAAATATATTTAGAATAAAAATTGACCAGTATAGGCTTGCCTGGTTTTGGGGAGGAGTGGGTGCTTTGAAGAAGGGTTGGGTTTTTTCCGTCTGGTAATTAATTTTTAAAGAACTGGTTTCCTAGTTTAAGAAACCAGCAAGGGAGGGAGAGATGCAAGACATTATTACAAGAAAAGGTCAGTACTATCCTGTTCCTTCATTGTTTCTTTCCTGGGGTGTTTTTTTTTTTCTTCTCCTCGTGTCTGACCTGCCAAAAGATTATTTAGGAGGGGAGGGAAAGAACAGAGTGTGTTTATAAGGTAGACACATGTATCGGAGGGAATGCTTAATTAGGAAATTGTGATACAGCCCTACAGCCTAATGGAGTGAGAAGATGACAATTCTCAGCCAGCTGGGTGGGGCACAATGCAGTGCTAACTGTAAGCCTTTTGTCTAATAAAAAATGCGCGAAACAAAGTGGTTGACTGGCAATCAGCATCCCACTTGACCTTTTCAAAGCCAGGAAAACAAAGTTAATGAATGTGTATCTCAGTCGCCACTCTGTATATCGGGATTTTTGCGCAATACTGGAGAGCCACGACTCTCGCAGCTTTGGTTCTTATCGCAGCATGGCTATTCGGAGTTTGAAAGATGATTTGTGAAATTGTGCCTGTTGAAATTATTAAAGCCTCAAGCGAAAGAAAAGCCCTGTATACAGCTGCTAAACTACTTTGCCTGACTGTTTTTGAGGTTCCTTTTCTTGTCAGTGCAATGAATTAACTTCACCAGAGTTTCACAGGGTTGCTGGAAAACGCAAATCTTCCTGTTCCTAAGCTGTGCTTTAAGTCTCCTGTATTACTGAATAGTTGGAATTACTAGATAATTGCAGCAAACCCAGTGCATTATGTAAGTTAAATGTAGACATTGTTTAAAACTTTATTTTTAATGAGGTAAGGCATTCCTAAATGCTCTTGCTAGAAAAATGATTTTGAGCTTTTTTCTTAAATGCCGAAAATACTGCATGACTATTAAAGAATTTGTAGCATTTCGTAAGCAGGATACTGGCAATACGCTGTTGTTTTTTAATGCTCTAGAATGTAAAATCAAGTCTAATAGTCCCAGATATGTGTAAGCAGCTATTTATGTGTTGCTAAATTTGAAACAGTATGAATTGTATAGCTTGTGCAAGACTCTGGTAAGCCTGCATCTATTGAAAATGGTGTACAAGAGTCTGTTCTGATGCAGATCATTAGCGTGAGGGGAATTTTATATGGTTGTGAGATACCTTGGAAACAGAACTAATATTTGTGCTGGTTTGCTAGTACATTAAATGCTTAATTACTTCCTTTGAACACGATTGAGGCGATTCATTTACAAATTAATACATGTTTTTAATGCTAGGTGACAGTATCGCCACTGAAATGCAGAATTCTCTGTGGTTTACACTTTCTGTAGAGACAAACCATTTAATTTGCATGTATCAAAAAGAAAATGGTGGCTTCTCATCTCTCGGTGAAGACTGAATAGAAAACTGATGTGGTGATGTCTTAACACTGGGGCACTGTTTCGCAGAGAATAATGTATGCGCTGAACTGTCATCATAAAATTAGACAAACTTTTTAATGAGCAGTGAACATTTTAAGATGCAGTTCCTCTCTGCTGCACTTAATGTCTGAATGTTATAACGGGTGTCTGCGTTAATAGAACACACTCAGGCTTATGTATTGTGTTATAGATAAAACAAGGAATAGGCTAAAGAGGGGAAATGTAAGTGCTATCCAGGAACTGATTTTTCTTAGGCTTGCTGTAGGATATTCAGTAAGATGAAGAAGTATAAATGGTACATATTTATCATCTGAGCATTATTGATCTAGATGAAAAGAAAACAAGTAAAAATCAGCATTTTAAATAGAACTTAAAAATGAATCTCTGAGACTTTGAAACCTGTAATCAATGTAAATTGGAAGGGAGGAGAAGGAAGGGGTTGGGGGAACAGTTGCAGGCATAGAGCACATGTTCTACTTCTTCATCTTTGTCTAAGGAAATAGGTATCGTGATGAAGAAAATAAAGCAACCACCTAAATCTACCGGATTTCAAATCAACTAGTAGCACTTCTGAATTTTACGGGGTATTTCTGCAAATCAGTGTGTTGTGTCTGTGCTTTGTTGGAGCAGCAGACCTATTTGCAAAGCTGTTTGTCACACTGTCGTTTTTATTATAATAAGGCTTATATGGAAATACTCCTGCAATGCATCTAAAGAAAAGACAAATGGCAGCGTTTATAGGAGGTGGCAGATTATACCACAGCGTGCGCATAGGGAGGAGGGGGTTGGTGTCGTTTGTCCCAGCCCCCTTACTAAAGAGGGATTGACATTACTTTGTTTAATTATGAGGCACGTTGCACTGGACTAATGTAAAGATTAACACAATAGGGCCCTTAACCTGGTTAAAGAGTCGGGGTCCTGCCCCAAGGTAAATAATGAATATGAGTTTGTTTGCTCAGCGGGTCTTACTGGGTGGAAAAAGAGCTGGGAGTCTGTTCTTTTTTCTTCTTAAATGTTTGTCTTGCATATAAATAAATTAAAATTAGGAGTGTTTTGGAAGAAGTTTGGCCTTTCTAACAGACGAAGAGGCTTGGGTTTTGTTGTTTTATTTCCACTGAAGGGCCTGATCCCATTTTAATATTTTTGAACTTTAAAAGCGAACTCAACAATTTCAAGATAAAAAAAAAAATAAATGGTGACTGCTTTAGCTGATATAAAGCCACAGTTGCTCTTGTAGACTCATGCTGTCCATCCTCTGTAGTAATTGTGGTCCTCTGTAATGCAGCTGTTAATTCTTGCAAATTTGAAATTTAATTTTTCATAATACATAAAAGGGACAAACCTGAACAAGGAAGGTAGAGATGAGGAAAAATGGTGTGTTTTCTCTTTGTGAAAGCCTATTTTCCCTGCTGAGTAGATTTAATTTCTGTCCTCCTTACATGAAGGATTTAAGTCCTGAAGGACGATGCAGGCTTTATGTGCAGGAAGTTGCAAAGCTGGACTCAAGTTCCTTGGCATGCTGATGGGTCACACTTTCCCCTGTGGACCTCACCTGGGGATGAATAGGTTTGGCTGCCCTTGGTTCTGTTCAAAACCTGTGTTTGTCTTGGAGGCTGACAGATAAGAAATCGTTAATTTTAAGGATTTACTGAAGTGTGAGCTTAAATTAGAATGCTTCTGAAAACAGATCTAGTCTAGATTTAGACTACAAGTGGAAAAAAAAAAAGGTTGTAAATTACCATTTTGGTTAACTATCAAGGCAGCGATGCCACAGACAGTTTTGGAGCACACACTGCAGGAAAATGGCTGCCTTCATTTTTCTTGGCTGGGCTTACAGCAGAGAGCTCTGCCCCAGGTCATCGCTGCTGGCTCGTGGTCCCATTAGCTCAGCTGAGGTGCACCTTGCTCTCCTGGCATCCTCTGCTAGCACAGGCTCCGTGTTCTCACTCACATTGCCAGCAGGCTGTGGACTTTCATCCTGAGCAGCTTGACTCATCAAGACCTCTTAAAGCAAATATTAGCAAGGCAGAGACCAAAAGCACTGCCGGGGGAATGGTGCTATGGACCGCAGTTGAGCCGAGGCATTCCCCGCTGGCGGCCACATCGTGGCTGTACGTCCCCTTCCCATGGCACGGCGCCCTCCTGAGAGAGGAGGGTCTGCAAAAGGCACCAGAAGAGAGTCTCTCACCACCTATTTTCCAATTCAGAGTTAGCCAGCTTACCAGGACAGAGTTAGGCTAGCCTAAAGAAAGAAAAATGTAGCACTCAGTGACTGATGCCACACATGTCACGCAGCCGCTCAAAGGCGATCATCAGCCTCATTTGCCAGAGCAGGTACCACTGCTTTGGCACCAGCTCTGCTTCCAAGTCACCACTGAGGGCTTGCAGGTTCCCTGGAAGCCAGCAGAACACTTCTGGCATGCTGTGGTAGGTATGGTATTGGGGAAGAAGCTGGTGGCTGTACTTTAAATCTCTGCTCTTGGCTGATGCACAGGTCCAAAGGAGCCAAGGAAGGACCAGACAGAAGACTGGACAAACCCCTGGCACTCCTAGTGTGAGTTATGCCCTGCTTTGCCCCCACCCCAGTCTGGTATGTTTCTCGTTCTGAGAGCCATTGAGGACGGGCACAGCCTGGGGAACTTGGAGCTGGTACTGGCAGGGCAAAGCTTGCTCCCGAAGGGGAGGATGGTGTTGCAGCTGATTTCAGAAGTACAACTTCATCAGGTCTTCCAGTGGGTTTTCAGCTAGGCTGTAAAATTTTTTTCTTTTCTTTCAAGGCTTCTTCTTTAAAACTTAGAGGCACTGTGTGTTGTCTGATTCTAGGATTGAAGGCTGGATGTGCAAGGACTTAAAACGGCTCAATCTGTCACAGATGCCAAGCCTAACCTTAGACACATAGATAAGCTTCCCTCTAGCATTGCTTTTTCAGCAAAACTTGGGTAAGGTGGTAGAAATGATGTTTATTGACTTCTTCCAAGTGAACTGTGAGGTCTAATATTTGTAAAGTTGTTCGTGATTCTTTGGGAAGAAGTGCAATCTGCTTCTGGCTGGCACTCCTGCTTCCTAACCCACTTTGGTTAGGAGTGAGGTGGGAAGCATGGTTTGAATCTCCACTCCTCAAAACCTGCTCACCAGGGGCTCCTTCAGCAAACAGAGACAGATTTCCTGGATAAAGGGTTTGATCCCCAGAGTGCTTGAATGCATTATCCAGCTGGCTGTCAATATCAGAGCTGCTGAAATGGGGAGTGTACAGGGTTGCATGCAGCCTTCTTTCGGAGAATGGAAGATGCTTTTTTTCTTGTTTTGTGTTTTAAGTGAAAATGAAGTCTGCTGGCAAGAGAAGACTCAGAAGCACTGTGTGCTCTGTAGCCTGCAAAGGGGGCTTTGACACTGCTTGGAGCCGAGCAGCCGGAGCGTGGATGGGATTTACTGCTGTGAGTGATGTGCCCTCTTCCCTCTGCAGTGTTCTCAGTGGGCAGGCTCCACATCTGCCTGTGACTTTCGCCCCTGGACAGCAGCACTTGCTGGATTATGGAGGCTGTCATTTATCATCACTGTCTCTGACTGTAAAAGACAGTCCAGTGCTCCTGACAAAGTGATGGGAGGATTGGGTATGGCCGAGAAACAGCTTGCAGGCTTTTTTAAGTAGGAAAGTGATTTCAGAGGAAGTAAAGGAGGTTGGGAGAGAGGTAAAGACTCCCAAAGACCTACAGCAACAACTTTACACTCACACAGAGGGTCGAAATTTGCGGGAAGAATGGAAAGTGGAAAAAATAAGTGTGCCTGACCACAACCGGAGATAGGGATTATTTAAGAAAATAAAGAGCGGAAGGACTTGTATTCAGAAAGGTCAGAAGGATTAAGATTCCTTCCAGGGAAAGCCAGTGGGAGGTGAGTTTTCTGGGAGGGAGGATGCAGCATATGTCAGAAAAGGGAACTGGTGGATCACCCAGGTGCTGCGGGGGACTCACCAGGGCTTGTGGGTGCACCAGGTAGAGGGAACCTGGGAGCATCTTCTTGCTGTCCATGCACCAGGAGGCTGGTGTCCAGCTGGGCAACAAATAGCCTGTTAGAGGGGTGCAAAGGTTGAATGGTAATGGGATTATCAGCACACTTGTAATCTAAAAACTAAGAAGTCCTGGTACTTGCTAGTTCAATTCTCCTTCCATTAAAATCTGCTGGTTTTCTTCTTTCAGTTTCAGCAGGTAACAGCTACTTTGCTGAAAAGTGGATAAACTGCCCAGGTTCAACATTAGCATCTCTTAAGAAAGATGCTGAGTATTCACATACCTGTTTATATTGAGAGCTGTGCTGCTCTGTACTGCTTTTTATTTTGGGGCTTGTTACCGATTCATGCAGTGTCAGTACTCTGGAGACCTCCTGGTTTTCCTTCAGATGTGTTTGCAGCGACATAAAAGTGACTGTGTAAAACCCATTTGCCTAAGTCTTGAGCAGGGTTGATGAGTTCAAAGGACAATCCAACAGTGTCAGGAAAACAAGTTGAAGGCTCCAGGAAAACTCAGCAAACACTTCCGTCTGAGTGCAAATGGGCATCTAGCAGGCTGCAGTGTGCTGCACAGACAAGTGCATTGAGAAAGGTCTGCTGCTGTCTGGTAGCTGTACTGCCCCAGAGATACAGGCAGGACCTCTGGTCACTGCCACCATTTGGGGGAGAGAAGCTGCTGATTTTGTGCCATGTGTGTCCTGTGTATAAATCCTCGTGAAGCTCGACTGAAAAGTGCGGCAACTCACAGTGGAGCAAGCCTGTGGAGCTGGGTGTGAGTCCCTCCTCCCATACTCCCATGCTGTGATGCCTTCACCAGCAAGGTGCTTTAAAAGCCACTAATCTGCTGTCTCGTGAAAAGTGTGGGGTTTTTCATGGCGACTGTCAGATCCTGCCCAGTCATATCAGTGTCACCTACTCTGCTGCCTGCCTGTTTCTCAGTAGCCATCCCAGTCTTGGTGACTTCCCTTCATGGCTCACCTTGTTCTTCCCTGGCTGCTGCTGTGCCTGCAGCAGGTCTGGGTGCTGTCACAGGCTGGCATCCCCACGCAGCGGTGATGCAAAGAACAGATGGTGCAAGAAACTCCTGTATTCAATGTGTCCCAGCAGAGGCGCAGATGCAAGTTCAGGCTTCTCCTTAGGAGCAGGGATTTCTGGAAACACCTACCCCATTAGAAGCAGTGGTGGCAGCAGCAGTAGAAAGCTTTAGTAGGTACCTCCACCCACACCCTACTTCAAAATAGTAACAAGAACATTCAGCAGTTGGCAGTCTAATGTGTCCAGGGATATACAGATTTTTTTTTTTCAATTCTTTTTTTTAAAGCTGGCTTTGCTGGTTATTCAAGAATCATGTGATCAGAAGTTAAAAGGGTTTTATTTTCTTGCATCTCGAAGGTTAAAGTGGCAACAGTTTCTTTGATTCTGCGTCAAACGGTTTTCTGTTTGACGCAGAATTCTGCCACAGCCCAAGAGCACCGCGGCTTCCCTTCAGTGGTGCGTGGCTGGTGGATGATAACATATCAAATACCAAGGAACAGCTGAACAAAAGCTCTTTTTAAAACAAACAAAAAAAGCCCTGGACCAAACCTCACTGAGGCCATAGCATTGCTCGTTCTTAAGCTGTTTTGGCCAGCTGGGCTAGGATTGGGAAGCACTTTGGATCCATGTGCTCTGTCAAGGAAACAGAAAAAAATAAGTAATCCCTCTACGACTGCTTGCAAAGATAATCCAGGCTAAGTAATACCATTCCTTAACTCCACCTGCCCTGAAACTTGGTGAAAGCCACCATTGCTGCTACTTTTATTAGGTCAGAAAGTGTAACTTTGATGCATCAGGAAATGCAGAGGGACAAGGCTGCCTTGCTGACTCTAAAGATGCTTAGGACCTACCCACTGGTATGGAGCCACCAAAACCACGGCCAAGTTGTTGCTACACCTCATGAAATTGTTGTTGGGGGCAATGTTAGAAGCTGTGGTGTTTGATTGCCTCCAGACTTTTTGGAATAGATAATTGAGGTGATGGAGGAGAATTTTTCTGACAGGCAGGAAAAGGGATGTGAGTTGTTTTGCAGGTACCAGTTTTTGCATTGTCTGCATTTAGCTTTACATTGCTTGGCCATTTTATAAAAAGATCCAGTCAGGAATATGCCTGTTTATACAAATCTGCAAAACACATGGTAGGTTTCTGTGTATTGTGTAGCCAGCCTACAAGGGGTTTTGTTCTTGTATCTGGTTCTGGAGAGACCAGTGTTTGTGATTTGCAGTGCTGATGGGAATGTAGGCAAAAAAATGAAAGGCAGAAGGGTCTTTGTGCAGAGCAGCGGACCAACCAGACCAGGAGGAGTTCAACCTTGCAAACTGCCAGCTGCTGGAGGATTTGAGGGGGTGTGATAGGAAGCACATGGTTTGGCAAATAGCTATTAGGGGTTAATGCCACCCAGAGCGTTTTGACCCCACAGGCAGGTGCCTGGGGCTGGTGGGTGGCGGGGCCAGGCAAGGGGTTTCCCTCTTGTTTTAGCATTAGGGTTTGGGATTTTTTGTTTGGTTGGCTGGGGTTTTTTTTATTATTCTGCCCTCAAATGCTCTGGAGGCTGTGCCCTCCTGCTCCTGTGACTGGGTGAGCAGGGTGAGGCCCCTCATCTGCCAGTGTCATCCCAAGCAGGGCAAAGGGAGCCAGGTTGTGGGATGCTGAGGGATCCAGCTGAGGCATCCCAGCTCAGGGACTCCCTACACTGTGGAAAACGCAGCAGCACCCGCAGTCCCCCTCAGTCCCTTAAAAGTCAACCCGCAGGGGTTTCAAAAATTGGTGAAATCCAACGTAGTAATTCTAGAGAATGGCTATTATTTTATTATTGGGAAGAAATCGTCTGTCTGGGTGGGTAGAAAAAAGGAAAATGTGAGAAAGAGCGTGTTCTGTAAGGACGCAGGGTGTGGCTCAAGCATCAGTAACAAATGCTGGAAGAAAAAATGCTCTTTGTTCTGCAGTCAGGTGGGTTGACAACTATTCTCACCCATCCCTGGCATGCATAACACCCAATGCAATTAAAAGATCGAGCAAGGCTTGACGTGCTGAAACTGCTGCAAGTGCAGCAAGCAGAGGGTTTCAGCCTGGAATCTGCTTCTTTTTTTCTTTTCAAACAATTAACTTCCGAAGGTTGTAGGTATCAAAATCAGCATATTTGTTTGAGACTGCTGCATTGTTTTAATGTCAATGTTTTGTGTGTTTAATGCTTCAAACGGTAAGTTAAATCTCTGTAGCACTAAAATTGATACTGGCCTACATGTGACTAGAATTGGACCAAAGCGTGCATTAAAGTGTATTAAAAACGTGTACATCCATATACGAGTGCAGTACAGCAAATTGACTTGTAATGACAGTCTCGCTAATTGGAAAATAATTTCAAAGCTCTTCCTTTTAAACCACCCTTGTTTGTCTCGCAGGTTTAACACTTTTTATTTTCCATTTATTTAACTAAAAAAAAAAAAATTACATTCACGGTTGCTTTTAGATTGCTACAGGCTAAAACAGTATCTTGAGCTTAAAAAAATTCTATTATCCTTGTTTTTTATGCTTCATTCATTCTGCTGTGGGTTAGTTTGATCCAGTGACTAAAATGCTGCTGTCTTTTCTCCCCCTAAGCATCGGAACTAAAACTTGGTCTCATTGCAGTTGCTGGCAAGAAGTGAAAATCTTGTGCAAGTGAAATACTGTGAACTTGTTCATAGACAGGCAAGCGGGACTGACTGTGCAAAGCAATGAAAAGAAGATGTGACCAATATACGTCTTCTCTCTTTCCATTTTAAATAAATTCTTCTAAGGAATTCAGGGTCAGGAATTTGGACAGTTACTTATTTTGTGTGCCTGTAGAAATATAGATATACATTTACATCTTCTAAAAATGTCTTATTTCTTTTTCTGGGAGGATGAGAAATCTACTTGCAAATTTACATCTTGTGACATTTCCTTACAACTGCACACTGGCATATGTACTGCTAGAGGCCAGCCCATCATTTCTTGGTAAAAAGAACCTTTCAGCTCGGTTACCTCCTGTAGAGAGCTAATTTTCCAGCAGTCAGGCTTGATCTGGATAAATAATTAGAGAGCGCGAGAGAGAGATGAAGATGATCACATCAGCGCTGTCTGTAATTCAGTTAATACAGCCAGACCCTGTGATTTTGCGTCTGCAGCGTACTTGCGTGGTCTCAAAAGCCACAGAGGCAAGCAGGCAACAAAGCCAATCGGTTACATTTGTCTTGGAAGAATTAGCGGCACTTTTCATTCATTTGTGGAAAGCCAGCAAACAGCTGCAGCATGCATCTGCAGCACAAGAAGGTGATTCTTGACACGTTCGCTCTCCCCAGCCTACCCCCACACATGCAAAAATTTCATCGTGCAGTTAACGCTGGGGTATTTCCATCCTTAAGGACGGCTTTTTCTTTTCCTCTGCAGTTTGAGGCGTTGAGGTGTTTTTATATTTGAGTTAAAATGGGTATCTTGTGTAGAGGAGTAAAAGCTGACTTGGGTAAGTCAGCTACCGTTTTGGCATTTCTGGATTTTTATTTTAATTTTTTTTTTTTTAAAGCAGGTCAAAATTATCTGATAGCAATGCTGAAGTGCAGAGATGTGCCTGGCTGTCTGAAAAGCAGTAGCATTTCACATGACTCTAAACATCAGTGGAAGAGATCCAGTTAAAGCAAACTGCATTCTCGTACAGTCTTTGAGGGTATGTTTGTTACTGATGTGCATTTGCTCCTCCTGCGAACGTTGCTACAAAGGGGTTAAAAATACATCCTTGGTTCACTTTATTCCCAGTGGTAGCTCCATTGCATTTATACATGGATCAGATTAAAATAGGTCAATATCTTTTGTGGAAGGTCTTTTGACACTTTGGTGCATGACTGCAGTACACCTACCTTGAGGATGAATGGACCCGGAGGAAATCCAGGCATTAACAAAAACACAGCCTAGGGATACTCTAGGATCACATTCCTTTATTCATCAACTAAATCAAAGGCTTGACAGAAGATACTTTATCGTCGAGTCAGTCTAAATAATACTTTTTGAGGTGACAGATAACTTCTGCTGAAGAAATAAACTATGTATTTAGGTAAGAAAAATAGGGACTTTGTGGGATTATGCTGTTCTTTATGCTGCATCATTTTCATTGGAATACATGTACATGCTCTAGCTGAAAAATTTCAGAACCTTATTAAAAAGAAAATTGTGTATTCAGGAGTTGCCTTATGGCAGGAAGTCTTTGTCTGGCTGTTCGCTTTATTGCAGTTGTTTGCTGCTTTGTATCGATTTTGTCTACCAAATCAGTATATTGAGGATGACTGGGGAAGGCAGGGTGAAGGGAGAGGGTGCAGCTCTGCAGTTTGCAGGACCAAGAAGCTGTTTGCTGCCTCATGGTGTGCAGGGTTTTTTGCTTCCTTTTTTTTTAATTACAAAACCACAAACAAACCTAACTTGGAATTTTGGAATTTCCATATTATAAAGAGGAAGAGGCTTCTTTTCGATATAATGGCGCCATTAACATCTATTAATAATGCAGACAGGGTAAGTAGCTGGAGTTGGAGCTCCCTGGGGGCCTCGTAAAACAGATGTGCACTATATCTTCCCGGATTTGATAGCTGCTGGGGTCGAGGGGGTCGCTGTGGTTCCCGTTTATTTCCTCTGGCAGCGGTTTTCTAATTTAAGCACCTCTGTCTCCTGGCTACAGTTGCCTGCTGTGCCGTGGAGGGGGTGTTCGCGCATTGTCATGCCTGCTGCCGGGAAAGGGGGCACGGCCACAGCCGCCCCTGCCTCGCTGCTGCCTCACGGCTCCGCTCGCTGCCGCCGGCATCTCCTCAGATGCGTCTGCTGTTCGAGGTGCTGGAGACGGGCGCTTTTGTTGGTTTTGGGTTTTTTTTCCAAAAAGAAATTAAGGTAAGTGTTTCCTCCTCTGCAGATTTTTTTTTTTTGTCGTGGGAAGGAAGAAATGTTCCACCTTGCCAGAGCATGTAGTGTGTCACTTGAGGTACGGTCTGGCTGCTGGTGAGAAATGTAGTTGCCGTATCCCCTTTTTCAAGATTGTGCTTCGCAGTTTTAATTGAATGTATTCACGGTGCTGCCTCTGAATAGATAGCGCTGCGTGTTCTTTCTGTAGCTGTCAGCATTTAACTCAGGGGGTGGGTTATACCAGAAGGACTTAAAAATATTTCATTCTTTATGCTGCCTCTTTAATTGCAGATTACTCTGCAAAAGCAGTGATAATATACTAGTGGTCGCAGTGTATGGCAAAAGGTCTTTATGATTGGTTCCGTATTGGATGTATTCCTATCATGCAGGTTTAGGATTGCCTCCAGTCCAGTATGAGATGTGAACATCTGTCCTTGTGTGCACCTCCTTTGCAACGTAGTCTTCCTATTTGTATTTAAATATGGAGGTATGCACTTTGCTAGCTTGTCAGAGACACGTAGGGGGAAAAATCCTGGTATGAGGTCCAGATCCTTTTTCAGCTGCTTCCACCCTCTGCGTTATTCCAGTTAAAAGTTTAGAAATGTGCAGAGGGGTGGTGTAACTCCTTGGAAAAAGAGAGACAGAGCAGTTACTTCTCTGCCTTTTTTATTCTTCCATTACTATATATGCAAATGACCAACAGTATCCGGTGGCAAGGAACACCACATTACATAGGGAAGCATGATGTCTGCTGTATACACTACAGTAAAGCCTTCAGCTGAGAATCAGGTTGCATCTGTTTTTTCAGCAGGATAAGGGTACATCAGGTAGAAGGAAACAACAGAGGTGTGAGCAGGTTGTTTTTGGAAGTGCTGCGTAAGCCAGTTTATGGGATTTCAGCAGTCAGCCTTCTGAGTAGGATGGATGGACCTTACTCTTCCCCCACATTCATTGAAAAGTTGAAGTACAATTTGCCCCTGACTTATCCCTTGCTGTACTGCATTCTTCTCTTTCCTGTACCGAGACTCTGTCCTTGTGTATGTGCACTGCCAGACCAGGTGCCTCACTTAAAATGGTACAGCGCGGTTTCGACTACACCCGTGTTAAACTGGCTTGTTAATAACTTGACTATCTGGCACAATTTAAAAGCATAAATATTTATAACATTTATTCCTCAAATGTTTTCTTTCTCTAATAGTATCCAAAGCTAAGAGGTAGAAATGAAATTATTTTAAAAAGGTATGTGAAACTTGAAGAGGGGGGAAAAAGATTTACAAGCAAAACTGCACTTTATATAAAACTTCAGGTTTTTTCCCTTGAATTAGTCCAGGCTATACTTGCAGATAGTTGGTCTTTTTAAATATATTGAATGTTCTTCTTATCTTTCTCATAGAATTGCAGTGTAATGCTAATATCATTGCTTTAGCCTTCAAATATAAATACGCAGATTTTACTAGTTAAATGTGTTTAATTTCAAAATGTGAACACATTTGCAAATAACTTTTAAAAACAGAGCCATTTTCCTGGGGAAATTTGCTGTCTGTTACTTCTGGTAATTCTGTTTGCTGAATAACACAGAACATTTGCCCCCTCATTACAGTAAAGGTCAATAAGGCTCGTAACTGACAGGTTCAAAAGAACAATAAAATGCTCTGTGTTTTTAATCAGATACTGGAGTCAATGGTTTTTATTGATATTTTGCTAACTTATAGTCTGTTCAGTAAATTCTGTTATGAATGTATACAATATTTGTATCATTGAGACTTTTCTTTGTGAAATTGGTGTGTGAAGCTATGACTGCTGTAAGTGCTCAGTGAATCCTTTTCTCCTGGCTCTGTAAAACAACCCCTTCAGAATTATTTGAAGACCCAAACATTAGCCTGCATAAGGAGAGATGGTAGGGCCAAGCTTTGTGTTTTACAGTTTATACACAAAACCAACAAACCTGAAACCATTTTTTTTTGTTTGTGGCATGAGTGGTTTATTTGGGCCCCTTTTGGATAATCAGTGGCAAATTTAACATGTGAAATGCGGTTCATATGCGCATTTGGTAGCTTAATATTTAATGACTGATTATGATTGAGATTATATATAATTCTCCTTTCCCCTGATAAGACTTTCTCTATGAAATGAAGTCAGACTATATGGATTTTGAGGTGTTGGTGTATATTTTAGTGTCCATTTTCCCCTTATTTTTCTACAAGGGGAAAATACACACACAGATACAATCAGTGATAGGAAATAAAAATCTTAATTACTTTTATAGTATGATTGCCGTCTGGATAATCAAAGCATAATTTTTTTAAGGCAGAATAATAAACAAAGCTAGAAGCAAAATTGTCCGCTTAGGGAACTTAGCTGAATATAAAAATACACTGCCAGAATTCAGGCTTCCGCATTCTTTGGGAAACAAAGGAAAGATCCTCTTTCCTTTGTTAATGGTATTTATCATCTTTAACTCATTAGTTGCTGACGGCAGAGATGCAATGTTGGAGGGACTGGAAATGATCCGCTGATAAAATTCACACAAGTTCCTTGAGGAATGCCTGTGTGCTGCTATTTTGCAGTTAAAATACACACAAAAGTACATAAGCTGCAGGCGTTGCTCCTCTTTAATGCTCCTAAAAAAAGAACATTGAATTTTTTATCTTGCGTTGATGTGTGTTTCATGCCTTCTAAATAAAGAAGAACAATTGCAGGATTCCTCTTTATCTGAACTTTGGGTGCGCCCTTGTGTAAAATGGAAATGCTTTGTGAGGCATCCACGAGAAGGGAACAAAGTAGAAGGTAATATGGGGCTGCTTTATGTGACAAGCTGTGATTTGGCCTCTGATGAAAAAATATCACTGTATTTTTGTCCGAGCCCTCTTAATTTCTTGAGAAGTTAACCTTTTGTAAGTGATTGTCTACAAAGCAAGGTCAATTGTGGGTTGATGTAGACCAGTATATAAAAATATATATAAATATATAGATCTTTAGGTCTTTTAAAAATATATAGATTCTTTTAAAATTATCTTGGTTTTCCTTTTTATTTACATGTTGAGGGAAAGGATGTATCTGAAAGGTGAGGAATATTTTTTCCTTTACTTTAGGTGAGTGTAGCACTTCCACATAACACATATTCTTTGCTTTTTCCAAGTCCATTGAGTTCTCCTCTAAATTAATTTTAAAGAATGGTGTTTCAGTGGATGCTTCACTACATTGTCTTGCTTACATAAGGCTTATAAACCCACAAAGAATTTGCACCCTTTTTTTTTGTTTATTTATTCCCATTAAATCATATGTGCATGTTCCTTAAACTTTCTGTCAAAGTGAAAAATAATTCTCCCTTCTAGTCACTCTCACGTTTTTGTGTGAGATGTTGCAAATCTCTAACCAGGATCTGTACTGTAGCTGCTTATGATAACTGCCAGCATATTGATGTGATGGGAGGAGCAGAAATCTTCACAGCTCACACTCCAGACACCCACACTGATTGCAATAGAGGAAACTCTGCAGCAGCAAAACAGAATAGTAAATACAGAGTAAGAAATCGTGACAATGTGGCAAGTTATAATTACAAAGAGGGCACTTACAACAAGCTGAATACTTTTTTTTCTGTATATGATACAAGTGAGATTTTTTGCATGGGGAAAATCCCCAAATTTGTCTGTTGTAGTTTTTGTGATTGTATGTTTTGTATCTCCTGTATGTTTTGAGTGTCCTGAAAAGTAGGGCTGCTGGTTCTCTGGACTGTGACTGGCTTCATACTCCTGAGAGTCAGGACCAGGTACAAAAAGAGGCAGCGTTGGTGGTGAGAGCTGAAGAGCAGCAATGATTCTCTGAGGATACAATTTCCCCCTTCTTTTTCTTTTGCTCAAGTCAGATGTGCACAGTCTTACATCTATTTCTGTACATACATGTGGCAGAGTGGCTGTGGATGCACCTCGGAGTGGGCAGGGACTCGATGTGCAGGTACCAAGGATGCGCAAGGACAGCGCTTCCAATGCCCCTTTTGAGTTTCCACGCGTGGGAATTTGAATTACTTCACCCAGATTGTTCCACAGGGATAAGATTATTTGGATTGCAGAAGGAGATAAATTAGTTATCGAATGTGCCTGGGAAGATGGGAGGCTGCAGTGGTGTACAGAATAGGAGACAACTACTGATTAATTATGCTATAGAGCACACGTAGCTTATAAATGTGCGCATGATAAATGTCTGTATCATACACCCTTGTCCACTTTATCCATGGACAACCCATTTGTCTCCCTGAGGACTGCTGCAAATATTCAAAACACCCATCCCTTTTGAAATAAAACCAGCCAATGTAGTGGGTTTTTTCTTTCTCCTCAGTGAAATAGTGAATTACTCCTTGTTTGTTGCTCATAAAAAGTTTGAAAGTGTTTGGCATGTTGTAAGCAGCCTGACCTGAAGGAGTGGGAGCAGGGACCTCCAGGCTGGCTGTGGGGCACAGCCTTTGCCTCTGCAGGAGAAGTGAGCACTGGGCTATGTGTGAGAAAGGGTTGGGGACAGTGCTTTGGGTAGAACCTCTGGTGTCCTTTCCTTCCAAGGCCTCTGCTCCTCGTGCTCTAATGGGAAGGGGAGCACTGCCTTTTGGGGTTGAAGGAATTAAGAACACTTGACTTTGTACCAACTTGCCTTTCATGTCTGCTTTACTGAATTACATTTTGTTAAAAGAGAAAGTCACTTTCCTGACACTAGCTGTTTTTGCTCTGACCTTCACCCAAGGGTACCTGTTGTCCAAAAGGTATGGTTTTCTTCCTTAAGGAAATAACATTGCTGTCCCTCCTCCTGCTTGTTTTATGCCCCAACAATTAATTTTCGTGAGAATCAAGGGATCTTCTTTTTGTGTTTAGACCACGAACACCGCGTGGGGAGATTAAACTGCTGTGCATGACAATTATGTGTACATGAAACTCTTCATTAGCCTCTGTACTAAAGAAAGGAGAAAATAGATGTCAAAGAAAAATTTCTGCCCAGTTCTGCTTCCTCAGCAGATGAGTGGGAGTGTTGAAGTATCTCTTCTGACTCCGGAGCGGCAGTATGCAGGTTTTCAGGCAAACCTCATCCCCAGGGATAGATGAACTGCAGCGTGGGAATGTAGACAGGGACTGCAGCATGCAGCCAGGTGGTCCTGGTTGTGTGGCTAAACAAGTAGCTGGGGTACCTATTGAGTGAAGGAGGTGTCTCTGTGCCTGAGCACTTCCATGCATCTGCATCGCTTTATCCGTGAGCCTTTGCTACCTCTGAAATGAAGCAGCAGAGCCCGATCCTTCATGAGGCTGTGGCCCCCAGCAGAGGGGCTGGAAGGGCTCAGTGTGTGGTGAGAGAGCTGTTCATGTTGAGTCACTGCTAAGAGTCCACTGTGGCTGGCAAAGTGACACATCATTTTCTGCTTGAACAGTAGAGGGGTTTTTCTCAACACCCTGCGTGCTCCTCGCTCTGTTGGAGTTGAGCTTTGAACTGGTTTAAATTCATAAAACATCAAGGAATATGCAGATTTTTGGATCAAAAGTCGAATCCAAGAGGCTATTAAATACTATAAGTACTCTATAATAGGCTTGATTAGTCTAATATTAACTCCAAGTGACACTTAAGTGACATCAACTGTGACAACGGAAGTGACATTTTTGAATTGCCTTATTTTTAGGGAGAGTGTTGATCATGGCTTTTTCAATTGTCACTGTGGCATAATGCTCACAGACCAGCATATTTCTGGCAAGCGTGACGTGTCCCTTCTCTCTGGTGTTAGGGATGTGGACAGTGAGCCTTGCTGCTGCTCAGTAGGGTTCCTGCACTGACAATATGCATTTGTGTCAACAGAAAGTCATGGATTCCTGCTAACCTATTCAGAATGAAAAGATTTCTCAAGAAATGTTTTTTGATTAGTTACCAGTAATGTCTACTGAGGCAAGGAAGAAGAAAAAGACCACCTTTGTTACTGGCAAAGCCTATGAGGCAATGGGTACAGCAATCTGAGTGTGTGGTAAAAGAGCATCAAGACTGCAGCATCCTTTCTTTTTCCTCCTGGTCAGTAGACTCCATGTTGTTGACTCTGCTGTAGCTTTCCCAGGATAACAGTTCCAAGTGTGTGGCATCTAGAGAGGGGCAGTTTTCACCACTGTCTATATCCTTGGTTCCGGTGCTCTGGCTCCCAGGCTGATACCAGATATAGAGAGTGACCTTCTCTGCCTTTGCTAGGCCCTGCTTTAGATCTTGAAGGTTGTGTTGGCCTCAATCATGTAGGCCAACACTATTCTTCAAGCTTTTGTCCTGGCAGGCTTAAATCCCAACAGTCTAAGAAAGCAATCTCTAAAAGTGTGTGTCCCCTAATCAAGACCCAGTGACTGTAGGCAATCTTTTTATTGAGGGAAAATCACAACAGTTCTGGTGAAATTTGGTTTTTTGTAATGATTGTTTCACCTACATTTATAATCATGTAGAAGATGATAGATGCAGAATAATTCTAAGAATGAAAAAGATGGTTTAACTAACTTCCAGTATTGGAAGATTTCTGTGATTTTGGTGACCATTTCCCAAAAGATTCAATGCATAATTTCTGGCTAGTTTGTCCTGTAGGAAGTGCAACATGGATTGTAGATAAGCAGATTGAGGACTGTCATTGTCTCTTCTGATTGACTAGAAATAACCACATCCACTGTTTTATTACTCTGTTCTTTTCACCTAATAACTCTTAACTTTAAAGGCCTTTGAGATACAGGCTTGTGCTTTTTCAGTCCATTTCCTGGACAATGGAGCCTTGGTCAGTTTGGCCGATAAATTCTGCTGTAATATATGTCATAAGCCTGGGTAGGAACCTAATTAACTTTGCCTGTGCTTCCCTTTTGCTTCTTCTCTTCTTACAGTCATTGATTGGACTTTTATCCAATATCTCCCATACAGCTTGAAGGAGTGCAGCTGTCTGTGCAGAACCTGTGCTGCAATACAGCACATATCCAGCTTTTCCCAGTGTACCCAGACGTGTATGCAATAACTTAGCTTCATATCCAGATCTTAAATGTGCTTTCTTGCTTGATATATTTTACACAAAGAACATTTTCAAACTAATAATTTTTTTCTATATATTCCTGTTGTATTTATTTTCCAGTGGGCTTATTGAAATTAGGCCTGTCATAAGTCTGCCACTTCAAAAAACCAGAGATTCTTGTCTGTCATCCTCATGGTTACATGAGATAAAATCTATTAAAGATATATTTACTATGTATTTGGTTTAATCCAATTACTTGGTTTATGAAAATGAGGCTTTTTTCACTTCCTGGGTTTTGGGGTCTTAAATTCTCACATATAACATTGCCTCCTTCACTGCCATTGCTGATGGCAAAGTGTTTTATTCATAATTTAGTGTTTGCCACATAAGCATTCCAAAGGCTCCTTATCCTCAGTGCTTTGGATATGACAGGGTGGAATCTCATGTGATTAACAAGGGCAGTATGTGTTGTTGCATGCCTCTCCAGTGACATTCCCTATGTTCATCTCACATGTTAGAGCTCCGAGGCTGATTATCCAAGAGTCACAGTCACGGTCAGTCTGCTTGAGTGTGATGTGAAGTCTGTTCATTTCTGCTGTGTGATATTCCAAAGGACCACTGACTGTGATAACTTTGTCATTTAAAAGTTGTTCCATGGCTATATACAGGTGAAAAATCACCTGTGCTGTATGTCCTACTTTATTTGAAATGTTTTTCTTACCTAATCAGTGAATTTATTCCATATGCTGACGTAAGACTCTTCTCTCCAGTTTCCACCACAGAACTGTGAAGCTTGGAACATCATTACAGCTGGAAGAATTGTTGTTATCTGCTAATTCCTGGAAATCTGTTTGCTATCCTGAAGTCAAGGGAATGTAGTTCATGCAAGAAGAAGCAAGAAAAGGGAGTTTCTCATGTGGTTTAACAGTGCAGTGGGTTAGTTGTGTGTTGTTAGGTGGACATGGTATGTTCATCAATTGAGATCTTAAAGGATTTTGCATGCGGCTCTGTTTTTGTTCCCAGCAAAGACCATTGGGTAATAGCAAAGTTCATGTGTTGGCTTGTCGGAGAGATAAGAGCATTTAGAGGTGACTGCCAACCCAGAAGAAGATTCTTGTGAATTCTGAATAAGATTTGAGTTCCTATTTTCAGGACTGATCTGTGCTAGGATAATGAAAGGCAGCTGTGGTTGGCTGGGTGACCGCCAGGTGTAAGCTCTGTACTGTGTGTCCCTTTTACCCAATTTAAAAATCTCTTTCAAGCACTACCACCAAGGATCCTGCTTAATTGTTTTTGGGGTTTTTTTAACTACATATAAAAGGAAGAAAGACAGGTCTGTCTATCTTTGAAATGACACAAAGAAAGAGAGGGAGAAGCACATGGATTAATGGTTACCTGGACTGGAACAAATGCTAGGTGTTCAAATGAAGTTCTTGTCTGGTTATTTCTGTTGATCAGGGCTCACGAAGGGTTACCTGTTCCAGAAGTAGGTCTGTAAGACCTCTGATCATGCAGATGATCTTCTTTATGTATCTGGTCAGTTGTCCTGGTTTTGCTTATATCTGAGAAAAGCCTGGAGGACATAGCAGCAGAGCTGGGCTCCATGGTCACGCCCTAATACCTCACTTGCCGAACAAAGCAAACCCTTAATTACAAACTCAACCACATTAAAAAATTTGTTGAGGGCTGACATTTGTGCATGAATTAAATGTGTGATGCATTTGTTGTGGAGGCATGAGGTTGTAATTAGGGTTTTATACGATATTGTGAAAGGAGATTAATGTATAGTGTGTTTCCTTATCAGCGGGAAGCAGGAACCAGTTCCCTGTGACAGCACGGAGCTGATCCCTGTCCCCAGACATGTGCCACACAGGCACAGGCTGTAGGAGCCTGTCTAAAGGGTTTCCATTACGTACAGTTTAAAATCACTGGGGAGGCAGAGGTTGGTAAGATGGGAGTTGGGAGTACTTTTTGAGGTTAGTTCTAGGATTTCCTAATTAGCTAAAGTGGCAAAATGCCTGCTGTCTGACCATCATATGGTGCCTGGCAGTGGCAAGGAGCTCCAGCTGGCTCTTGGGCCAGGTGGGAGCTCCGTGAGGAAGCTGCACAGGGACACGACTGGGCAACTTCTAGTGAAGTCCACCTGTCTTTTTTTCTTCAGGGATCTGCTGTGGGTTTCAGATTTTGCTGCACTGCAGAGCTCACAGAAATTCCTGCTTCAGCCCTAGCCCATCACCAGCCGATTTTTCGAAGCAATTTGCTTGTACAGCCGTCTCCCCCTTCCCACACCTACGCAAAAGTTTTTTAAATTGTTTTCTTCTTGCTGCCTTCTCCCAGCTTCTCCCTGTACGAACTGAGCCGCACGGCAAAGGTGGTTTTGAAATCCTCTGCATACGGGCAGGATTGATGTTTTCGACATCTGTCCTCCATTGAGTGAAAATTCTGGTTTTAACTTCATCTGCAAGTCTTGATTTTTATGTCCAGCACAATGGATAGGACGGGCCCAGCCCTCTGCATGCACTCTCTGCTATTCTTTCTCTCCTTCTATGGGAAGCCCCCCGTTTCCCCATGGCGTTGACATAATTTCAGGATTCTTTAAAGCCACCCACGTGCGTACGTAAGCGGTTTGCTGAGCCGTGCATAATGTGGTCACTTGAATGCTTCTGGAATGCCTAGGTATCATGTGAAGATAATGATCCATAAAAATGCATTTCATAGCAAGAGACTCATCTATAGATGGTGTGCATGTAGGTTGCCTTAAGCGTTGGAGCTGCTTTTGCGTTTTGTTCCTCTCTCCGCTCGCTCAGCCTTAGATCCCTTTTTTCAGCTTTGTGTCTTTAAAAAGCTTTGCTTTTGTTAGCTGCATTAGAGATATTAATTGTGCTCACAGAAAGCCACAGTTCGGTGCGTATGTATCAAAAGCCACTGTGCTCTTCATCTGGAGGAAAATTGCAGATTGGTTTTTTTTAGTGATTTGAGTGGTTGGTTGCTGCTCAGTGGGAGAAGAAAGTACATTCTTTCTTTTTTGTGTGTTTGAGGGAAAATGTCGTGTTTTCCACACAAGGTTCATCCTGGGTCTGCAGCCCTCCAGGAAAGTTCTGTTCTTAAGGACTGAAGAAACAAAAAAATGTGGATTTACAAAACTGTTACTAAAATCAGCTCCAAAATACATTTTTTCTCTTTTTCTCAGTGAGGCAGCTAAGATACTTGACAGTTTTAGGTGTTGGCTGCTGAGGGGTGGAACTTCCTGTTCCTGTCTGTATGTATAAAAGCATGGCTTGTCTTTGATGTGCCAGAGCTTCACGGTGGAGTCATCCCCATGGCCCTCAGTCTTCTCACTCCAAGACTTCGCATCATCTTTCCTCCTGCTGCACAGCCCCGTCATTTCCTGCTGACACTGTGAATCATGCCCTTCAGATGCATGAAGCTGGAGAGCAAATTTCTGCAATTAGTGAGCATAGAAAGTAATCCTGCCCTCTCCGTGGCCTTACGAAGACTGCAGTCTGATGTCATGATTCAGTTCTTGGACTGGAAAGAAATCAGATCTTTGCTGAACAGGGGCTGTGGATACTACCAGTGTGGTCTTGTTAGGACTTCTTTGATGCTTAATGTGAGATAGACTCAGCTCAAACACATTTTCAGTGTTTTCTTATTTTAGTTTCCATATTGAACTCCTGTGAAGCCTGTCTTGACTTCTGCCTTTAACCCTGTTTGCTCATGAAGGCTGAGATTTACCATCCTCAAATCCCACATCTTTGGCATTCACTGAGAACATGTTGGCTACAAGGCATGCTGATGGGTCATTAGGCATCATTAGTCTGGAAGTGCTTCATTTGAAGCATATTGCAAAAAAACCCACCACAAAATTAGACTAGTTCTTGGTTGGGAAATCCGTGTGTCATCTGACCTCATGTCAACAGGAGAGTTCAGTGACTTCTTACTTGTATGTTCTAAGAAAAGTCTCACTACAGACTTGTGTACTGGAGAATAGGATAAGATTTAAAATAATCTCCAAAAGATACTTTCTCAGTTAAAGAGGAAAGAAAGTAAGTTTTATCCCAATAATCTCACCTTCATTTTAAAAAAACATAGCCTATGAAATAGGCTATGTCACAAACTAATGCTTCCATGAAAGTTTACATTAAAAAGGAAAAAAACCCCCACTATTAGCATAAATATGATCAGAAATGTGAACAGTAACTCAATTTAGAACACCATGTTAACATTATTAATCAAAATACTGAAGACAGACTGCTGACAACACTGTGTGCAGCATATTAGGGAAACAAGGAATAAGGCTTGTATTCTGAGATCATCTATATACTGCAAAGCCAGGATGTATCCATCATGCCACTAAATGTCATTTATTATCCATTGTAGAATGAACTCCTGAGTTAACACTTTTGCACTGCAGGCTGCCAGGAAAAGCAAGAAAACTTCTTAATGCTGTTCAGATTTGAAAACATTCATAATTTGAGATGAAGTTAAAAGTACTGATAGAGCATCCCTATCAAGAATCTGTGAATGAAGAGGATGCACCCCGAGAGAGTCCCTGCTACACAGCAGATTATTGGGTTTTCAGGAGAGTAAATGGATAAGCTTTTCTCATAGCCAAATAACCACCGAGGCATTCTTCCTGGGCCTGCAGTGTCAGTGGCATGAAATCAGTCTGTAAATCACATCACATATCACAACGCTACCTCAAATGGTTGTATGTATTCTAACTTCCAAATAATCTCTTCTCCAGAGCCTTCAAATATTGCCTTACCTAGTCAAGCAAGACCTTTTTTAAGTGTTTCACTCTGTGAAAGGAAAGCTGTGACAGAGTTTTGTGGCTCCTGAGCTGGTGGGTTTCCCTCTACCAGCTGACCCAGGAACACCAAGCTGCTGAAATACCCAACCTTTCCTGCCTAGCAAACCCATCCAGAACAAACTGTTTGTTCTAGCACTGCAATATCAAATTTATAGCTTCTCCTTGGAAATAAATGTAGCACTGGAAAAAGGTGCCTGCCAGAGAGCAGTAACAGGATTTTGGTATCTTCCCCTGCCGAGGAGACAGGGAAACCATGCCAGCTTCTGCTAGCTTGTCATACTCTAAAGAGACTGAAGGGACAAGGATTTCATCTTCAAACAAGCAGGTTTTGGCTTCTCTGCCAAGGTTGCCACTGGTTGTAGGGGCAGGGCACCCATCCCGTGCAGGTGCAGTAATCATCCTGCTGCATATGATGAGCCACCAAAGAGCTGGTGAGTACTAGTGACTTTTGGGTTCAAGAACTGTGCAAGAATTGTGCCTTGCTAGGTAAAAGATGCTAAGTTGTCATCACGGGTTTTTTCCTTTACCAGTTCTGTATGACACTTTTTAACATAAACTGTGTGAAAAACAGTAGCTTTTGTCCTTCTTGTGTTTTGTGCCAGTATATTTATTATATCATTATTTATGTGATCAAACATGCTTCTCGTTTTCATTTTGGTCTGTGGATCCAGAACAGATTTCTGTGTCTTTTTGGATTTGCTGCTAATTCCTTTAATGTGCAAGTAAGACCACAAAATTCACAGTAAATGTTGTTATCAATGAACACGTGAAGGAAAACTTAAAATACTTCCTTTCAGAATACCTTCGGGACCTGTGTAAGAGACATAGTATTTTCTTACAGATACACAAAGATGTTATTCAAATTGCTGATAAAGTAAATTAGTGAAGGATTCCTACCTGATTCATCACATCCCCTGCAGTTTCCACATATCACCTGCAAAAGGACAGGGCCTGAAGTTCAGCAAAGCGTACTCAAGTAGGTGTGTTTGCAAGTTCTGTCACCAGTGTAGATGCTGGCCCTCGATACCTTTGCTTGACTGTCTGGTTTAGCACTTGCACTGGCAGTGGGCTTCCACAAACCAGAGGTGGGAAGCTAATGGCACAAAAAGCCTTGTGCACCGGTCAGTGTTTGATTGCAGGGAGAATATCTTTACAAGTTCAATTTTTATACACCTAATTAAGCAAACGGATCTTTCCCGTGAAGCAGATTCCGAGTCTGTATCCGCTCCTGTTGAAGTCGGTTGGCCTTGGGGGCCGTGTCAGAAGAGATGAATGTGATGCAAAAGAGAGTGCCTGGGTTTACAGGGGAAAAACCTTGACATTAGCATTATCCCTGCAGTTAAACCATAAGCAGTAATTTCTGTCAATTATTGTCACTGCTGAAGAAATCCCCAACAATGCAAAGGTTATCTAAAAGTATGGTATCTGGCTTCTTTGTAGTACGTGTTGAGGTCCTAAATTCTTTAGATGGCTTTAAATTTGGGTTGAAATACTACTTGGCACTAGGACAAATATTTGAAATCTTGTTTTCACTTTACTTACATGTTGCTAAGCAAGGATTCAACGTCCCTTTTTACAGCCGGCCTCATCAATGTCACTTAGGTCAGAGCCCAGACATGTGGCCCCAATATCACCTAGCTGGGACATCATTTTCAGTTGCTAAAGAAATGCAGAATCTGAAATGGAGGAGGAGGTGGAAGGGACTGCAGGCTCTAGTCTATAATTGGGAATCTTTACTTTTATTAAAAAATGTCTTAGCAGAAGCTTTGTTGTTCATCTTTCCATATAAGTGGATATATTCTCATTGTCTGCTGTTAAGAGGAATATTTTTAACAGCTATTGAAAGGTCCTTGGGGTACATGTGTGTAATAATAATTTTTTACTTTTAAAGGAAATCATCTGTAAATCCCATTAGTTATCATTTTTCAATTTTCATCTTTCTAAGCGTGATTTAACTTCAAGTGTTGCAGTTCTTAAATCTAATTAAAGAATCGCCTTTAGTTCCCATCAGAAAGTCGACCTACAGTAGATTGTTCGATTGAATGCTGGAGATGAACAAATTAAAGCCTGTACCCAGTTCTGGCATGAAAGAACCGTGGGGACATTCCTTGGGTGTGGAACTGGACTGAATGGGAATCCACAGGAAGTGCAGATCTGATCTCACACCAATGGGGCTACAGGAGCACCCAGTGGGACTAGCAGTGGGTAGATGGAGGAGGCACCATTCTCCTGGTGCCTTCCTAGGAGGTGATCCCTGCTGAGGGGAGAGGGCCACAAAACCAGTCTCTACTCTGGCCCTTCAGCCAGCGTCCTGGTGGGCAGCAGTGATCCCTTTCCCCATCAGCACAGTGTGTGGCCTCCCCCTGCTGCTGCAGCCCCACTTTGTGCTCTGCAATATCCGATAGCAGCAACCATGGAAACCGCTGCTGATGGTGGCTTACAAAAGAATTTGTTAATTAAAACATGTTTAAAATTATAATAAACTCACTCTTAAATCCACCAGGGATATTGCAAACGGTATCCCACTCTGCCATCACTCTCCAAAGCTGGAATGCAGCTGGAGATGAAATGCCCCTTCGCATCCAGTTCTCATCTTCTATTATCTTAGCACACAGTCAGAAGGCATATATTAGTATTAAAATTTCTATAGTTGCAGCAGTGAGGGCTTGACCCAGCCCTGTGACCACCCATAAACTCTGTTGTATCTGTCTCCCAGTTCAGCAGTGCAGGGTTTGTCCCAGCCCTTGTTGGAGGAGGCTCTGCAGTGGAGACTTTCTCAAGAGAACAGGGAAGATAAAGGGGAGCAAGCAAGGAGAATGAAGCTGAATAGCCTGGAAAACAGGGCAGAACCATTGCAAAGAGAAATGCTACATGTTCTGAGTCCAGTGGGGTCTCACAAGAAGTAACCAAGCTGTCTTTGTGGGCTGGATCCATGCTATGTGTGAATCCAAACATGGTTTGTTGCCTTGGCGTGCTGGAATCACGTGGTGCCGGAGGGCTGTGAACCTGAGAAATCAGCAGTCTTTGCTAAAAACAGCTCTAAGCATCACTGAACCAGCACCTAGATGTTGTTCTTTAAGAAAAGATGATGTTTTTTGCCATGTGGAACAAAAGCAGGGAAAAGTAGAAGCCAATAAGGAACAGTCTTTGAGGCAGAAGAGTTAATGGAGTTCAAGTGTGAGTCTCTTGACTGATCTCTTCCCTAGGGCAATTAAAGGTGAGCCTGTGAGTGGACAGGCAGAAGCACCAGCACTTCTGCAGGAACTCTCTTCCAGCAGGGTTTATGGCATGCAAGACTCTATGTAAACTGAGGAAAGGGTGTTTGGCATTCTTATGTACACATGGGCTGATGAGTTCAATTCCTCCTTTGTTTTAAGGCATCCAGAATAGAGAGTATTAATTTATGAGTGTTTTCTTTTCAGCAAGACAATGAAAATTGCCTTTTTAAAAATTATTATTAGTTTCCCTTATAAAAGACTATAAAAAAGAGGCTGTATTTAAACTTTTCCAAGGAAAATATTAACTTAGTCTAAGGTTAAGACTTCTCAAATTCTCATCCCTGTTATTTCATTATAATTCTTATCACAAATTGATCTTTTCTCCCAGCAGAAATAATTGGTTCCGGCCAATAACAAACCCTCATCATCATTTCATTGTCTTGTATCTCGGGCAACACAAGAGGCATTCTGTAATGGTTCAAAATATCCCTACTGGATAATGTAAGTAGACCACCAAATTAATCCAATTAAACTTTTTAACCTTTCAAAGTTAAAACCCAGGAATTTGAACACTTCCCACAAACAGAACTAAACATGCTCAAATCTTTTTGCTGTATGCCATTTTTCCATGTTATCATACACTTAAATGGAAATGCAGTGATCTCTATGGGTTATTTCTGTTTACTAGTGTCACCAATAATTAATTTTATTGTTAAAATAAATGTATTAAAATAGCAAACTGCATCCCAGCAACATACCTACAGTTGAACAGTATTACACCTCTGTGTGTTGAGGATTCAAACCAGTCTATTTGTAATTAGCTTCCTAACCTCCAGGAGGAACAAAAATGAACTGTACAGAGAAAGAAAAAGGACAGAAATTGTATTGGCCTGTCTTGCTGAGTAAAGTGATGGATAAAAAGTAATTCTGTGAACAGCATAACTTGTTTTATTGCGGAACAAAACAACATGCTTGGAAAAGGGTTGCTCCCTCTCTGACATGGTTGTTCCACATCTGACACCTACCAGTGCCCCTCACAAAAGTGCTAATGGCAGCTAAAAGTTGCATTAAGGAAAGCATTTCAAGCTGACTCATTTCAATAGGTGAACAAAATCCCTGGATCATCTGACAATGGCATGTAAAAAGTACATGTTTATGTTTTTCCTTTGCTAGCAATGTGAAGTAGAGGTACAAGGGGGGTTTATCAGACCTTTCCCCTCCTCTTTTATGCAATGGGGTTGGTGAGTGATGGAAGAGAGCAGGGAGCTCCATAGCAATGGAGCCTGTGTCATTCAGGCTGCTGCAGTCTGCTCCTGTCTTCTTCCCTGTAGAAATGAGGCTCTCCATCACTAATAAAATGTTCCCCAAAAGTGGAAAAGGTGTGTTTGTATCAGGTACAGGTGTATGTTGCTCTCACCCGATTTTATGAAACTTAACAGAGTTTTTGATTACTTTTTCTAGCGTTTTGTGTTACTCAAGTCCTGTTCAGCAGTGCTGCTTCAGACAGGAGGTGCAGCAGAGAACTGTGTTGCTGCAGGCTCCAGGCAGAGGAGACTCCCTCAGCTCTGTGGCCTGAAGAAGAGTTTGCATTTTAAATTCACTGTAAAAGTCAGAAGTGGGGAGGGAAGAAAAAACCAACAACCCAGAAAAAAGAAAAACCCTTTTTGCCAGCCATGAAGATGATGTTTTGGGAAGAGCCATCCCTAAGCCCTCCACACAGCTTCTGCTTCAAGCAGAGGTCTCGTTTTCAGGTTCCTGGGGAGATGCTGAGCAGTTTGGTGGGAAGCAGTAGCTTTGTTGCGAACGTTTGCTGGGTTGTTTCATATCAGTGGTTGAGGTCAGGTGCTGTGGTTTGCCTTCCAGCTGTGCTTGACAATGGGCACCAAGGACAGTGTGAAGGGCTGATGGTGAAAGGTGGAGTTCAGCACTTCTTCAGAGCAGTCCCTGTGGGTGAGGTGGCCCTACCAGTGTTTCCATGGCCATCAGTACTTGGCTCTCCCTGGGAGACCATGCTTTTGTGGAGGGTGAAGTTCCGTGAGGCAAGTGAAGAGGGTAGTGCTTAGGCTGCCCAATTCACTGTCCAAGCAAGGGATGGCTCCTGAGGGGTGTCTTTCTGTAGTCTGGAAACTAGGTGGTAGTTGACAGTGACATACTTTTGCAAGATGACAACTTGCTGGATGTGAACAGTGTTGCACATATGATGCATGGATCAATCTTTTAAGGTAGCTGGTCCTGATAAGGGCATCTGTGTATTCGCTTTGGGGCACAGCCCTTCAAGGAAGATATAAGGAAGGGCAAAGGTTAAACAAGAATGACAAGGTATTTAGGAAATAGGATGTGGGACAGCAAGTTGAAATAATGGAAGCTGTCATCAGGTCTCTTGGCTAGGCTGTGTGACCCTGGAAGGTGTAAATACCTGCTGGAGAGAAGGAATAGCCTGTGATCTGTCTGCTGTGAGTCGGATAAAGAGCAGTAAATTGCAGCAAGGAAAACGTAGGTTAGATTTTAGTAAAAATCTTTGCACCAGAGAAGGGAGAGAAGCACCAGAGAGTCTGCTTGCGGCAGTCCTGCACCAGGGGAGTTTGAGGAGAGCTGGATAAATGTTGGTCAGGAAGCATTTAGATCACTGGTATTGCTGACAAGAGATAGGAGGAGGATCCCTATGGTTTCTTTGAGCCATGTGTTACCCTCATTGTCATTTTATGATAGTTAACGTGGGAAAATTATCGCTGCAGATGTGAAAAGTGGGAACATGCCTTGTGTCTGGCAACTGCTCGGCACTACGTGCACACGTGAGGGCGGAGGTGGGCGATGCGGGAAGGCAGCTCTCCCAACGTGCTCATCCCATCGCAGCAGCTGCAGATTGCTGCATCAGAGGGTAGCTCTGCTCCTCTCAGAGATAGCCCCTTCTTTGCATATAAATAATTTCTTAAACCTTTCCAACGCTTTTGATTATGGGATTTTTACTGATGGCTAAGTAGTGGGTTTGTATCTGATGTACGCTGCATAGAAATAATACCAGTGCATCTTCCAGCCTGCATTCTGCATTGCCTCAATGGGGTTTTTTGTCATGTGTCAGGTCACTAACATCACTTCAGTAGGGTTTTATAATTGCATTTAATATGTCACTTACTATGCACGCCTCATCTGATTTCTATGGCACTAATGAGATAATTTGTCTTTGCTGGATAGCAGTCAGTTGTGTGTTGATAACGCATTTAATTTTACCCAGTTATAAAATCTTGGCTGATTTTAGAGAAGGGTCAGAGCCAAGATAATTTTGTATTTTAAAATACTTATCAACTTCAAGCCCTTAACGTTAGCTTTCTTTTTGTCTTTTCGGCTAGGGCAGCTCCATCCTGAATTTTATTCAGAGAATTCGTAAAACTTCTTTTGTCGTTTGAGTGATAAAGGACACCATGAGAAATTCTGTGCTAATATTTATTAGCTGTTTAGGGCTCATTTGGGGAGGGTGAAGACAGCAGGGAGACAGAGCCAGTTTTCCAACTACCAAAACAGCAAGACTTCTTACCTTGAGCAATGAAAGCCCAGCAAACAAATTACTGTATGGGAGGAATATCTTCCACTATTTTCTTTTTTTTAAATTTTGTTTTAATTTGTCAGGAATATCTGAAGCTGTGTTCTGTGAATTTAGCCTGATTTGGGGATACATTTGTAGGAAGAGTTTTAGGTTTTAGCCATTTTTGTTTTTTCAAGTGCTGTATTTCACTCCTGTACAGCAGTTTCCTTGCAAAGTTAATTGCTCTTTTATTTTACAGTGACCCTGACTGTGTTTCATATGTGAAGAAAAGTGACATTTGGTTTTTCTAATTTAGAAGCACAAAAGGGATTGAAAGAGACAGCATTAGTGCCTGATCCACACACCGAGAAAAGGTGCTTGTGTTAAATTACAGGCTGTGGAAGCTGGGGCCAAAGATAATGTTACGAGACTTTTGGAATAAATACAATTAATGGGACAACAGGGCTATCATTTGGGCCACCTCTTATGTAGATACCATATTAATTTTCATGAGTAGGATTTCAGCATTTAAATCAAGTATAGTGCATGTGTGTGGTTTTTTTAAGCTTTCTTGTTTTCCCCTCATTTGGAGATTTTAAGTGTCCAAAAATGTTCATGGTTTCCAAAGTCCACCCTGGCAGAATTTTTGGAAAATGAGAAACCTCCGCTTGTGTATTGTCTCTTCCCCTAGGTAAGATCTGTGAGATTTAGAATACAAGTTACATTTTGTAATGGAAAAAACCCTCTCCTGAGATACGAAGAGAGTAGTCAATTAGGGAATGGTACCGTGTTTTTTAAGGCTATGAAAAGGTAGGATAAAATGAGCACTCTGGCTCATGCTGAGCTCCTTGGGAACAGCTGCCATGCAGGATTCTTCCTGAAAACCTTGTCCAAACAAATCATCATTTAAATACAGAGTTGTCACTTTACCAAAGCCTCACTCTTGTAAGATCTTTCACGTCTGTGTTTGAGATGGATGTATTGTAGTACAGGAGCCTACAATACTTATTTCTGTAGTCTCTTTAGCTCTGTTTGGTACAAGGTGAATCAAAGCATAGGGCAGCACTCAGCTCCTGATCATTCCTGTTTCACAATGGCTCAGGGTTTGTCAAACCTGTGAAGAAATCTGGGGTACAGCAATGGTGCTTCCCCTTGCATTGCCTTTCCAAGAATGGATTCGGATTGTATAGTTTTCCCACTATTTTTAAGACTGAGATAAAGGAAAAAATATCCTATCACAAAACCTAGAGGGATTTTTTAACGTTTTAAAAGCACAGACATGGTAGATACTGGGTGGACTGTGGTATCAGTGTGATGGATTGGCACAATTCTTGTGTCTCCCATGGGGCCAGCAGAAGCGTGTATTATTCTGACATGCTATTTTGAGAGGGAAAAAAAATCATTCAGATCCTTAAATCATCTTTTGTGAGCAAAGATCAGAAGAAAATTACTCCAGTGGCAGACACAGACATATCAGGTTTTTGTACTTCTTAAAACATTACAGTGTGCTTTGTTCCCCACTTCATTGCCTCGACTGCAGTCTGCAGGATAGGGCACTGTGGAGTCCTTGGGTACGTCTGATTTTGCACCAGCCTCCATCACATTTGTGTCTTGAAAATCAGTGTGTCTGTCATGTCTCTCCTGGGAAACAGCTGATTTCTTTGTTTTGGCGAACCAAAATAAAAGCTGAGAACAGTATAAGCACTTTCTTCAAACAGTGGTATGACCTGATATGCTGAGAGCTTTTGTTTATTCTGATGTCTCTGACCGAGATGTTAATCGCCATCTCTGAAGTGTAAATCAGTTTAAATGGCAAAAAAAGAGACATTTGGCCTATCTGAAGAATGAAATACTGATTTTTTTTTTTTTTTTGTAAGGGTCTGGAAAACGCTTAACTGTAGTAAGATAAAATGGTTTGAAAAACTTCCTAGTATTTAACAAATGTCCAAAAGCATGGAGTGTACTTTTTCACTTTTGGTGGGAAAAAACACCTTTTAAGCCTGTGGATTTGAAATAGTTTATGCTTGTACCTACCTGCTGGTGGTAATCGACTGTGGGCTGAGTTCTAGCAACAGTTTGAGATGAAAGGAGGTGGACATCTGTCCTGCTTGGGGTCCCATTCCGGAGTGCTGTCACAGATGAGTTTGGGAGTCAGAGTTTCACAGGGAGCAGGGACAAAGGCTGTTGTTCTTGGGTAATGTGCAAAGCATTCTTTGTCTTTTCAGAACTCATTGGGGTTTTACTAAAATTTCTTTATTCTGGTATTGAGATTGCTGCCCAGTACCATTTCACAGCAAAGCTGTGTTTGTTCACCAGACAGGTTTTTGCTGAGGTAGTACATCAGTTCTAAAACCCTAAATGTTGGTCCCTTTCTCAGCCCTTCTTGTGCAGAGAATAAAATAGGAAGTGCAGTTCCCCAATGCAACATCTTATCTCTGTCATCCAAGGATGGATGAAGTGTGTTTGAAGGCATGGGCTCCCTCCTAGTCCGCCTATTTGAAGTTGGTTTCCCTGCTGCAAAGCTGGCTGCCTTCCTCTCAGCTAAAATACGGTGCCTATTCAGGAACTGAGTTTGTAAAACCAGTTTTAATCTCTGCATGGGGTGTTAAACTGCTGTTAACCTCACGAAGGGTCTGTCCCAAGAAGCACAGCAGATTGTAGTCCATTCTGTAGCACGTGCTGTCTTCTCGGCTCTCGCTTTTTAAGGCAACAAAACTGAACTTAAACACGAAGCAGGAACAGCTTGGCTTTTTGATCCCTATGCTGAAAGACATCCTTATTTCAGGATCAAGGCAACTCTGGAAATTCCTACATCTTGAGCTGTTAAATGATGTAAAAAGCTCCAAAATGAATATACATGTGTGCAAAAGAATTACCAAAGTGCTGAAAGCAGCATAATTGTGCCAGTCGGTGCCAGAGCCCAAGTGAATAAATCCAGCCCCTGGATTCTTCCTGGCGGTTCTGAGCTGGCTGATGAGCAGATCTTGCTGTGACCATGCTGCTCACCCTCACGGGTCTGGCAGGGCTGGGGCTTGGGCATTTGCACTGCAGGCCTTGCTCAGTCGAGATGGGGACTCTAATTTACATCTGATATTTGAAGGGACTGTCTGCAGGGAAGCCCTTCGGAGAAACACCAGGGTTGGGTCACATCTATTTCCACTCTCTGCTATCTAGGGTAAAGTGGCTTTCGACTGATGGATGTGATGCTTAATGGCAGTGGCGAATGCATACATATTTCCCAGGATCTCACTAGAGGGGGGAAAAAAGCTAAAATGCAGTACTATGTCTTCAAAAGGATGTGGCCTCTGTGCTTTTTACTGGCACAAATGTGGGCTTAGAAGGGAAACCTGCCGGGTATTTCTCATCCCAGATACTAAGGTAGTCCTATACCAGTAGCAGAAAAAGGCTCAGATAACTCTTCACAGAGAGTCTCTCTGTACTTGGGATTAGACTCTTTTCTTCCTTCCTTCTTTAAAAAAAAAAAAAAAAAAAAACAAAAAACCAGGCAAATTAATATTTTTATTAAACATCTTGATATTCCCTTCTATTAGCTGAGTGAGTAGGTATTTTCATCTGGCTGGTCTGTGGCCAGTTTAAGAAGTGTCATCACATAAAGAATTTATCTGGGAACCACATTTAGCTCTTGAGTTGATAAATATAGAAGAATGTATTAATTTCCTGAAAACTGGTGCATGAAAAAATTAAGGGAGGATAGGAGGAAGTTCAGTTTTAATTTCTGGCAGGTCAAGGCACAGAATTACTTACTTGTATGTGTCTTGTTTTGTAGCATCAAAGACACACAAATATTTTTCCTTATCTAGTATGCCAGTCAAATTATCAGCTTGGGAATGAGATGTGCATTGAATTTTGACACCAGGGGCAGTCCAAGGAAAGGATTGGTATCATTGTGGTACCAGGTGACATGGCTGTACCATAGTTTAGCAGCTGGCTTAGTGATCTCCAGGGTATGAATTTCTTCCACTTCATTGCCAGCATCCTCTTCTGAGGAAATCAGCGCGGACTCTTGCAAATAGCTTTGTCCTTTCTCCGACTGACTGTGCTCTTAATAATCAAAACGAGTTGCAGGCGTTCCATTAATTGTCCAGATAATTAGCTTTAGGCAATCTGGCATTTCATCTTTGTCTCTGACTTAATCTCAGCTAGTTTTTGTTCAGTCGCTGGCACGTGTAATTCCTCATCTATTTTGACATTTCTCTGTCACATTACCATTTGTCATATTTCAGTTCCTCCGGACTTGAGCAAGCTTTGATCAGTCGTACTGGTCTGCAGCTTACTTATGCTACATAAAACACAAATAGTTGTAACTTTTTGTGCCCGCTGGTTTGATAAATGTGCATTTTCTACTCCTGACATGCGCTCGCAGCCTTAGCTGGCTTGCTTTGTCCGTCTCGTGGCGCCTCCATGCAGGTTGTTAAAACCTTCTGTAAGAGTTCTCATTCCCTGGGTGTGTATGTGGTGTTTTAAACCTAATTTTTTTTTTTTTTTTTATTAATCCCTAGAAGGATGCCAGATGGTGAAATGCGAGGATACGCGATAGGGCTGCGTGTGCAGACACACACGTTTTATTTCTCTGTGCGTGAACGCACAGGGTGATTCAGTGTGATGGAAGGTTTTAATAGAAAGTAAAGCTGCTTTTTTAAGTTATGCAGGTCGCTTTATGTGAGGACTAAAAAACTCGATTTGTTTGGCTCTATGCAGTCTATGACTTTATAGAAAAGCAGTTTAGAAATATCTGCTGTTGCTGATTGGGAGGACTTACATTACTGTTCCCCAGAAGTTGGATGCCTTCTGCTGCTGGGTCCAGATGAGAAAGGAGAAGCCGTTATGCTGTGTTCATTTGGAAAACTGTGAACCTCCCAGTTAGTCACATTGGTCCCAAAGTGCTAGTTTGAAATGCTGCATGGGCATCAGGGGCTAGCTCTTAAATCTGTCACTGGTTCCCTAGGCATTGCACACTTTACATCTGGAACCAGTAACGAGGTGGAAAGATTTGGCAGTAAAAAAGAGGAAAATTTCTTTCTGCTAAGTAGATTTTTTTAATTTTTTTTTTTTTAATTAGGTTTGAAACTGCTGAGAAAGTCAAAATATTAGATCAATGTCAGGTGAAGAGGTGTTGCATGTGCAGAAGAAAACCAGAAGTGTGTTTTGTGTTTGAAAACTGAGGAGGAAATTTGTTCTAAGTTTTACTGAATTTCCTATCCTCAGTTTGCTTTTAAACGGGATACACTGTGGCTTCTTCCCTGAGGACAGAAGAAATTTCCCCTGGTCTTTGTTTTGTTGTTTTTTTCCTTTATAAGAACAGCAGCTGTCAGGCAGAGAAAACTTTTGCAAGACACATGTGCTCTGAAGAGCTGTATATGTTCAAAGTGCTGTACTTGGGACCTAACCAGGACCAAGCACTGCGCATCCCAACCATTGCACAGCTCCTTAAAGATCAGAAGGTGTTTTTCTCAATGATATCTCCAAGTCTTGTGTCCATTTCTGTGTGGGAAACCTGCCTTGTGCTGCTTGTCTTTGAGGGAAAAGTCCAAGAGGCTTCAGAGCTGCTGTTTTGGCTGTGAAGTGCAAGGCTGTGGCTCAGCACTTCACCTTCAAAGACTCTGATTTCTAAGAGAGGTTTCATGTGCAAACACCAGTTTGGGGGAGAATACCATATCGGGCACTGATTCTAAATGCAAAGGACAGACAGATAAATTTCTATCTTTGTGCACACGAGTCATCCTGCTTAAGTATGTTGTCAAGTTGGAAACCATGAAATCCATTACTTCATTTATAACTAATTGCTGTATAAGTCCTCTAAGTGGAGTTTAAGCGCAGTTAGGCTTTTTAAAATATTCTAGTTCCCTTTGGACTGAGCATGCAGCTTTTTCTTTCTTTGGTTTTTTTCCTGCTGAACCTGATATGGTCTCTGCAGGGCAGGATGCTCTATAGTGGCTGGATTTTTCATGTTTAGGGTTCATTTTCTGAAACTGTGCTAAATTAGGTATTTTTAGCTTTTTGTAGAGTTAATTGAGTTCATACTCTCTTCCTCTTTATAAACAATTTCCTCTCCAAATATAATAGTGCTTTATGGCAAGAAGCATTATTTTACATAGTCTTTTAGAGCTTAGTACAAACTGATCAAAAGTTGCAGGCTCTGAGATTTTACCAAAACTCATCTCTTCCACAATGACAAATTTCTCACACACTGGCTTACGTGGGGCTTTGGTTGACTGGTTTTTAAAAGCCCTGTTTTTCAAGGCCAAGCTTACTCTTCTCTTGATAAAAAGATTTACCACCTGTGATGCAAAAGGTAGGTTTCCCTAACTCGTAGATTTTAAAGCCAGAAGGGGCTGTTAAATTATTTAGTCTGTGTGGCACAAGCTATAAAACGTGATTTAAACTACGTAGTTTCTGCAGTGAATCCCTCAAGTGGAAGTGGAAACTGTTTCAACCCCTTTGGCTGAAAAAGCATATCCTTCTTGGTCTGCTCTGGAGGAGCTGGAGCGCTCGGAGTGTTGACTGAAGGAAAGGAGACAGCCGAGGTTGCTTGTGTACTGTTTTGGTAAATACAGTTTGCTTTTAATAAGGATGGCTTTAAGAGGTGTGAATCCTTGTAGTTATGGGTGACTCTTTCTCAGCCTCTTCACACATTTTGCAGCCGTGGGAGGAAGTATTTGAACACAAACATGATTTGGGATTTATGGAGACTGCTTGTGTGAGTAGACTTATTCATTTGCAATGCTGTTTGCCTGAATAAGCTCATGCATTAAGCTTTGCCTTTTATTTTCCTTCCATGGGTCCGCTACCACCCTTCACCACGATGAGCTTGTGGGGAAGAGTACAAACACACAGTGGGATCTGGGTTCAAGTTCCAGCTTCAGCCAGGCTGTTACACCCTTGCCTTTCAACATCTGGGCTAAGAGCTTTTCTCTGATTTATTGCAGGTGTTTCTGAAATAAGAGGTGAGCCACTGCATCTCTGCCACATGTGCTGGCTGGAGATAGGCGTTTGTGCGAGATTACCTGAGAAATGGGCTAGGAGAACTTTAAAGCTGACAGCGCTAATCAGCATCCTGCATGGCCGGTCTGTCGGGCACATCAGATCCAAGGGAAGGACAGAAATACCGCGCGCAGGAAATAAGGGTCAGGAGTGACAGGTGGGGAGGAGGGAGAGACATGGTTAAGAACCAGCCAGCAAGAAAATGGAAAGAGTCAGAAATGCATTTGCTGTGGCTGCCTGTCAAAAATCAGAAGCTGATGCATGCTTATAAAAGAAGCCATTTTTTGGTTTAAGATTTCAAATTCTAGATTGTTGCTGCTCGTTCTGCAGTGGTTGGGCAGAACGTAGCACAGTGAGGTCCCAGGCTGTGATTCTTTGGTTGTTGGCTTTGTGGTACTCTCCTAAATTACAGTAGCAAATGTAATAGATTAGAGTAATAAGATACAATGCTGCATTTTTTTTCTGGGTGTGACAACAACAATTTACCTTTAATCAAGAAGTTATGTCCTCCTGAAGTTTAATTTATAGGCTGTTTCCTAAAATTAGGAGCTTAAACCATTTCCTGTCAGTCTTACTCTGCACTATTTCTCCTAAATTATTTAAAGGTATTAAAAATGCATAGCACATATACTGTACCAAGTCTAATGAAAGAAAGGATTTATCCTGACTTTACATTGAGTTACACATTAGCCATTATTTATTGCTGCACTTTATTTCATTTTGGCAACAGAATTAACTCAGATGAATACTTTCGGATGGACACTACTCAGTAATCCCCCCATCTTATTTAATGGGTTTTGTAAATCTACACATAAATGTTTGCAAAGAAAGCTCATTTCCTATTTAAATTGAAATGGGCAGAGTCACCCCTTCACATTACAAGAATTTACCATGATAAAATGTAGCGTGTGTGTGTGTTGGGTTGTTGGGTTTTTTTTAAATCATGTGTCTATTTCTGTCTCCAGTCAGGGAAGAAGGAGTCAAATAAAAAATTAAGAAAAATCCCTTCTTCCTTGCCTCTCTCTGCCAGTCTCCTTTGCAATATATTTACCTTTTAAGAATCTGAGGATTTGCCTTGAAATTGTAGAAGAATGTCATAAGGAAGCTGCAACCTTGTTAAAATACTATGAAATTAAATGAGTCTCATATAAATGGATAGCTGTTTTATGAGATTTGTCTGATAGTTGGAACCTTCCTTTGACTGGAGAGCCTAATAGGTTGGTAAATAGTAATGCAATTCCACTGCTAGTTGCACATGTATTAGCCTGGCTTGATACTGAAATACAATCTTGGAAAAGCATATATATCGGTTACAGAGAGACACAATACTTCTCTCCTGATGTCGTCCATGCAGATGGTGGCAAAAGCTGGCAATGCTGGGGACTGTGGCTGAAGGCCTCTGAGTTGTGGCTGACCTCTGGGGTTGTACATCACAGTGGTGGGAAGAGTGTTTCCTGATTGTGTCCTTCTAAATCCAGCACTTGTTCAAGAGAAAAAATAAGTAATTTAAACAACCGTTCACAACAAGGCAGTAGTTTTGTTCCCTAGGAGAAGGACACTGTATGAGTCTACAGCTGCCCAGATCTCTCTTCTGGGCTTGTGAGATGCTATTTGTCAAAGGGCATCTTATGTCAAGGTTTTTTTCAACCTGTGACCAGTGGGATGGTCCCTTTCCCAGCGTGCAGACCATCCAAAGCCCAGTCAGTCCCCACATCTCTCATTCGGCATCTTCTGATGGTTGCTTGATTTGAGGGCTCAGATCCCTCTTTGCTATGGGATTCATCTCCTGTCCCCCTGATGTCATATTGTGTTCTCAGGCAGCTGAAGAAATGGTCTGTCTTGTGGCAAGACATCCCCAGCCAGCACTGATGGTCTCCACCAAGAAAATCTCGGCCAAAACAAGGAGTGACCTTGTCAGTTTTGCCGGGTGCAGTAATTACACACATTTGCATAAATGCCGCTAACATGTGCTATTGCTTCTAGATGAGCGGGTCCTCACTTAACAGTGGCACAGTACTAAGCCATTAATTATAGGAGTCAGAGGAGAGGTACAGCTGCAGATCTGCCCCGTCAGGATTTATCAGGCTCCATTTTATAATCAATGGTTTATTTATTAAACCACCACAAATGGTGCATGCGCTCTAGCCACGGCCGGCTGCGGCTCTGCTTGGATATTTCATCTGAATCAATGGAAGCAATCATCTGCTTTACATCAGGTATTGAACCTGTGCGGGTCCTTGAGTGGTAAATGACTTTATTGTCTGGGTGGAATTGACTGGAGCTGATGCTTAAAGCTGGGGATGGGGGAAAAGGTGGTGAAAATGCTGAATTCCTCCATAACTCGTGCTTTTGTGCTTTTTGTTTTCCTGGTTTTTCTTTTTTCCCCTCTCTCTCCCTAGCTCCTGAAAAACAAATCAGAGTCTATATCTGCATTGCTGAGACTGATGCAATGAAGGGAGAGACTAGTGATCTTGGGGTGAGAGGGAACTTACTGGAAAGCAAAAGGGAAGTGGATTTGTCCTGCTTTGGATGTGTTAAAATTCAAGGTAACAACCGAAAGCAGTGGCCACTGCACTGATCTTGGCTCTGACCTCTTTGGAGCACACATCACACACAAGTGCTCCCAGTGGGCTTTGGGGATGTCATGGGGCCCTTTGGCTTTTAAGGGCTGCTGCCAAAATAAAAGACAAAGCAAACAAAATTGCATTTGAAGCAAAGCAGTCTCCGAACCCCTGGAAATCCCCCCTCAGCCCTTCTCATTAATACTGACCAGGCAGGGAGTTGACACTAAAGCTGTATGATTTGCATGTTGCATGGGGTCTGTTACTGACATAATGAGGTTTTATTGGATTAAAGGCCTTGCTGCCAGAACTAATTGTTCAGTAGAATATACGAGTTTTTGTAAACCTCCAAAACTAGCCTTTGTAAGATCTGCATTAATATATTTCCCACCCATGCTAGCAGTAATTCCGGCATACTGTTCCTATGTACTGCAAGGTAGAGGATTGCCAGGGAGACATGTCTCCCTGTAAGACCATGGCATCCCACAATGTTATGCAAAAGAAAGGCTTGGGCCAGGGTATTATAAAACTTCTGTATTAAATAAGTATGTACAACCTGTATTTGCTAAATTATATCCATGATAGTTTGTAGGCAGTCCGTTGTCCTGAACACAGAAAGGGGTGGGGGAGTAATTTTGGTTTCACCTGGGAATAACGTGATCCTTTGCCTTTTCAAAACAATTAAGTCTGAGTAGACTTCTGTATTGGCTATGGTGGTGGTGTTAGAAAAAAACACAAGGTATTGAATACTCAAGTGCATTCCTCACCATGCACTCATTTTCAGAGGTGTACGCCAAACGTTAAACTAGCAAACGTAGCTACAGTCTGCACCATGTGGAACCCAGGCTTATACTTCCAGTTCTGCTGCTGGCTGCCATTTGACACTGAGCAAGTAATTTAACATCAGCCTGGCTGTCTTCCCCTTTCCTGGGGCTCGTTTGGTGATGCATAGCTGTAAACTTAAAATGTGGAGTGGCAACTTCCCTGAGTAGAAGCAGGGGAGCGAATTAATTTCCCACTGGAGCTCACAGTTGATGCTGTGTGATGGGGTGGCACCAGGGAGTGGGAGATAGAAAGATAGACAGACAGACAGACAGACAGATAGATTTTTCCATGGCCATCTGGCAGCCTCAGCCTGCTCCGTACATTTCTCTACAGCTTCCTCAGAAGTGCTGCCTGGACCTTATGAACTTGACCTGCAGGGTGGGAGACAAGGGTAGTTACATACTAAACCACACAGAGAGATAAATATTCACCTGTCATCTTGGGCAGCTGTTCCAAAAATCTGCTCCCAAAGGGCAGGGTTTTCAAGGATTTGCACAGATAAAGGAAAAAATAAACAAACACCTGAACACATTTATCCAAGCAGCAAGCGTCAGCATAGAAACAGAAAAGCCCAAATACTCCTTTTCCTAAAGATCTGCTCCTGCCCATCAGTGGGTGGTCTGTTCTGGGGGGAACATCCGTGTAATGTGTGGGTGAACAGGTCTGTTCCTGCTGGCACAAGGCTTTTGGGGTGTATCCCTGAGAGCTGCAGCCTGAACACACATTTGCTCCTGTCTGGACAGTCTCCTGGGAGCAGACAAGGGCCACATCAGCATCGTTGAATGCACCCCAGCAGTTGACATCCAACCGAGGAAGCTTTCCCACAGCAGCCTCAGTCATCACGGTGCTTCCTGCTCTTACACTCTCCGAAATGTTCATAGCTGAAATTCAGCTCAGAGTAAGTCACGCTATCTGATTTATAAAAGGCAGAGCTGCTATTTTTCACTGCAAACGTACATCCCAGTCATTTCTGGTGGTGTGTTATAGTGAGAAGTTATGTACAAGGTGGAGTTCCTAACTGGTGACTAACACAGTGATACCTTTCGAGTGTATGTTTACTCTTGATGTTTTCCCCTCCAGTACTACTAGCAATAAAAACTTGGTGAAGGTGGGAAATGTGTAGAGCTGCAGATGTTATATCTTCTTTTCATTGACCTGTTTTCTGTATAAAAGAGGTCAAATCACATTAGGTTTTCACTACTGAGATCCTAGGGCTTCAAACATGAAAATTAAACTAATGTATGCTTATTTAAATGCACTAAAACCTGCACTGATACATTTTCTTTTTTCTTTTTTTTTTTTCATTAGAGAAGTTAATTATCTGAGCATAAAAGTGCTTGGTAAAGATCATAAATGGAAAATTAATCCTCTTTTAAACATTTTGTTTGACAGTAAGGTACGCAAAAAGGACAGATTGTTGCTTCAGAGTTACTGTCTTGCTCCTCACTTTGGTATTAAATGCATTCAAATTTATACTAGCCAGTTCTTTGGTGTGCAATTTGTGTGCATGTTGATAGGGTTTCAAAAAGTGGTGGGTTGTTGTTTTTTTAACCCTCCGGGGACTTTTTATGTGCAAGCCAAGTGCTTCTGCACGCATGATAGAGCAATTTCTTCGCTCCGGAAAGTGCTACTAGATAGAAATACGATAGCAGAGCAAACATTGACTTCCTCAGAATTGTTACTTGTTCAAATAGGGATACCATAACAAAATCTTACATGGGGTCAAAAGTGCTTGTCTCTGTACTGATGAAATCTCTCTCTACAATTTTTGGTAGGTTTCCAAACAGAGAGCATAGTTTATTGCAAGTTGGCACACAGTGTAGAAAAAAAGCTTATATAACCTTCTGATGTGGAAAATAACTTAATTTAAACCTCAAATAAATTACTAAGTATTTTTATAATTATTTAGGGCTTGTTCCCTAGCTAAAATAGATTGGTAGTGTTTGATTTTGGTCAGAGAACTCATACTGATTTACCCACTTGGGAAATCTGAAGCTTGATGGAGATGTTTTGGGTTTTTTGGTTGTTTTTTTTTTTAAACAACATAATCTCACTGGAATTGTTTAATGCAGTGCCAGCAGAGCCTGGAGAGTAAAGGTGCATATGTATAGATATATGCAAACACACACACGCATCCTTCTAAGAAGAGTGGATTAACAGTCATACAGACTACTGGTGTACAGAAGCCTGTCATGAAAACTTGAACCCAAGCTAAGCATATGTGCATATATGTAAAGCCCATTTCAAGAGAAGATTCACAGCACAGACCTATTTTAAGGGGATTAATAATATATGAATAATACATATCCATGACACACAGCAGCAGTGTGGGTTTGGAAATTGAGAAAACTTCCAAGAGTTTTGGTGGAGGCTGTGTCCACACTGAAAATGGACTTATTGGGGCAGATCTTGTAACAGTAAAAACCAGCTCCAGGTCTTCTGGCTTTGGAAAAGGAACACTGATATAAAACAATGGAGCATCTAGTTCAATCTGTCTAGCATAGAGATCTATTACCATTGCATATAAGCAACAATTTCATACTAGCATTTTAAACTATTACTCCCTTCTTAAACCGTATGCTAATTTTCTTAAAGAGAAGTCTAATTGCTCTCTTTATATGCAACTCCAAGTCAAAAGCTTAATTTATCCCTCCAGTTGGATAATTAAATCATACAATGTTCATCTCTTGTGACTCTTCCTGTCCCAGAAATCTTAAATTCTTCTTCTCTAGCTGTCTTCCACAGAGCACAGCTCCTGACAAAGCTTTCACCTTTAATTTACTTGTGCCAGTAAGACAGCCGTTTGTCTCGATTGAGAAGTGAGGCTTCATTTTCCTTTGCTTGAGTTTCCCTGTGTCTTTCTTTTCCTAGAAAAGAAACCCCATCTCTCCCACATGTGCCTTCTCCAGGCATTACAAAACAGGATTTTTTTTTTCCTTCCCTGTGACCTGGTTTTGCAAACCTGCAAGTATTCCCATTTAAATCAGCAGCCTGGCTCGAATGGTTGTGGTTTGGGAAATGGAAAGAGTGCGGTTTGAGCTCCTGTGTAGTGTAGTTTGAGTATTACTGCTGGTGGGCAGTCAGAGCTCAAGCTGCAAGGGTGAAGCAGATGATGATAATACCCTGCTGCAGGGAAGTCCTGGGAGTCACTGGTGCATTGCACCCCACAGGAGCAGGCTGCAGGAGTATAGGCTTTTATTGGAAAAATAAATTGAAGGTCTAAGAGTTCGTGCTTGGTGAGGCATTTCTATTAGAATTCCTTCCTTTGTAAGGTTCAATGTCCTTGCTTCATTTCTTTACTTCAAAACAAGGAGTTTTTTGAAAGCTCAGCTGCAGATCAAGTAGACCTGGAAGTGAGCAGTCCTGGTGCAGTCAGGAGGACCATGCATACGTCAAAAATGAAGACCTCCTAGCAGCTTTGCTCCAAGATTTTGCAGGATTGCATCTGATAAGAGGGATCTCTGAATAATTTTCTTGTGGTGCACTTGTGGCACTGTAAGGAATGGTATGACAGGTAGTTTGCAGAACGGCAATTCTGGTGTTGAAACGTTAGTTCTGATATTATTTCTTGGGTGTAACAGTGCCTATACCCGAAATTGTGTTAGCTTTGCTTAGCCATTATGCTCTGGGTGGAACTGCTGTGTCACTGCATGTTAAGGCAAAGGGTTGGTGAAGCAAGAGAAGCTGACCCTAAAAAAGCTAACTAAAGGACTGGCTTTGTGCTTTGCTTTGTGTTAGGGTCCTGGTGTGCTCCCACAGCATAGCGTGCCTACCAGCACTGCTGACTGTTCTTTACTGGAACTGCAGGTCAGCATCTCATACCTCCCCACTGGTTTTAAAATGTTTTGTGTTTTCCAGTACATTTCGTTCATGTCACTATTCAACACTGGTATTTAAACATCATTTCAAACTACTACACTGGTTTGGTAGGTGCTGAGGCACTGCTTGCCCTCCTTCTCCATCTTCCCCAGCATCAACCCTGTAGGATCCTCTGCATCTGCTGTCCTCCTCACGGCTGACTCAGGATGATACCCCGGGAATTCCTGATGGAAAAGCTGAGACATTCCTAAAATTTAAATTAAATGTGCTTTGCACCCAAATGTACGCAAAGTACATTTATTTTGAGTCATGCAGCAGCCTATCTTGTGGTGCAGTATCTGGTTGAAAAAAAGCATCACTGCTCCTGATGGCATTTGTACTGTTGGCTCTCTCTGGCAAAGCTCTGCCAGCTTGGGTTTATATGGGACCACAGAAGTGATGGAAATTTCACTCTCTACAGCTGGCCAGAGAACAGAGGTGGGAGTCATCACAGCTATGGATTTTTCTTCCCTTCCCTTTGATTTTGAAATAGCTCATTTGTCAGATTTCAGGCAAGGATCTTTGCTTGTGCAAGGGTTGTGGGTCCCTAAGCGGGCAGGTTTGAGTGCAGATGTGCTGCAGAAGGTAGGTCCATTTTTTGTCTTGCAGTCCAGTGGTACCTACACAGGCGTCACTAATGGTTCTTTTTAAGTGTTGTTTTAAAACTTGTAGAAGAGTGATGCTTAAAGAATAGAGTGCAGTAGAAAGAAGGCACTGAATTGCCTGAACTACTTTCCAGAATAGTGCAGTACATGCTGCAGGTCAGCTTTAGTACCTACAAGCAGATTTTTTTGTGTGTGTGCATATTAACCTTGAGACAGCAAGGAGCCACGCTGGAGAAAGCACTGTGATATGAGGGCAGTGATTTTGTCAGAGGTCTTGTGTGCATCTTGAAGGGTCTGGTCCTGAGATTACCAAGATTGCTGAAGTTGCACAGAGATATGGACAAGGAATCCCTTTGAACACTGACCTTTTGCTTCTCCCTTTTTAGTGATAAAATATTCAAGGGAGCAGAAAGTGACCCATTTTGTGCTCTGCCTGTCAAACCAAGCAGAGGAAGGAGAGTACAGTGAGGGCCCAGGTGGAACCCAGTGAATGCAAATGATTTATGGAGTAGCTGCTTTAAGCACTTCGAATTACTTCTGTCATCATCCAGTAGAGTCTATTTATGGGGATGAGCTTAAACACATTGCCCAGAACAAACGGACGGCATAGGCAGCTGTGGGACTGATACACACTCCAGCATCTCTCTTTGTCCCTCTGCTCACTGGGTATTTCCTAGGGATTGGCACAGGGAAGAGATGCCCTGCTTGGCAGCCCCTTCACACGAGCGTGGCTTTTCTTCACTGCACCACAACTAAGCAGGCCAAGTTAGGTACTTGGTGCACCCTGAGCTCAGGAATGTTTTGCCGGCTTTAACAGGGCTTTTTTTTCTTGGAGGCTGCAAAGGAAGGCAGTTCACCTCACCAAGCTGCAGAAGAGCAGGGAAGATCCTTCATGTGTCAGCTGGGCACATGAGTGTGTGCTCTTCATGTCTGACGCAGAAGCATCTGTGGGCTCTGCCTATCTGAGAAGTGTCTGAGCACCTTTGGGCACCACAGCCACACCACACCATTGGTGTGGAAACATGGCAATCAGCTGGCTCAGAGAGAGAGGAGGCTGACTTGTCTAGCACGGTCTTTAATTTCAGAAATGGCTCCAGGGTGTGTCTGGTGGCACACATTTTCCCAAGGATTGTTTTAGGTTAAGTTTTTGTAAAAGCTAGTATTTCACTCCTCCTAGGTGCCAGAGGTTTCATCTGGGGTTAAACAAACAAGCAAGAATACCAGAATCAACCATCAAACCACCAGCAGCTCCACATTTTATTCTGTTTAAGGGGCCCTAGGAAGATAGTTTGTGAAGTTGAACAGCTCAGTGCACAGTGGAGCTTTTATAGGGCTTCAGCATCAGTAAGCAGTAGGCTTCACAGCCCTGAGAGGCCTGAAGTACTTTTTCCACCCTAGTATGACTGTGCAAAGAACACATGTACTTACAAGTGATAGCAACAAGTCAGCTAAAGATAGGACCTTTGGATGTGCTTTAAAGGATGTTGCCAGTATTCTGCCTCTGTGCCAGAGTTCTTGTCCATTCTCACTCCAAAGGAGAGCTATTTCAGGGCATCTTCTTCATATTCCCTGCTGGTTTTTACCTTTTTTTTCCTTTTTATTAAGCTGTGTCCTATTTCTGTTTAATGCACCAAAGAGCATTACACTGATGATATACCTCCAGTTCCTTAGCGGCATCTTTAGGAAATGAAAAGTGATCAAATTCCCTTGTCAAGTAGGACGCTGATTTAGAGATTCCTCTTTTCTTAAAAATATAACCTAGAGATAAAACTTTTGAAAAACTTGCAACCCAGATAGTAATTATGTACATTTAAAATGTAAGCCAGGACAGTCCTTCACACAAAACCATTCACAAGCAAATAGTCCCCAAAACCCACGATTCTATCTTTCCTTCACGGGCATTTAGGTCCTATACAGTAACCAATTTTATGAAATACAGTATGTCTGTTAACCAAGAGAACTGAACACTTCAGTTGCTTAGTAACTAATCCAATCCAAAGAGGAAATAAAAATAGCATACATAATTTTAGAACCTTTAGGACCTTTGCCAAGCAAAATATTCTCACCAGCAGCAGTCAGGTTTGTGATTTGAATGGGTTAGCTTAATAGGATAGATTCTATTTGTTTTATGTAGATAAATGGTCCTTGCTTTTCCAATCTGATTAATTACATATCCGGGCCATTAGGTCTTGTAGCTTCTGTACTCTTCCACAACTTTATTTAACTAAAAATACAACATAACTAAATATAATACAAATAAAAAAGGAAAACTGTTTTAGTTGCTGGCTTCTTTTTCAGCCTTAATCTGGTTAAAAAGCCGAAGACTGCAGTATAACTCAATAAATCACATTATATGGCCAGGAGGAATGTCATAAGCATCTGCTTAATGCAAGTGTGGTTTTTTTTCCTATACTCATCTGTAAAGCTTGTTGAGAGGAAAAAGGATATTATTTTTATAAAAAGATATTATTGCCACCATTGGTGGAAATTGCCATATGGTACCATAGCTTATTCAAGCAAGGTAGGAACACTTTCCGTAAAATTATGTTTTAGCTGACAAAATATGACTCCTGTTTTAAAATACGTCTTCAAAAATTCAACATTTTTAGAGGCTTGCTCTGTTCATGCACATTGCCCGTGCGTTTGACAAGTTTCATACACCAGACTTCTGCAAATTACAGCGAGGATCTGCATTTTTTTCCTCCACATTTTTATCAGCGTCGCCACAGGATGAAGGATTTGCAGGACTGAATTCTAACGCGTGTGAGTAGCCCCGCTGAGGTTGGCTCTGTTGCCCTTATTCCGGAACAAGGGAGGCAGCTCGGGATCTGATGTTCCTGTAATGCTTGTGTCCTGCAGTGGTCATGGCACTTTGGGCTATCAAAACACAGAGAGCACTCCTTTCACAGAACAATTTGAATACCAACTTCCGAGTACATGAACTGATTTAATTCCCTGCTCCTCAGAAGCATGCATTTGGGAAGGTCTCAGGTTTTCCTTAATCTCTCTCAGTTCAGTAAGTATTTTAATATAGGGCGAAAAGCACTCAGATTCAGTGCTACATGGCTGGTACATTTTGCTCGATGAAGAATACATTTTTTTTAGATGTAGTGATTCAGCACATTTTTCCTTTCACTTTAGGATTATCATCCTGTAGGGTAAAAAAGCTAAATATAGCAAATACGTGCCTTGCATGGTAGTTTTAATACTTTTTTCTTAATGCTTTTTTTCTTTTTTTTTTGCCAGTGGAGTTTCAGACACTGCTATTCTTATTTTTGGCTTTTCAATTTATTAATACAGCTGACGGGATCGTCTGAAGGAAATTAAGATTGATCATCATTGTGTGCTGAAAGAATTGTGTACCAAATCCAAGAGGAAGTTTCCTCTGGAACATCATTCTAATTAGTTTATGCACCAGAAACCAGAAGAAATGCAGTAGGTATGTCCGTGATTGAAGCAGAGCCACAGGAGTTACCCTGCAAGCCCATTGCTTGGTCCACGGGGCTGCCCAGGGGGAAATTTCTGAGCACAGCAGCAGGAGACCTGGTGTGCTCCTCCATGTTGGTGTTTTGGGGTGAGATCCACAAGAAAGGAGCTCTTGCATGCAGCCAGTGTCCATTTTCTGCCCAGAACTCCTGCTCGTTGCTGCCCTGGCTGCTTGCACAACCTTAGAGAGCTGCTTTAATGTTTGTATTTTGTGAGGATAAAAAAAATACGAGTGCCGTGGTGAAATGCAACTTGATACACAACTGATGTTTTTCCCTAAAGAAGTTCAGAAATCATTGCGTTAATACCAGGATTTCTGGCCAAAATGTATTATGCAGTTAATTCAAGTAAATTGCAGTTACTCTGTAGCAAATAATTACCACCTGTTTCACATCTGTCTGAAATCCACTCAAAATACAGCAATCTAGTCATCATTCTTGTATTTATGTCATTTTATTATTTGCTGTTAGAGTTCTATTTACTTACCCGATTCACAACAATTTTTTCATGCCTTCTGCACACAGAATGATGAATTTAATAACCTCCTTTGGATTTGTTTAGAAAACCTTTCAAAATATGTTTGTGATGCATGACAGGGCTTCTGAAAAGCCACAGACACCCGGTGGCCTGTTTCATCATGAACTGCAGTTGGGAGCGTGCCACTTGCTGCCCTTGGACCTCAACGCCTCCGTTTCACCTTCAAAAGTAGTCCACATTAACCTGTCACACGCGTGATCTCATGAGCATTTTCAGTCACATTTTGCTCTGTTAAGATGGGAGCTTCTGGGTTGCTTCCTCAAAGCATTGGTGTGCTTTGATGTTGGATGGACAGCGAGGCAAATGAGGGGATTTTGACCCTCCTGCAAGGGTGCCCAGGTACAATAGAAATCCAAAGGAAGGACAGGGACAAAAGCCAAATGTAGGCTGCTTTAAAGTACTCAAAACAGTGTGCAAGAGGGGCTTGGGCTTTTTGTGCTTTGTGCTGATCATTCTCACTCACAGCAAGACATGTTGTCGTAGTGGTTTCTTTCGATATTACACTTCTCAACAAAATGGCATGTGCAGGAAGGAGGGCGAGGGGTTAATTCCTTGCAGCACATCTAGGCCATCCCCTGAAATCACAGGAGCAAAACCAGTTGAGCGGTGAATCAGGCCACCCTGCCTCTCCAGGACAGGAATAGCAAGAATCAGAAATCTTGCCCTCAGCTGTGCTGGCATGCAGGGATGCAGAGGCAGGGCACAGGGAAATACAGCCAGTAACTTGCCTCTGAGTTTCAGGTCTTTTCCATTACACCCAACTGGTACATATGGTTTTGCAGCTCCAATACTGAGAGCAAAACATGGTTCCTCATATACTTTCAGCCTGAGTTAGGGTGATTGGCCTCCCAAGAAGTGTTGCTGTGTTAACACCCCATCTCAGCCTAGATTTTCCACCTTAACTCCTTTTCATTTCTGTAGTACCTTCTTTACATTAACCTCTCTCGTAACAGGAGCAGCGTTCCCCTCCACTAGAACCAATCCTGCTCAGTTGTGATACAGTGCCTGTGCCCAGCATGTGCAGATGAGGGAAATCTGGAAGCATGTTTCTGTTCTAACATGCTTCCTTGGGAGGGAAGGGCAGCAATGGACTGGATTCTCCAAATAATCATTGAAGGTGGAAAAAAAATAAATTACAGCTAATAAAAGTTAAGCTTGGAGGATTCCAGGGGAATGAGTTACAAACTCAGCAGCACTATTGCACATCTTTATGATACCTCTCAAAACTGCCTGTCAAAATCTCCCATTAAGGAGCATCGCAGATTAGTAATTATGCGCATCTATTAACTAAGCATCCATTTTTTCTCTCAAACGCTTTGTAGCAATATCTCTCCAAAGAAGCACATATCTCATCTAGGTGTCTGCTAGATGGCCATAACACCTCCCCAAGGGAGATGCCCCTGATAACACTATATTAAAGACAGGGCTTGGTTTTGTCTCTTAAACCGCTATCACACAAGCCAGTGCACAAGGAAAGACACCTATTATAATTTTGTAGACAAACGCTAACAAAAGCTGCCTGCACACATGCACACAGAGAAGAATTTAATGTTAACATTGCAGGAGGCTGTGGTGATGACAAGGGTACTTTTATTGTTAGCTCTTCTGTGGAAGGGAAAAAAACCCTCTTATTTGTGCAAATAACCCCAGATTAGCTTTATTCCCAAGCATCCCATTTGCACATATGAGTATGTTTTGTCAGCCATGTCTTTAGGTACAGGTTTTCATCTTCAGCTATTTATGCTTGTTTGTGTTAAACAAATTAGTGTCATAACACACACCCCCATAGAGACATTAATATTGTATAGTAAGAATCCAAAATACACGGTGGTCTTGCTTTTTTTGTTGCAGGTTTGCTGTTCTGGTTTGTTTGGGTTTCCCACCCCCCCCCAAAAAAAAGCTTAATTAAACTCTTTTATGCTTAGTTTTCCTGATCATATTTTGTTCATTAATAGAGAGCAAATATGAAAAGAACTAAGAGCAAAGCTGGAGGCAGAGGATATAAAATCTATTGCTATTAATTGAACTGAAATCCTCAAACATGCCTCCTTCCAACTTGCTGTCTTCCAGATCCTAGATTGCTTCATTCTTTCAGTGACTACTGCTAGACAGACACATCCTGTTCTGATGAAGGAGACCAGCTGGATTTAGGACTGTGACTTTGTGTTGTGGTACAACTGACCATATGTGATTATCTGTCAAGTCTGCAGCTTTAATGGGAAATCTCTGAAGTACTTCCACTTTGATTCATGTTTTCTCACTGGTTTGATAACAAAAGAGGAGATGGCTTTGTGCAGCTGGCTTGCACTAACATAGGTTGTAGTGTGACTCTGCAAAGGAAAGGGAAGCTTTTGCATACTTATCCTTAGGAGTTGCTTTGAGCTGTTTCATTTGTTTGTTTGTTTGGGGGATTTTTTGAGGGTTTTGGGGGGGTTGGGGTTTGGTTGGTTGGTTGGTTTTGTTTGGTTGTTTGTTTGGGGGGGTTTTTTAGGAAAAAATAGCTGGGACCAGAAACTACATTTCATTAGGGATATAATTTTGAATTCTTATGCAGATCGTGGTTTTTATCTGGCTTCAACAGAACTGAATAATTCTGTTACTTGTTATTGTCTTCCTGCTGGCTTTGAGAAATGTGTGTCTCCAACCTCTCTAGGTCTGGCAACAGAAGGGTAGCTAGTTGTGGAAAAAGCATAACAAACAGTAGATAAAATTTAAAGGAGTTGGGGATCTTCTTTTCCTGAAGACTGATTTGCATTTACTGGTCTTCCAGACCTGAGAGCAGTACATGTAGGGGCAAAGGACAGTGATGGTCACACAGATATGGAGGAAACGGGAACAGGAAAATTCCCTTCCTTTTGCACTCTATGCATGTTTTACTTCGAACATGCAGTGAATTATCATTTGTAGTGGGTTACTTACACCTGTGTTTTATCTGCTCCTCAGCTCTCTGGGCTTCAGGCAGAAAAGTCAAACGCCACAGGAAAATCTCATCTTCTAAGATTTGCAGCCTCAAGGCGACTGGCGAGGCATCAAAACTTCCAAGTCAGCCAAGTGTCTGAAGTCTCCTGTTAAACAGGCACCCAGAGGAGGCATAGGTTAGCACTCAGTACCCAGCCCTGGGCGTACCATTTGTCCTTTAGTCAAGTATGGACCACATTTGCGTTTTACATGGCCAGTGAGTTGTGACTGGACTGTGTCTTCTTTGCACCTTACCAAACACTGAATGTTTGAACAGTGCCTTAATTATAGTGATTGGTGTTTGCAAACAGCATCTTTACACTTTTCATCCAGACTTTCTTGATAAAGGAGGGGCAGAGAGGAGGCATCCTAAGAGTGACACACGTGTCCGAGCTGCTCCCCACCTCACAGCTGTGGAAACCTCCTTGCTGGTGGTGAGGCAAGATGCCCTTTGCTGCGGCTGGGAGGGAGGAAGAGTCGAGGCCCTGGCCCCTCAAATGCTCTTCCTGAAGTGTCCATCATGTCAGGCTAGAAGCCAGCACCACTGGTCCAAGTTCTGTCCCTCTGTCGTGCTGGGAGCAGATAAATAGAGGTGAGAGGATTCAAAGCAATGATTTGTAACTTGGTTTTGCTGGCAGTTCCTATAAACAGTGAATGGGCAATCTGGTAGTGGGCTATAGATTTCCCAGATGGAAGCCTGCTTGTTACCACATAGATGTATTTTCTGATAAAGAAATTCTAAAGTGGATGTGTTGGCATCCAATTCTTTATGAAAATCATATATATATCCAAGTGAAGACTGCATTATTTGAGTGCACTTAAAGAAAATGGTACACTTAGGTGTTTTGTGGATATCTGAGAACCTTCTTCCTTTGAGGCAAAACTTTGATTTTTCTGGAGATAAAAGATGTTTAAATTTAAAAGGAGCAGTACAAAATAAAAATGATCAGCCTCTGTCCTGAAAGAGGCTGTACTGCAGCAGAGCATTTAGCAAGGACTGCATTTTTACCTGAGGCAATGGTGGGATGCTGATGGGAAGAAGGATGCTTCCAGGTCTTCACAGGCCTTGCAGATGGGGCTGCAGTGTTGGCAATCAGGGAGATAATTACCACACCTGCATTTTATTTTAAAGTGCTATTATACTGACACTGTTCTCTATTGCTGTAAATCAGTTTCCTAAAATACATGGATGTTTTTTTCTCCTCTCAGACAAGTACAATTCAATATTTCTGAATATTTGATCATGTAAGCATTAGACCCTCTAAAGCAGCTTGTGTGAGGTACCACGGAGTGAGCTCTGTCATGAATGGTAACAATCCTGTCCTGCTGCTGTTTGCCTAATGGGGAAGAGGACGCTGACTTGTCTCAATATTGCATTGAGCAAGCAAATCTTCATATTATTCCTTTAAATCAAAATGGGCAGCTGCACCCTAGACTAGTATGGTGCCTATCAGAAGTGTACATTTCATCTGAACATGTCCCAGAGACTATTTGTTTTCTCATTATAAAGAATATTCTGGCCCAGTGTAAATGCCAGTGAGCTCTGTGCACTTCGTGCAATGAAACAGAGGGATCTAAAACAGTAAAAAGAGGCAGGCCTGGGTCCTTGGAACTGCTGAAAAGCACTTGCTTTGCCATTTTTGTTTTTTAAACACTGTGCATTTGATTCCCTCTGCCCACTAATTTGAGTCTTAGCCTCAGAAGGGCAGTAACTTTGCACACACCTCTTTCTCTGAGAGGGCAGGAAATTGTTCTTCATGAAGTGGATGATCTAGCAGGTTGTGCTGTGGGGGTGTTTGCTGTTTTTTTAATAAATATTTCCTTAGTCTGGATTTTGAACATCTCCATACACAGTAAGGAAAACGTGAATGAGACGTCCTTCCTGACCAGATGTGTTGGTGGGAAGGAGTCTCCCATGAGCAAACCAGGCAGTGAACACAGAGACTGAGTGGTGCTCTGTTTGGTTGGCTGCAATCAGTGCCACTTAGCCAGAGACAATGAAGCATCTGGAAGATTATTTTGAAGTACACGTGTATTGTTTTGGTGAAAACATCAGGAAAAAAAGCCAGAAAATCCTTTTGAATTTTGTCATGATCAAACAGAGTCCTGCTATCAGGACATCCAAAGGCAATCCTGCAGTCCTCGGTGTTAATGATCGACATTGATGACAAGGTGATTTTTCCAACAGAGAATCAGCTCACCTAAAAAAGCATCTTTATGTGCATATAAAGCATGTACCAGCCTTTATGAAGAAATCAGCTGATTATTATTCTGCTACTGGCTTTTATTTTCTTCTACTCCCTCCCTTGCAGGAAGGCTGCATACAAATATAGCAATCAATTGAGAGGAGATGTTCTTCCTTTACGAGATTAATTACAAACACAGGGATGCTGTGTCTGGCCCATGTGTGTGTGATTGATCTTGTAGGAGGAAATGCAATAGGCAACTAATGCTTCCTTTTATCCAGTAAGCAAAGTTCAGAGATGTTTACATTCTGCTAGGTAAGCACAGCTGTCCAAAGATGTGAAGACGGATGGACTGTCCTGTCAGCACAAATTCATGCCGAGGTAACAGGCTCCGCTGTCTCTGCGGACCTCTCTCTCTGGCCAGGAGGTTGTAGGGCCAGAATCGTTCATTTAGCAAACAGCTTAATTGTTTCACATTTTAATTAGTGGAGAGATCCAGACACAGTCGATGTACTTCCAGGGGCAGCAAGAGGAAGGTGTTGGTGGACCTCACTGCTGGGGCTGGGGGTGAAGAGGAAGGCTCCTGGTGATGCTGAGCATGGGGCAGCCGTCACAGGGCAGCTGCTCAGAAATTGCAAGGGTTTGTTCTTTAAAACCTGGCTGGGGTAAGGAGAGAGCTGCGTATTCGCTCACTGCGTGGAGCTGTGGAAGCCTCTGCAGAAAGTGCAGCACTTTGCTGCCCTTGTTTCTATTTGTATATAAATATAATCTTAAACCTCTGCATTTGGCTCAGGGTCCTTCTGCAAAGGTTCGTTTTGTTCTTGGGCACAGGCTAGCACTTGTATTTAGGCTGAGAAGAAGTGTCAGAGGTGACAGATCCAGCTTAGTGTGACTCAGCTTTCTTCCTCACAGTATTTTAAATAATGGATGTGGTACTGCTGGTATTTAACTCCTGCCAGAGCTGCTGAAATACACGGTGTCTTTAAAATACTGCTGCAATATCGAATCTGCTCGGGCAGGGGAGGAGATCTCTGCCTGGGACTGGTTTTCTCAAAAGGAAAAAGAAATCAGAGGAAGAGGTAAAGGGAGGAGGAAAAAGCCCGAGCCATAATATCTTGTAAGAATGCCCTTCACCTGAGGCAGTGAAGCAGTCAGCTCTAGCAGTGTGTTGATGGAGAATCCTGAAATCGATGCAGCAGTCTGCGTTATATTTATACAAGCATATGCACTGCGCTGATGACGAGGGAGAGAAAGGGCTGTTCCCTGCGTTAAAATAATTAGTGTAATAAATACAGCCTGGCAAGCGCCAGAGGAAGTAGGGATCCCTTTGTTCACATCTCACCACTTAGAGCTGGGTAAGCAAGTCTTGTGGAGTTAACCTCAGAATTTACTCACCCTTTTATTCTCTGTCTAGAGCTCTTGAGTAGGACGTGCCGCTGATGCCAGACTTAACAAGCGACACTGGATCTCTCCTGCTTTGGAGTGCTGTTGAGGATTTTATGGGGATCTTTTATTTTTCTTCTTTCTGTCCATGCAAATCCTGCCTGGTAAATGAGGATCCTTTTGCTGTTTAGCAGTCAGTTTGCTTGGCTTGACAAAGGTTATTGCAATAATTGATGTTCCTCTTCTAATAATTAATGTTAATGAGTCCACTAAACAGTAAACAAGACAACAAAGAACTGTTAATGAGACAGTCTTTACTCATTTGTTTAATCTTTTAGTAAGATAATGGGCGATAAATATGTCGCTATTCAGCCATCTTCAAGTCCTTAATGCATGGGGAGTGTTTTAAAAGGAGATTTGAGCTGATTTTTTACACTTGCATTTAGTAAATTCAGCTGACTGGGTAGGTGGGGCGCCTGAAAGAATTGGGAGACCTATATAATTAAGTGCCTTGACATTCTGCTTCTGAAGGACATTGGCAGATATCCAAATGCTATGTTCTGCTCTCAAACTATTTAATTGAAACCATACAAAAGGGAGGGGGTGGAGGGGCAAAAGAGAGGGAGATCTTGGCAAAAACCTTATGTGCGGGTTTTCGCTATTGGATTGACCAGACAAGGCAACAAAGCTGATAAAACAGGATTAGCAAAATTGCATTGTTGGATATTATATGCTGTGTGACATGTACTACAGCAAGGGAATTTGGCAGGATTAACCTGCAGAGGATAAAGATGTACCAGACAAGAGGGCTGAATTAATAGACTGCTGTGACCAAAGCAAGAAAATCTATTTGCATGGGATATTAAGGGCGATAATAACCTTTCAGGGTGGGGTTGCAGTTAATGCCCCGAGTCTGGTGCTGACCCCACGCCCAAGTCCTGCTCACCCCCTGCAACTCAGTGTACAAAAACCAGCTCGTTGGCATGGCTTCTTATTACCCTTTCCTGTTTCTAAATATATATATGTGTATATATGTATACACACACACACAAAAATGCTAATTCCTAGGCAGGATTATCTGTGTTATTGGGTGGGTTAGTGTTGGTGGATTTTCCCCCCCCCAAACTGAGAAGTTCATTTCCCTATTTATAGGAGATGACTTTCTTCTAATGCACTAGTGTTATCCTAAAGTAAATATTTGGGTTTGGTGGTTTTCCTCGGGGCTTCTGGACGCAGCCGGCCATGGGGGAATGCCGTTCCCTCACTGTGTGTTACTCAGCTGTTCAGGAGATTCTACACTTCCCTACGTGCAGTTGAGCTGAAATTGTAAAACAGCTTTCAGACCATGTAGTGCCAAAGAACATGAATGCTATTGCCAGTAGATGGCTAAATAAAATCATATTAAGTAAAAATGGGAGAATATTAATATTAAAAAACTTAGATGTACACTAAGACTGGACTGGACTATTTGACCAAGGGGGTAAAGAAGCAGAAAACCAACCTCCATCTCTGGTGTGTTAAGGGGAGAGAAAGTAGATTAAGCGTTCATTTCTCATTTGTACCACATATAATTCTGGTTTTTAACTTGAAAAGGCCTTTAAATTTGCTTCTTCCAGACTACAAGCAATGCATATATGGTAGTGTGCTTTTTTTAAGTAATCTGATATGCTTCAGCACAGATTGTATTAAAGGATTCAGAAGGATTTCAACAACCTTGAAAAAGGCTCATACCATTTGCTTTTCCTTTTCCCACCCACAGTACTAGCGGCAGACTTTAGTGTTCCCAGGGAACAGGGAATGTACTTAAAAGTATTTGGCATTGCTCCGTGTGTGACACAATGTGGTTCATCAAGTGTGCTCAGTGCCACCACAGACAGTGAAAGATCTGCTCTGGTGAGATGATTCCCCTTCATCCAGCATTAGCGTGTCATTGATCAGCACCAGCCACAACACAAGTTCAGCTTTCTGGTCCTTCCTTTCAGAGTTGAAGGCCGATGGGAATAGTAGATACACATAAAATAGAAATACTGTTTTGTTTGTTTCAACATGTTAAAATTTTGGAAACCGCTCTTTAAATAAAAGCTCTGTTAGTACAACATGACTGGGACTTCACAAGTGTGCACACATGCACAGGTGTCAAGAAATTGAGTTCCATTTCCTACAGCAACTAGATTGCATAACCTGTCTCTCTGGAATATTTTCTGCTAGTGCCTGTGTTACTCACTTCTCTGCCCAGGGACTATACACGTCTCCCTTCTCTGCAGGGGAAAGACAAGGCATGAAGTTTCCCTTGGATTCAATTGGGCAGTGGGCATGGAGTGGGGGGGATGCTTCCTACGCCTCCAAATCCAACCCATTTCAGGAGAGCTATTAAAAACCAGCAGTTCTCCCTGGAGTTGTGCTAGGCTGCATATCACTTTCTTTCTATCCAATGTGCTTAAGGACTCCCTCAATGAGTCCTCATCCCAGGGATAGTCCTGAACTAATTCACAGAAACTCTGCCTTCTGGATTTTGGTTGCTGAGGAAGGTCTCTAATACACAAGATCAAGTTTATTATTTCCTTATTTTTCACAAGTGCCTAGATTAGTTAACCCAATAAGGAGTTGTTGGCAACCCATTAAGAATGACCCAACCATGACAAGTGAGTCATTGTACCACCAGTGCAGCATTCTGAGGGGAATCAGGAAGAACCATGTATCTGTTTCCACCTCTTTTTGTCTGCTTGAAAAGCTGCAGGACCACCTGGAGCTGTGGCCTCCCCAAGACCGTTCCTGTAGTGCTGCAGCATTGGCAGCCCTGAGCCCTCGTGCTGCTCGAGAGACACGCGGTGTGCATGCTGTGATGGCTGGCATGCTCACCAGTGTCAGTCCTGCACAGGAGAGGGCCATTTGTTTTTTCCTTGAGTCCCAGGACCCATAACCCTCCTTGTGATTTTACAAGAAGCTTGTTTTTCCTGGTCAGCAGCGGGCTGTGTTCCTTAGCTTCTGAGAGCTCCTGAGGGATGGGTGCCTTGCAGGGGAATGAAGGGCCTGCAGGCTCGGCCATTTGTGGGGTGGGGAGCACCTTTGTGAATGCCGACATGCTGGGCAGCTTCTGGGAATGGACCACACGTGCTGGTGTCTCACCCACCTCAGAGGAGCAGACGGTGCGAGCGTGAAGGTTCATGGCCATGGTGCACTTGGGAAGCTAAGTGGTCCCTCAGGCACTGCTCTGCTTTTGACAACATCCTGGGATCCATGAAAAAGCAGCCTGCTTCTCCCATGTCTCTGAGGGCTTGGCTGAGTTTCTAGGTTGCTTCCCCCGCCTTCCAGCCTCCACCTCTCATGAGATGAGTGCAGGGAATGAGTTGCAGGAGTGCAACTGTACACGTTTGCAGCATTGCCCTGCAATGGCCACCTCTGCGAAGCCTTAGATCTTGAGTGCCGAGCCAGTTTGCTGCTTCTGTTTTCTTTGCTTTTTCTCTTGGAGGCATAGACCCTTCACACGTTTGTATTTCAAACAGACAGGGGTATAAAACTCGTGGGATCGATGGATCTAACCCTGTCACTTTGCTTTCCAGCACTCGATGGTGTGGAAGATGGACTGCAGAGGAGAAGCACAGAGCGCAGAGGAGCCCGGGAGCAGGCAGCCTGGCCAGGCGCCCCCTCAGGTGCCGTGCAGCAGCTGGTGTTGTGAATCAGGCCGTCACCAGTCGGAGAACGGCTACTTCACAACACCAGGGTCGCACCACACCACGGTTCGACCGCCGGCTGGAGAGGAGCAGCGTTTCCTGTGGGCAGGCAGGGGACGGGGAGCACCTCCTGGCTGCTTCCACGCAAGCCCAGACCTGCAAAGGTAATCAGGTGCTCAACTCCTATTTAGGCACCAGCCTCCCACTGAAGTCTGAAATAGAAGTTAGGCCCCTAAATATCTCTGTGGGTCTGGCCCCCGAAACCCTGCGTCGCTGCGCAGTGCAGAGCTTCAGCAGGCACAGGGCAGCACTGTCAGCAGTATGGTCACTGCCCATTCACATGCCATATGAATGTTAAGGAACAGGTAGCTTTCCTTAAGCTGTGGCAAACAGTAAAAAAAAAGCCCCTCTGCATGCTCCATGTATGGTTCTCTCTGACAGTCGCATCTGTGGTCCTTGCCTGTGACTTGTTCTGATCCCTTCCCTATCTCAACACCCAACCACGTATTCTCTGTAAAAGGTCCTGTACATACCAGGACGAAGTTGGACTCCTTGGTATTGATACTAAACCAGCCCTAGGTGCGTTGTGATGAATGAAAAAATAAAGGGTGGGGTCATCCAGAAGTGGTACCAACAACTGCAGTCCTTAAAATAGAGAAAACATTGCTAAAGCAGTGCCTCATAAATGCCTAGGTGTAGAGGGACAGCGAGGCACACTCAAACCAAGCGACCCTGTAACATGTGCCATGCATTTCAGATCTGAAATACAGGTTCTTGTCTGCTTCCTCTTTTGTACCACAACACCAGTGTGACGTTAGTTTGAGAGGAGTGGGTTACAGAAGAGTGCTTTCCATCCAAAACTGGGTCATGTACATGGAGGTCGGCACACAGCTGATGGCCGCCGTATACAATCCCTTAAGTCAAACTGAAATGCTGTTCAGTTTTGATCTCAGAAAGCAGGCATGTGCTCTTGGTCTCAGGATGGGGTTTTCTGTTGGGTTTTCCCTTCCTTCCACCCCTCAAGATGGCTCTGTGCTCTCAGGTGTGTCTGGCTGTTCCCTTGTGTGATATAAACCACTATATATGTCTAAAACATATAGAAGTGCAGAGCGAAACGATTCAAGTAACATAGAAACAATGAAGGTTTTTTTGAAAATTTCATTCATTATCCTAACCCATCTGACTGAAGATAGCAGTAAAAATTATTTCAATTCCATCCTGGATGTATTATTGCTGGCAGGGAGATAGACGTAGGGGAAAGTCAGGACATACACAAGATCTGAAATAGTAGGGGACAGCCTGGAAATGCAAATGAAAGGTGACAATAGCGGTTACATTGGACCCATCCTAATCTTTCTGTTCAGGTTGACTTCCTTCACAAGTAGTCCTGAATCCCTTTTATAGCAAAAAGTCAAATACCACAAACAGTGTAAGAGGTGTATGGGAGGCTCATTCGTACCTTAGGAGGGCAACCTGTGGATGCAGGCTAGCATTGGCTTTTTGTCATTGATGAGAGGAAAAGCTAGATCATGTTTCTCGTTCATGCACTGTGAATTTGTGAATCCAACATGCAAGAACACTGTTTTATTAAACTTGTTCTCTGCTAATACAAAACTGTGTGCTCTGTGTGGTAATCTCATTGTTTCTTATAACCTTATTTTAAAGCTTGAAACTTTTCTCTGCAGAGTTTGTTTCATGGGGCAATGCACAAAATTCTTTAGAAACAGGAGGCATCAAGGAAATAGTGCCAACAACCCTTGCATGGACTCACACCGATTTACATGAGCAGCTATTCATACATGGAACTGAACACCATTTCATCTTTTATTGTGAGCCAGAAACCTGTTTGACCTATTCAGTTTCTGTCAGTAAACACACGTAACATTTGAAACACGTTAATGCTTAATATCCACTGCCAGGTGACCTAATAGACTATCTCCATACTTCTCCAAGTATGATATGTAGAAACAGGTCATTTTCAGCTCCCTTTGTTAAAGAATTTCATGGGAACATCCCACTTCAGAGGTACCTTTGGTGCTTTGGTATTGTACTACAACTCTAACTTGAATACATCACCCTTTATGCTCTTCTAAAGCAATTTCCTAGCAAATTAATGCCGGCCATAATGTAGCACTGCTACTGGAAATCAAGCACTCCTGTTTGTCATTAAGAAGCCTGATCATGTCATCTCCTAAGGTGGATTGCAGGTTGAATAGCTGACTGTCAGCTTCAGGTGATGGAACCAGTATCTGTTTGCTCCCTTCAGCAGCTGGCACATGCTGAGGTGCACAAAGGTGAGTGCACAAAAGAAATAGTTCAATATAGGTTTTAAATTTGTGTGTTATTCTTAATAAGTGCCTACTGTTCATCTTCATGTCAACCCCAGTCCTGGCTACTGAGATGGAAAAATAGGTGCTCACCAGGTTTCTGGACCAAAAGAGAGGCCTGTGCAGTCTGTGGGTACACTTGGAGAGTTTTCTGATGCTTTACAGATCCTTTCTCCTACTTGTGTATTATCATAAGAAGTGGAAGTTTGCCCTGCAAATATACCCCATTAGAATTGTTGAAAGGCCTGATTTTATAACGTTAATAAAACCGTGCTCAGCAATGGGAGGGGGGAAAAAGAGCAAAGTCTATCAAACCTGAAATGCTGGGCTGTAGTCTCTTGTGAGATTTTTTTTTTTATGGGGTTGTTATTCCAAAAGTGGTTCTTATATCTAAGCAAATAGTATTTAATTTCACCCTTGAACCCTTTGGAATTTAAATGTGATGGGTTTATTTTCTCAGCACATCCATGCTGTTCTTCAATTGTTTTGAATGGGTTTTTTGTTTCCTTCCTGGGCTCACCAGCAGCTCATGCACCACTTCAGAGACTAGCAGCCTTGTAAATTTTGTTCTCTTTTTCCCTGCATACAACAGCCAAGCTGACAGGCACAGTAGGGCTCAGCATCTCTTACTTTCTGTGTTCGCATGCATGCTGCTTTGTTACTGTGGTGTTCCTCACGAAAAGTGCCATTAACAGATTTCCTCTTCGTCTCTTTAATTGGGCTTTCTCTTTGGCAAGCAACTAATGTGAAATTAAAATGATATTTCAGGCAGCATTGCAAAGCAAACAGTAGGTGGGGCTGAATTTTGGTACCCACAAACCTGAGTCAGGTTTTATTTCAGTGCTATAAAAGCTTCACAACAGGAGGGAAAAAAATACAGAAAGAGTCTTCAGGCATCTTAACAGGGTGAGAAAGAGGTGACACTAAGGAGGAGGAAGAGAGGCTTGTTCACAGGTACTGTTTTAAACACAGTGTATTAGGTATATTAGAAAGGTATTTTTAGAAAAATCAAGAGTTCTCACAGTATATAGTCAGGCTTCAAATGCACACATAAAAGGGGCCAAAACATCCCCATTGTGCAGTGAAGTGGCACCACAAAGAGCATAAAAATCACTAGGCTAAATAACCAAGGCTAAATGACTTTCACTCAAAGGTTGATGTAAACAACAGAAGGGAGCAAGCAGTCTCTGAAGATCACATAAACTACTCAGAGAAGTTTTATAACCTATCCTCTAAGGAGATTCTCTCTACTTAAAAGCCAAAGCAAGCAGAGACTTTGCTGTCATACTCGTTGTCTTTATGTATATGGGAAATTCCAAAAATTACGATGCTTCTTTGACAAACAGTTGCCTCCTTCCTTAACAAGACTAACTACCTGTGCCTCAATAAATGAGTTTTTATGTTGCATTTGATTAGACCTAGTTCACCTACCATGCATTAGCAGGAAAGCGCTGCCCACGCATGCAAGCTTAATGCACGCAGCTCCTGCTGTCAGAGACCATTTCAAAAAAGATGATGTGCAAAGCAATCCAGCCAGCTGCACTCTGACACCCACTTTATGCCAGGAAAACTCCTCTACTCACAGGGACATGGTCTGGGTGTCAGGAGGGAGGCTGGCACCAGGTGCCCACCCCTGTGCCACTGCAGCTTTGTCCCTGCTGCTGCTCTGTCTGCAGAGTCTGGGGCAGGGGCTTGGGATGGTCTGGTTCATTCCTGGTCTGGAATAGCACAAAAAAAGCAGAGCTGGGAAGATGTCTGAGGTCTATATTAGTACTTCGAGTGTATGGCATCTCCACAATTCAGCTAAAAATTTTGGCAGTTTGGGAAGAAAAGCTCAATTTTAGAGAACTCTGGCATATGCCAAAAACTCAACATCCCAATGCATTGCCCACCATATGCCTTTAGTGAAGTGGTTATGAAGATGACTAAACCTTAAATTCCTTCCTTTGCATAGGGGTCTCATTCCCTGAACTCTACCCTGGTCTCTCTGCCACTGGGGATGTGTAGCTGTGGTAGCATGTGCCCCTGGGCTCTCCAGGAAAGCCAGCAGCTTCTCCAAGTGAATAGCAGCCGTGGACTGAAGCAGCTGCTAATTCTGCAAATTGTGTTTCATTTCCAAAGCTCCAGCTGAATCTCACCACTGCAGATGCAAGATCTGGTAGAGGTCTGAGGAGGCAGAGCTTTCTGCTGGTTTTTGTAGGTGCCCACCACCCTCAGCTGACACGGAGCAGGACAGTCTTCTGGAAAAGGTGCTGCTATCCCCATACACCTGACAGTCCTATTCCTTGATAAATGGCAAAAGGCTTAAGCCTTTTTAGGGGGTTTACATGACTATTTTTTACTATGTCAGAATAATGGTTTCCATAGTAACAGCCATGTGGGCCAGCACATACCCTAACTCTGGAGATATGTTGCGGAAGACTCCTGGAGATTAAAAAATCCCCAAATGCCCAGGGAACCGCTGCACATCCACAGGGCGTTACCAGGGAAAGTACTCCTGCACTCCATAACCTCTCCCTTTGCTAGATTTCAACACATCTAGTTTACTCCTTTATTGTTCCAAGTAAACTTCCTGTTGTTCAACTCTGGGGACCTTCAGAGAGACCCGTCACACAATGACAACATCTCCCATGTCAGCTGCAGTGTGTGATAAGTCTCTGGTGAGAAGCAGCAGCTCTTTTCCTCCAGGAATGGGGTTTGATCTCCTCCCACTTTCTGCTAGTCTAAACCCAAAAGTATTGAATCACATTCTGGAAACTGCGTTGTTGTAAGAGCTCTCTAGTTTTATCACTCAAATTAAAATCATACTGTCTTCGAACCTTGAATTGAAAATGGCAATATCTCTGCTGCTTAATGACAAGGTAAGGGAAGCAGAGCTGTTGACTGCTCCCAACAGCACATGCAGAGGGAACAGCATCACTCATCCTGTCACGGGAGAGACGTGTCTGCTGTCAGGAAAAAGAAACGCAGAAACCCTCTCTGCCCTCAGCAATGCAGCAGTGAGCATGCAGGCAGCTGCCTGCGTGGGAGGTGGTGCGTGCCCCAGGGCCAGGGCAGCCGCAGCAAGGCTTCCACGCTCTGGACTGCACGGGTGGCTCAGTCCTGAGCAGCTTTGGGTGAAGTTGGCTTGTTTTAACCCATGTGAAAGAGAACCCATGTGGCTGGGGTTGGTTTTTTCCTTTATAAACAAAGGAGTTGTATTTGTGCTGGGGAAAAGGGAGAGATTCACCAAAAAGCCCCCTGCCAGGATGAGCAAGCAGATTCCCAATGGCCAAATACCATTAACACTGATGCCTCCATCATCATGAAGCTGAGCTTCCCCCTCAGCCCCTGTCCTTGCCTGCCTGTGTCCCAGGCACATCACAGATTCCGGCACCTTCACCAGCGCTGCAGCTTCATTCACAAGGAGCTGAAGATTTATTCTCTTCAAGACAAGACCCAAAAAACCACCAGATTGCAAAATACAGATGTTTATAGTGACTGAAATACTCAGTGACCAAGAAAAGCCTCACATGAGCTTTCTTTTTTAATAAAGCGAACTCCTCTGCCTTGTCATGTGAATTAATATCCCCGCAGCATGGCATTGTCTATTTATTCCTTGCTGATGTTGTTTTTGATCACTACTAGATGAAAATGAAATCTTGGATGCTTTAGGGCTGCTGTTAGGACAGATTCAATGAGATGAAAACGCATTTCAGGAAAATACCACTGAAGCCAGTTTTTGTTTTAATTTTCAGGGACACACTGGGCTCCAATTCCCTGGAGTCAGGAGGAATTGCAATTGAAGAAAGGCGCACTGGAAACACATTGAAAGTGTGTCCTTCCAATCCTCCAAAGCAAGTCTCACTTAGAGGCATTGCTGTTATGCCTCTCAATCACAAACTCTTCCTTTGAAGGCAACATTTTGGCAGTCCAAGCCCCTTTCTTCACAGGCTTTTTGAATATTAAATGGTCCCTGGGCACAGACAGGAGCCAGGGCTGTAGCACCCTGGCACACTTTCTACTCGCTGGACCCACAGCCTCTCCTGTCTGTCAGTCCATCAGTCTGTCCCATCAGTTCTGTCTCCAGGTTCCTCAAAACCCCATTTCAGTGGCTGTTTCTCTGTCTTACTCGTGGCCTCACAGGCAGGTCCCCAGCTGAAGGGGAGCCCGGGGACTTCACCCTGCACTGAGGACCTCTACTGACTCTATTATGGGGTATAACCCCTTTTCTCTTCTTGAATTCGTGTCCCCACATCTCCAGCTGGGAGGTGTACCTGGTTGGGGAAGTGGTATGAACATCGGGTAACATTCTGTTACTCAACACTTGTAATTACACAACCAGCCTAAGGCAAATAGTGCCAGAACGGATGATTTGCACTGTGTAAATCACTGCTTTTTACAATCTGTTTGGTTCAAACCCAAGACAAATCTGACTCTGCATGTGAAGAATCAGGTCTCTTTGAATTTAAGCACATGACTGGTGTCCACCAAGTCTCATAGCTACATTTGATCAAGAAAAAAAAAGTACTTTTCCCCATATGTTTATAGAAGGAAAAATCCATATTTGGAAACAGTTTGATATTGAATATAACCCAGATCAACAGTGACAGACTCTGGGATTTTCTTAGAGGAAAATAGAAATCCAAACCATTTCTAAATGACATTTTTCTGACAAAAATAAGCATTAAGGCAGAGAGAAAAACTTTTGCCCACGCTGACTTTGCCCTGCAGTGCAGTGGCAAAGGTCTAGGTGCCCAGAATCTCCTCCACGAGTGAGCAGGGTGGGCAGGCATGGCTCTCTCCTTCTGTCACTCCTGCTGTGCCAAGGGAGCTTAAAAGGCCAAGAAATTTGTCCCCTTTCAGATTTCCTTTCAGCATTTCCCCAGCTTTCTCTGTATAGGCATCACACACAACACAGCAGGGTTATGACCCACAGCAGGGTTTTATAAACACTCACACAAGTAATAATAAAAAGCCCACACCATCCCCATCTGGGTGTCTCACAGAAATGGATTTAAGACCCCATGGTCTTTAAATAAAATGTGCTATGGACAGGACAGAGCATAGAGAGAGGCTGACCAAATCCCACCACTGCAAGGTGGGGAGGAGACCTATGATGATCTGCAGCCCAAAACTGCCTCTCAGCCACCTGCTTCAGTGTTTTGGCCCAGTTTCACTCTTGATGCCTGCACCTCCCCAAAGACTTCCAGATTAGAGAAATAAACAAATTAAGTTTGCTGTCACATCAGCCCAAAAAACTCACAGCAAGGAAATGGTGCTTGGACCTGATATTCTTAGCAAGACCCAACGAAGCTGTCCATCCTGTGTGAGGCTTGCTGGGTTGTCTTTTTATGTGCAGGTCAGCATCAGTCATCTGCAGTATAAATACAGTGATGCAAACCTACCGGTGAAGTGATTCAGGAACCATGGAGTGAAAAAACTTACACCTTCCTCCCATCCAAAACTGTAGGTTGGGAGGCAAGGAAATAGCTGAGAAGAGTCCCAATACCTTCAGGAAGCAAAAAATATTTGTATGGTGTTCATTTTAATTACGCTGTGAGGGAGCACAGCAGCCTGAGTGAGTCTCCTGCTATCCCACGAGGGGGTGTTGTTTCAGCATAGTAAAATACAGCAGAACAAATACCAACCCACATGGGAGTTTCTGAAACTCTCCATCAAGTCTTTCCTCTTTCCCCAGATAACCCAAATTCTCTTACATGGCCACAGTAATTTCACCTTCATTTACAACAGAAGCTACTGAAATGGAAACTTGGGCGGGGGGGAGGAAAAACCCTTCCAGACTGAAATCAAAACAAATCACTTTTTTTGCATATTAATAAGTCTCCTGATTGAAAGCGTTCTAGCTGTTCAAGGAGGAGTATCAACAGTAGATGCTGCTAATTTAAGCCTGGCTAATTAAAAGCAAAACAAAAAAAATTACTCCCGTAGAAACAGCCGCATACAAAACGCACTCACCCAGCACATTTCATCAAGCTCTGCTTATTATATCTGGGTTTAGAGAAACAATCCCACTGCTTTTTTACTCTCTTTCTGGGTTGGATTTTCCCAGTGCACATTGCCTCCAGCCCACTGCCCCTCTGCAGAGCCAGCAGCAGCAACCAGCAGGACCTGCAGGACATCCACAGCTGTGACCTATTTGAGGCTTTGACCAGGCTGTCACCAATGGTGTGGGGCATTGAGTCAGGACCACCCCTGCCTGTCAGAATTGACACCTGCCAAAGTGCCATCAGGAACTTGTCATGGGTGTGCTCTGTCCCCTTGCCCAGCTCACTGGTAGAAACATTACACTGTAGCAGCCCCAGAAATGACCCCCCAACCACATCTCACCAGTTTGGCTACAAGGATAGTGTGGGCTATTGAGGCAAAAAACCTGCCTGCTACAGCAGGGACAAATGGCATTCACCTCCATTCCCCTCTCCCCAGCAACCAAGGTAGTCATCTCAACTGGTCAGGCACAATCCTGCTTCCCCCCATAACTGATTACAAACCAGTCATAGAATCACAGAGTCATTAAGGCTGGAAAAGAGCTCCAGGACTGAGTCCAGCCTTTGGTGGAACACCACCAAGTCAGCTAAACCATAGCACTTAGTGCCACATCCAGCCGTTTACTGAACGCTTCCAGGGATGGTGACTCCACCACTTTCCTGGGCAGCCCATTCCTATGCTTAATCACTTTTTCAGTGAAGAATTTTTTTCTGATGTCCAACCTAAACCTCCCCTGGCACAGCTTGAGGACATTTTTCCTTGTCCTGTTGCTTGTAACCGGGGAGTAAGAGGCCAATCCCATCTGGCTACAATCTCCCTTCAGGTAGTTCTAGGGAGCAATAAGGTCTCCCCTGAGCCTCCTCTTGCCCAGGCTAAACAATCCCGGCTCCCTCAGCCACTCCTCATAGGACTTGTGCTCCAGACCCTTCACCAGCTTCGTTGCCCTTCTCTGGACTCACTCCAGTCCCCCAATGTCTTTCTTGTTGAAAGTGAGGGGCTCAGAACTGGACACAGGATGTGAGGTGTGCCCTCACCAGTGCTGAGCACAGAGGGACAATCACTGCCCTGGTCCTGCTGGCCACACAATTGCTGATCCAGGCCAGGATGCCATTGGCCTTCTTGGCCACCTGAGCACACGCTGGCTCATGCTCAGCTGGCTGTCAACCAGCACCCCCAGGTACTTTTCCACTGGGCCACTTTCCAGCCACTCTTCCTCCAGCCTGCAGCAATTTAATTTGACAACAGCACATACAAACGATGCAGAAACTCAGTGAAAAAAATGAATGCAGACACAGTGTAGGAGGAAGGAAGGCTGTATCCCTCACTGCAGAGCACTGGCAATGTCCAGCAGGAGTCAGGAGAGTGGGTGGCAGTGAGATGCCACTTTCCCCAAGCAGCAGTTTTGAAACAGAGCTATTGTAGGAAAATCTGCTGCTGGGCTCTCAAAAACCCACCAAGAGCTTTACTTTAACAGCTCAGAAGCATAAGGCTTGGGCAGCATTGCTGCTTATGTTCACTGGTTTGAAATAGATGAGCAGAAGAGTCGGGTCCATAACCACAGGTTCTACACAGACGGGGGTACCTGCAGTCAGGCAGTGCCCATCCACAGCTGCTCTGTGAGGCAGCAGCCAGCCAGACCCATTTTCTTGCTACCCCCATCTCCCTGAACAGGGTGTGTGCTCTGCAGCCCAAGCAGGGAGGAGAAATATCTCCATAAGTCTGCTGTCAATCAGCACATTCACTGAAATGAGAAAAGGAGTTCTGTTCTCCTTCTTCCCCCTTTTTTTTTCTTTTACGGTTATTTATCGTGTCTCCTTGAATTTGCATCCCAAGGGCTCTTGTATGACAGAATGTAATAGTATTAGTCACCGTTTTACACATTAGAGAACATAATATTTAGCGTTCATAACAATTTCTAGCTTAAAAGTGCCACACAAACATTAAAATATACTGTATTTTTCCGTGGTTTTAAGGGATAACTTGTTCTTGCCTGAAGCTATCCAACTTCCCTTTTTATTATCCCTCACAGGAACCGAGGTGTTTCTGTCACCACCTCTGTCACACAAGAGAATGCCAGTTTTATGGCCCCTCCCTCAGAGCAGCTCTGAACAAAAGGAACTTCCCTGGCTCCTTCTTCTCCCCATCCATTCACAGTTCCCACACACCTGCCATATTCCTGGCTCCTGAAATCCAGCAGACAGCACCAGCAGCGGTCAATCCTTCTTTACTTTGGCAGGTTGTCCTGCTGTCTGTATGATAAAAACTACAAGGTATTAAATTTCTTTTTCCTTTTCTGCTGACGCTTTGCTCATGCTGCCAATAAGCTCATTCTCTGTCGGGCACTAGAGATGTGTGCTGTGACCCACCTCACAGCCCCGTGGTTTGAGGCATGGCAGCGACCAGGGGCTTGCAGCAAGTACAGTGGAGGTCTGCAGAGCTCCTGGAGGTAATGGTGAGGCTGCCCTGCATCATTCTGGGGATGAAAAGGACCTTATCCAATAAATCTGTTCCCTGAAAGGAATGCTGAATAGATCTGATGAAAAAGCAGTATCTATCATGTTTATGTGGCAATATCCAACTTGTGCTACAGTCTCATAAATTTCACTTGCGTATTTCTGAGACCAGAAGAAATAAAATTTATATAATTAGTGATATAACGTTTTACATGCTATGGCATTATATGACTTCTTAGTCCCATAGAGCAGCATATGAAAAGTGATTAAGAATTTAAAATCTGTTCTCTTCACATCAGTGATTTTTCTACCTGCAAGAGTCTGAAGTTTTTCAGGATCTATAAAGCTCCGCCAAGTGTTCTGCAAAAGAGTAGTAAGATAAATGAGCTTGTCTGTTACTCAGTACATGTCTGCATATATCACCTTTCCAAAGCACCTCTGCTTTTGGGATTCCCAAACCAAAAAACACCTCTTCATGTTATGCCTCAAAAAACATTTTTTGATCCTGTGCATAGCAGGTCTTAAGCTTGCCTTCAATTTTACTGCCTTTAGACAACTGAGAAAGAAAGATTAAAAATACCATCTCAGTTGGAGACATCACACAGGATTTGTATTCATTCCCCAACTGTGATTTGTAGTATGATGAATTCTCAAGAAATATCATAGCTTGGCAACTATATTCCTGAAAAAGAATGATTTGAGCTGGATAGGATCTCTCCTGGGTCATCTAGCCTGCTGCCCAGTAGTGATGGCTATGCTACAGCCTTGGTTGCTCTGAAAGGTCTTCCGTGAACGAAAAACAACAAAAAGTCTGTCACAGTATGTATGTCACACACACACACTAGATTTGACAAACTGAAAATCCCAAATCTAAGAACAATGAAGCATATAAATATGCCAATTCAGGAGTCATAACAATCCACAGTTTCCACAAATTGCACACATTTTTCTTCCACCAGCCCCAGCCTTACACGCCTCATGCATTTTAATGCACACTTGCAATGCAAATGAGTTTCCAATAATTCCTGTTTGTCAGCTGAACAAAAACCAAAAGTCTCCACCAGAAAAAGTTTCTTCAGCCTCAACAGATGATCAGCTGTGTCTTCAGCCTCAGCCTCTGCAGGTGAGTCAGTGCCTGAGCTTTGGGAAAGAGAGGGCTGGGATGCTGGTCCTCAAGGATGCTGCCTTGGGAGGGGTGGAAAACTTGCAACGGGGAGTTTTTATCTCAAATTAAATTTCTTGTCTATGTGCAATTGCCAGGTAAAATGAGTTCTGTAGGCCACTTTAAAGGGGACTAAAACATGCTGCCTCTCGAATCACCAGAGAAGCACCCACAGTTTCTACAGTGTTCAGTGAGCTTGTAGACATCTCAGCTGAACAGGAACCAGAGACCAGGGCTCATATAAGCCCATGGGACCCCGGGCCCTCACCTCCTTCCTTAGTGCAGGCAGCCAGTGGACTGGCCCTTCTCACACTATTTCATCCGATGTCTTCTGCTACTCCCTTAATCTTATTTCATTATGAGGGGGGGAAAAAAATCCATCAAGGCTTGTATTTCACCAAGGGCTTTGTAAAATCATTCATTTTGCACTAGATGTAAGCATGGATGGATTCAGTACAGCTTCTCAGCCACGCATGAAAATCTCCTCAGCCTGATTATGGAGGCACCAAGTTTCATACACACATGTGCACATCCCTCTTCTTTTCCTGGTTGTCTGCAGGGACAGAGCCCTATGACATGTTGCCATTACCCTCCTGCATCTCCAGAGCTCAGCTACTGGCCAGAAGCTGCCTGTAACTTGCCCCAGTAAGGCTGGTACCCACTCTCAAACTCTCTCTTCTGTCAGATTTAAGGAGTGTCTTGTCAAATTAATATTTGTGTATTTGATCACCTCAAGGGGAAAACACGGGTCTAGGAAGGAAAAGACACCTCTTAGTTAGTTTTGATTGACTGCTATGAAGTGCTTGTCAGTGTGCGCTGGTGTAAGTCACGGCGGCACCAGTCCAGGGTGCAAACCAGCTGTGTTTGAGGTCTTCATAGGGCTCTGCCTCTAAACCTGCAAAGTTGGAAGCTCTGCTTTGCGACATAATTCAGCCTGGATCATAGGACAAGTTGAGCTCAATGAGCCTAACATGCTTGAGTAGGGAAGCTGGACTTGGTGACCTCCAGTGGTTCCTTCAAACCTTACCCATTCCGTGACATTGTGATATAAAAACAGTTTGGTGTAAATTATGCACTGTATTCTCCCTGTTTAAACTGGATTTTATCACAACCCCTACTACACAGCTGTCTCCAGCCTAATCAGTGGCCTTTGCTCCCAGGCTGGAGGAGATGTGGTAAAGCAAACTATGTGCAAGCATAATTTCTAAACTCCTCCCAAGCCTTTTTCTCTGCTCCAGTCATCCAAGAAGCTCCCAGAAGGCAATGTGATCACCTCAGCTCCAATTCACTTCTTCACCAAAATAAAAAAAAAAATTATACAGAATACAGCCACATTCCATTGCTGTGAGAGTACAGAGGATCTCTGTGGAGAGGACCACTGGAGCTTGGATGTATGGAATCATACGTGGGCCATGAAAAGATCAGCTACATGAACTCATGTACATGTTCTCATTTTTGGTTACATCTTCCNTCATCTCTGAGCAGAGATTGGTACCTCCCGGCCAACTCCCCCCAGCTTATATACTGGGAATGATGTTTTGAGATATGGAATATCCCTTTGGACACTTCTGATCAACAGTCCAGGCTACGCTCCTTCCCAGCTTCTTGTGCACNCAGCTACATGAACTCATGTACATGTTCTCATTTTTGGTTACATCTTCCAAGTCTGTGGGGTATTGACTGGACCCAGGGAACCAGAGGCCTATCACAAGGTCACAGTTTTGAACACTCTTACCAGCTGTGCTTGCATAGTCCTCCCACAAAGTAGTCATGATGTCCCTAACTTGCTGATACTTCGTTGTGTCATAGTTTAACCCCAGATGGCAACCAAGCACTACACAGCCCCTCACTCGTCCTCAGTCCCAGTGGGATGGGGAGTAGAACTGGAAAAAAGTAAAAGCTCGTGGGTTGAGATAGTAATAATTGAAATTTATAAGAACTGAAACAAAGTAAAATAATATAATAATAATAATAATAATAATAATAATAATAATAATAATGGTGGTGGTGGTGATGTTGTTCATTGTTATTATTGTTACTATTTAATGAAAGCAGAAAAAAAAAAACCCCAAGAAAAATAAACCCCAAGTAAAACAAGTGATGTTTGACACACTACAGTTGTTCACCACCCACTGACTGATGTCCAGCTCATCTCTGAGCAGAGATTGGTACCTCCCGGCCAACTCCCCCCAGCTTATATACTGGGAATGATGTTTTGAGATATGGAATATCCCTTTGGACACTTCTGATCAACAGTCCAGGCTACGCTCCTTCCCAGCTTCTTGTGCACCTCCTCACTGGCAGAGCACGGAAAACTGAAAAGTCCTTGACTTAGTGTAAGCACTGCTCAGCAACAACCAAAACATCAGCGTGTTATTAACTTCATTCTCACACTGAATTCAAAACATGGCCGTGTACCAGCTACTAAGAAGAAAATGAACTCTACCTCTGCTGAAACCAGGACAAGCTGGAGATCTTTAAAGTACTTATTTTTTTGCAACAGGTCGTAAGTTCAAATAGGGAACACAAATCTAAGACTTCTCCAACTTTGGGATGGACATTTTCTAAAGCCTTATCTGAATCCCCACACCCACTGGGTACCCAGCACTCTCCATATTAACATTTGCAAATGATGCTTTGAGGTATTTCAGCTCTTTTAGGGCAGAGAGATTTCTCTGAAAGGCAAAGCAAGTAAGCTGTGATACACTGCTCTGCCTCCTCCCTCAGCAGCTCTCTGTAGAACATGGATATTGCACTGACAGGCAGCTGGTGAACTGCAGGCAGAAAGAACAGCCAGTTTTTAAGTTGCTGATTCTTATGCAAAAAGTGGGTGCATAGAGGCACCTAAGATCTAACATGAGGTTAAAACCAGGTCCTGACCTTGCCCTGGCACACAGCAGAAGCAGGTAATTCATGGGTTATTGTCAAGAGGCTTTGCTCCAGTGACACACTTAGAAAACAGCTGTGAGCGGGTGAATCCTCCCCAGTGCCACACAGCATCAGGACTGTTCGGGTTTACACTGTGCCTCTTAAAGAGAGGGTAGAAACGGCTCAATTTCTGTTACTCTGCCCAACCCACAAACCTAAAATAGACCTGGAAAAAGCCACAGCCTCGTGACCCCCTCTTGTGCAGACTGAATTAAAGATATAATTGAAGGTGCCCTATTGGCAGAGCTAAATGTCTATACATACTGTGTTTGGACAATGCAAAGAACTCATAAAAGGTACTGAACGGCTTTAAAACTATAGATACACGCCACCTGAAGAAGGAGGCATTCAGCCAGAGCCTATTCATTCCCTGTGACCCAAAAACCAGATGCAGGGCTACTAACTGAGCAAAGCAAACAGCAGAAGTAGGCAACAAAGAGAATTTGGAGTGACTGAAGATCAGAATGGGTAGAGAGGTCATAAAATAAATAAGGAGATAAGGACCAGACGTGAAGCAGAGACATCACACAGAGCATCAAATGAGAAATTGCCGGTGGGCAGCACATCCATCACAAAGACATCATACGTCACAGGGATCTCATAGGTGACCAGGAGAAGCAGAAGAAAGCCCTGTACTGCTACAGGACCTGCTCCAGGCAAGGGGTTGTCACTCCTCTGGCAGAAAATAGGACTATAGGTGAGGAAAACAGGGCTATAGCTGAGTATGAGTGGTCTCAGCCTGCTTCTGGGAGACAGTTAATTTAATGCTGCTCACAGCATAACTGCAGCAAGAATGCAGAATTTCAAGTGTCAAGTAAGTAAATTTGTATTAAAGTAACTGCAATTATACACAGCCTGCGCTCACTCCCACGGGAGGCTGTGGCAGGTTTGTGATGGACTTCACTGAGAGCAGAATTAGGATGATAATCGATACAAGCACAGCCATCATTTTGCATTTTCTTATAGCTGCCAAACCTACCATAGTAAAAAGCAAAGGGCTTTTTAGATTACAGAGCAAAGGCCTGCAGAGATTTCAGCTAGTCTCTGAATAATGGCATGTGATCAAGTCCTTTTGTGAACAAAAAAAAAAGAGAATTTCCCAATACGTGCATGTAATTCCAATGCTGTGATAAGTTATTTGTTTCACCGCTAGTAAGATCACTGCACAGTGTTCAGTGGCACAGAAGGTTTTGGCCAATCAATGGATTTTTGATTTCTCACCTCGCATCTAAATACTGATTTGTGCCTCAACTGTGTCAGCAGCAAATGTATCTCTGGTCTAACAAAAGAAAAACTAATTTTAGTGCTGTGAATAACTCACTGTGCTCAGAAATTAACCACTTCCTTCAATTACACAAACAACCAGGTAACTGAAAAAGTTAATTCAATTTATTATTAATTTGATTGCTTTTTGAGGAAAAATAAAAAGGTAATAACAGAAAGAACAGCAGCTTGCTCATCCAAACGGCAGGGAGCCAAAGGGGATTAATGGGAGGCAAGCTGGGCTGCAGGTGGATACCAAAGGTTGCTCCATCAGTGCATCTGAAGTTGTCTCAGAAGAGAAAGACTTGCTGAGCACCAACTACCACAGAAAAGCTGAGGCTGTGAGACTGAAGGCGTGCTTACACCGATGAGCGGCCAGTGCAAAATATAACTGTACCTTCCCAGACAACTGCAGCATATCCCATACTTCTGATCTGAAGATTATGAGGAAAATCCCCATTTGACTGCTCTGCCTGACTAACCTGAAGAAATAATAAGTTCTCTAAACAGAATTTATTTTCCAAATAATTACCTTGACCTGCTTCAGGATGAGCCGGTGTTTGCCAGAGGGAGCAATACACAGGGCATGCTTTGGCTTTCAGGTGCTCCAGGAGGAAAGACCTGAAGGAGCTTGAAATGGAGAAGAGGCTTCATCCAGCAGCAGGGCATGCAGAGACCTGGCCCCAGGCAGGGCTGAACTCCCTTTTGCACAGTGCTGGAATTAGAAAAATATTCACATGCAAAGTCTCTTGTAGTGTCTATCGTAGAGATTGGCCAGGAGCAGGTGAAGACAGGGAGAGGACAGGGGCAAGACAGTAGCACAGTGGCAAAGAAAATCTTTACCTTAAGCTGCCATCTGCAAACTGTTCAAAAAGAGCGTAAGGACGGTAATGATGATGACATGAGACTTTAGGCTGCGGAGTTAGCAGATTTTTTACCTCTGCTGCATGTTGAAGCTCAAGGGAGCTGCCAACCTGCTCCCTGCTGCCCCTTGGGTGAACATGGGTGAGAAATCAGGGAGTGGACCTTTATGGTGGCCATTCATGACGACAGGGAATGGAAGACAGAAAAGGGTATCCAGCTCCCTAGTTTCTTACCAGTCCCAAGACAATCACCCTGCTCTGCAACAAGCAAAATCCTTTCACCAGGGGCTGTCAGGATTTCTGCAGTTTTCACAATCTTTGGGTTTCCTCTGTAGTCTGGGGAAGATACAGTTTCCTATTTCCTAAACTAACCTCTTCACTGCAAATTCTCCTTCTCCATCGAATCTAGAGCAAACCATTCCTTTTTCCACTGCATCCCTAGTTAGAGGGGCTCACTGTCCCCTTGGTTCCAGGGGGCAGAACAGGATATGTCCTCCCTTGCTCCTGCACCTTCGAGAATTTCTCCCATGAAGACAGAGATGAGCAGAAAGAGTTCATACTCACTTATTCTCTGACCCTGTGAGGATGCGGCACTGAGACGAAGAGCTGAGACACTTTCAAATTGTCCTGAACTTTGCTCCTCTACCAAAACAAATGCCAGCACCTGGAAAGGTGCACTTTTCTCACCTCCCCACCTGCTTTCACCTGCATGCAGTCAGGAGGAAGGATATGGCTGAAAAATGGTTGCACAATTCTCTTGGTAGGAAGTCCTGCTAATATTCAAATTGATCATTGGGATTAAAAGGGTTTCAGCTCTCAGCACTTTGCTCTGTGTACACTCTCTTTTGACATGATGTCCTATTGAAGCTATTCTGCAAATCCTTTTGCTCTCCGTGTGGGAGGTGTGATGGGCAGATTTGGCTCTTGCCTTGTACCCTCAGACAGGGCACAGGGATAAGGGGGGTCATAGCTGATCTCTGCCTCCCACTGGTTGCCCTGGGGTCAGCCAGATTAATGTTTGCATTTTGTTTGATTCATTCACCACACTATCAGCGTAACCCAAGACAACACGGGTGACATTTACTGTGAGCTGGCCCCTTTTTCATTAAGAATTGGCCTAAATCCACACACATTTAATGGTAATTGCTAGGCAGGCAGCACAGAGCAAATACCTTTTATTTCAAATCCAAGACAAGTCAGTGCTGGCTGATAGTTTGTTGGCGCTTTCCTACATTAATTAAGTACCTCTCATCTAATATTACATGCGGTCTTTCTGAAAACCTCTAGTGAAAAGTCTATTTGTTAAAAGTGCCAGTTGAAGTCAAAACAACATCCAATATTGCAAATTAGGATTCCAGATTCCAGGATGAGATCTATTAGTCTTTCCCTGTTTAACTAATTAAAAACATGGAGGGACAAAATTTGTTTTGTCATTCTTCCGTCCGTAGGAGTCCTTACAGTAGCTAAGAAAAGAAAACAAAATTCCCTTCATTTATCTTAAGATATCGGCTGGCTTACCCATCTGTGAGCAAAGAATGTTTTTGCTTAGCTTGCTTAACTAAATGAATCTTGGTTCACTTGCTTGCAGCTGAAGACAAATTAGGCTGATTATACACGAAAGGGCATACAGTACATCTAGGAATTAAACTGCGACTGGGTATTTAGGATGAATGAAATGAATAGGCAGCAACAGCTTTGCGTGGCTCTGAACAATCAGCAGTCCCCTTCTATTGCAATCTGTTTAAAGCACTTTCAAAATAATCCTCGGTGTTATTCTTGTGTGTAAGTCGCTGGTTTGCAAGTAGGGATTTTTAAAGAAACAAAAAAATCCCCATGCAAACTTTTCCCCCCTTTGGAACGGGCAGCATTGCCGAGCTCAGCAGCTTGCTGCGACGCTGCCTTTCCCACTCAGCGGAGGAATTCCTGACGTGCCACGCTGCCGGGCTGCTCCGTGCACAGATCGTAGAGGCAAGCAACAGCATCGCCCCCTCCAGCAGTTTTATTTCCCACATCTCTTACTCCGTAGGACACGGCAGAATGTGGACGGTATCAGCTGCAAGTGCCTGACAGGTGGTATTTCACATTCACCGCTCTCGCTGGTATCGGGAGTAGGCTGAAATACTGAGTTCTTCACGTGTCGGTGGTTTTCAGTAATTAGCATATTTCAGCCCAAATCACAAACATCCTCCCTTGAAAAGAATGATACTCGGTGACAAAATCCATGGCATGCAGTTACATCAAATGCAAATTTGGGCTAATAAGATAGATGCTGGGCTGCACTAGGAAAATTATTTGCACCACTGTTAGCAAAAGTAATTTTTGCTAACATTTCAGGCATAATGATTTTTGAGAGAACATTTCTAATTTTAGTGTTTATGTGATAAAAGTGGGGATTTGAAATACACAGATTAAAAAAGTCTTATTGGACTGTTCTTGTGGCATACCACTGACCATCCCCTGTATGACTGCTTCTCAGTATGACCATGAAAGATTAATAAATCTGAAACAAACTGGAGATTTAGATGTCCAGTTCCTATTTGAAACACACATCCTCATTTGTTCTATTCCAGATACTTGCTGGCATGCAGTAATTCCAGTTTTGCTCTCTCCCCTCACTGTGCTTGTAAAAGGGAGGTTGGAGAGTGTCTCTAGTTTTTTTGAGCCAGCACAGGCTTAGGTTGATGCCAGCTCCTTTGCAGTGCTGGTTTTACAGCTCCGTGACCTGAGCAGAGGTTCAGGAACATGTTTGATCCCGTGATTGGTGTCAACAGGGGAAAGAAAAGCAATCCTTCTAGCAAGAGAAAACATACATTTCTTGAATAGTGGGTGTTGCCCATATACTGAAATCAGATGAAAACTGAAAGGCAAATATTTGTACCCAGATAGGACCACCCTGTCTTTTGAAAGCAATAGACAGCTCCTGGGAAAAGTGGTAGAGGTTTGAACTGTACAGAACCCCAGTGAGGAAATACCTTCAAACAAAGAACACTTCTACAGTGTTTGGAGGTTGCTGACCAGAAGTTTTTCTACATTATGATCATCTTCAGCCTTGAGGGACACCTTAGGTCTTCTGAAACACAGAAATACTGCACTTGTGTTACCCACTATGACACAGGGAGCCAAAGCCAAGGCAAATAGTGAACCCAGGTCCTGGCAGTCTCACTCACAATTTCAGCCAAAGCCAGCATTTCTTCCCATCTCTTGTTTCCAAAGTGGGATTGTTCTTTCCACCTGTACTTGCTTTCCTGTGGCTTGGCCATCCTCTGCCCCTGACCATCCCTGCCTGTACTGCCATGGCCATCTTCCCTCCCCAGCACACGATGACTCAGTCGCAATGGGTGTGATACCTAAAGCCTCCAACACCTGCTATGTTTCCTACACTCCGTTTTAGCAGCATGGACAGTCATGGTAGGCTGACTCTGTCTTCTCATCTCAGCTGCCCTAACACGTATTCAGGCTCTGGAGATGCAAGAGGGCACTTTCCAGACCACAGGCACAAAACAATACCCAAAACTACTGCAGCACCTGCAGACCCAGCCACTCCCTGTCGACGGAAATGTGATTCTCATCTCAGTAAGAAATCAGAACAAAAGTTTTCTTTCAAAGACTTTCTGACTACAAAAACATAGGAAGCAAATATAACAAGTCAAATCCCCAAGCTGAGATAGCATTGTCAACACAAGGCAGGATATGGCATTTGGTGTGAACTGGAAGCCATCTTATTAAAGGCTGATAGGTGCTCATGAATATAAGTTAGCAGTTTACTTTTATCTAACAGAGTTTTTTCCTCTGAAATGACAGGTTCCTATTTTAGTATATAAACTCGGTTTTGATGTATTGGTGTAATACAGGACTTATCAAACATGGGGAAAACAAGACAAACAATCATAATATTGGGGGGCTTGCAACACAATTATTGAGCTTTCATGATATAAGCATCATAGTAAAATGATTAACTACATACAGGAGTGCACATCTAGCTTGCTTTTGAAAAATCACATTCCAAACACACACACACATATATTTCTATAACAGCCCTATAAATAGACACTCAGTCATATCCTAACTTACAAAACATACACTACTGGCAATAAGGGCGATAAACCCTTGTCTAACACTGAACAGCTTTGTCTCTTCCCTCACTGCAATTCTCCACCATGTTGAAAACAATTTTGAATGTACTGCTGAATTCAGGCTCTGAAGTCTGCAGACTGTTAGATCACCATGCTGTACAATCACTGAATGCCAGATTAAAGGTACAGAGGCACCATATTACTCCATTATCAGAAAAGCACAAATACATCTTCTTTCAGCTATTATTTATACAGTTTTAAGAAGCTGAATTTCTTTCCAGAAAACACTGTTTGAGAATTTCCATCCTTATAACATAGTAACGTCACCAGTATCTAAAGAAAAAAAGACATAAATGTGGTAATTCGTCTTATACATATTTTGTATATAATTACTAGCTTTTTTAAATTTAGGACAAAGTCACATCCATCAGATACGTGAGCAATTTGTAAAACAACGGTGCTTTTTTGGTGTCACGAAAGACAAAATTTAATTTAAATCTTACATTACTGTTGAAATGCATTCAATGTAACAACAAAAAAGAAAATACCCTTAGCAATGTTAATAGCTGGTTTGCTTTAACAGCCATCAGTAATTGATCCTCACAATCACTTCATGTGGCGCTGAAAGCTGCAGTATCCCCAGAAGTCTATATGCAGGGTAATCTTAAAAAGCAGTCACACGGGGAGAGAGAAACTAGGATCAGAACAGAAGCAGCCACAGAAGCTTCATTTCTTTTCCAGCCCTAGAGACATGCCAGTCCTCTTATGTGCAGCATCAATGCCATGTCAGTGAGAGCCCAGCAGCCCGGGGAGCTCGGGCTCCTGGGGCTCAGCATGCGTCAGGAAATTCCTTCTCTTCTCTGCTGACTGGGCTGCAGTGGCTGCACTGGCAGTAGGAGCAGCTCAGGGAAGGCAGGAGGGAGATGTGCTGCAGGGGTCTGGGGAGGTGGGAAGCACCTGGGAATAACCCAAGTCACACTGGCCTTCTGCCTCATAGATGTTTGCAGGAGTTTCTGTGGAGAAATCCAAGATACAGACAAACCAGGGAGTGCCTGTGTTCTATGACATGCAAAACCAGGCTGCATGGCATACATGTGAAATGAAACCTGCCTACTCATGATGGAATTGCAGTCTCAGTTCAGCGGCATCATTTTCCATTGCTGTTGTATAAAGAATAGCATTTAAAACCTGACATCTGCCCTTTCAGTCATACAGGGCTTCCTCAGAGAGATGACTAAACAATCACCCAGGTAAGAGGTTTAATGAGCACTTGGAAGGCTATCTTCATCTAGAAAAGACCCCTGTGCATATATATAAGCTGTGGCCAGAATTTTAAGTGATTCTTGAAAGGCTAGTTGTTAATAATCTAAGATTTCTCATACAGTGTCTTCTCCTCCACTGGAAAACAAGGAGGCATTTATAAACTAAATATTTTTTTTAAGGTTGAAAATTGTGGAGCTGGCATCACTGAGACATGCAGGGCATGATCAGCACGGCAGATTGGTGTCATTAGCCAGAAGCACTGGCTGCACCCACTGCTTTCACCATTCCAACCAGTGGGTAACTGGAAAGCTTCCCTGGGGAACTAGCTCACAGAGACACCAGCATGTTCCTCATGCAATGAACAGAAGAAGAACAAAGACAGAATTTGGGCTTATTTTGACTAACATTTACCTGCATGCTGTGCACTCAGACATGAAGGGATGTCAAATCCCTCCCGAGCCCAGCGTTTGCGTGTCCCTAACACTGAGCAGACACAACCTTGCTGACGTGTGAGCCACAACTGACAGTTTGTAAAACCCCACTGCAAGGAACAGCAAGCCCTCCTGAAAACTTTTCCCAGGATAAAACTGAGTTTCCTACTTTTCCGCAATGATTTTTGAGTTTGTGCATGCTGGTTGGTATTTCCCAGCTCTGTGTGAAACTGGATGTAAATCCTGGGTTTCTTCTGGAGAAGCTGAAAAGCGCAGACTGCTCACAACACTCATGACCAAATCTGCATTCTCATTCTTTCCCCAAACCATTAAAAATATTGGGTTGCTAATTCCAATCTAACCGGCAAACCCTTCATCCAGGATTTCCTGGGAATGGCCAAGTGGTTTAGGATACCCAGAAATCTTCTTTTCTAGGAGGTTCAAAAGCTAGGAAAAATAAATGTGTTAAACAAGGATTTTAAAGGAATAACTAAGGTGGTAGAAAACATGAGCCCAAAATGTTGGCTGTACCCACTATCCTCTAATATTTTCCCTTTCATATTATCAAAAGATCAAGTTCTTAAGCCTGCTGAACTTTGATGGCTAGGAAAACCTGAGCTCAAACAGAAGCTGCTAATGAGAGGCATTTCCTAAAGCTGCTTTAGCAGGTGTTTCCTGCTGAAATGGGGAGGGTCACGAATGGAAATCTCATTTGGAAAGTTTCTAACCCCGAGGATAATATTCAGCGGTGCTGCCACTCTCACTGCCATCTGCACTAGAAAGTGGTTCAGACTGAACTAGATAGCACTTGATCCCACTGAGTGAGCCCAATTGTTTGCATTCTTGCACAAATGTGTGAATGGCAGCCTTCCGGCGAAGCAAATGCTGGGTCTGCTCCGTTCAAAGGCTTTGCCAGTGATCCTTGCCCTGCTGGCTTCATCCTTAATTGGCCTACACGGTGGGGAGCAATTAAAAATAAATGGTAGCTTGCTGTGCTGCTGTAAGGGGAAGTTTTGCAACTCCAGGCATGAGTGCAGCTACCTTAGTCCACGTCGTATGCCACGCACGGGGAATGGCACAAGAGAAAAGGGGAGAGACCTGGCTATTCTGAGTAAGTGCCAAGGGAAAAAAAATCACACTGTAGCCTGCTATAAATCAGCATTAGCTTTACAATTAAAGGTTTGCTTGTCTGGGGCAGGAGCATGTTTTCCCTTGTGTGTCTGTGGAGTGTGGGAATGGCATTTCCTATTATGCCTGTCATCCAGAAATGAGATTTTTCATACTACTTTCACAAGACAGTATGCTCCCCTTCAGTACAGTCTCACCAGAGAGAGAAGAATGGCTCTTATCTGGTTGGAAAAAAAATGAGGTTTCTTCAAATGAAACATCCAATACCAGAAGCTGTAAAACTAGTCATTAATGAAAGACAGCTAATCTCAAAGAAAAGCAGTGTCCCATAACTGTGTCACGAGGCTCTCTGAAACTTTAGTCATGGGGGGGAATTTTGAACCAGCAATTAACTTGCCACAATCATCTGTATCAAGCAATGAAGTTTCTCAGATAATTTCCTACTACTTATTAATGAAAGTCTGGTATAAGATGAACTGAAGAATACGATCATTTATGGAATTAAAACTTGAATTAAAAATACAGATTTTTGCTACACAGCAACCCATATTTCCATGACATTCAGAAGTGGATTAAAGCACAAAAAAAAGAGGAGGAGCTGAGAGTCACTTTATTTTCCTTTATTTCCTGAAGATATTTGCCACTGAAGGTGGTCGGCTTCACCCAAACTAACCAGGTAACTCATGTCAGCAACAGGCATTTTATAAACATGACATGTGCCATTTCATAATGATGGGGTTGCACATCATTTTTTGCATCTTGCTGCTTTACTACAAAGCATCCCTGGGCTTCCTGTATCATAAATGTGTGGCACCTTTAGGGATGTCTCTTTGTTTCATGGTGGAAAAAAAAGGGATGCAGTCTGCCCTAGGAAAATCTCCAGGACATCCTTTTCTTTTATCTCTCTTTGTTGATACTAAAGAGAGGCTAACAAAAGGCTTTACTCAGCTGATACCCTGAAAAATTTGTGATGCAGTTTATAAGAGCTTAGCATCTCTGAAAGCTCTTTTTAAGCAGATTCAGTGAGCATGGAATAGAGCTCGTGTAGGACACACACTCCTTGTTACACTCGTTTTTATGCACAGTGTTTAGGAAGAGAATCTAGACATACATCTAAAAATTATTTGTCCCATAGCTAACGTGTGATATCCCACTGTCTCCAACACACATGTTGGAGTGGGACAGAAAGGTTTATTGGTTATGGCAGGGGAGCTGGGACTAAATGGCCTTTAAGGTCCATTCCAAGCCCTTAACATTCGAAGATTCTATGATTCTATGTACCAGTGCAGTTCAAACTCTGTGATTAAAGAGAGCTCCCCACTCCCAGGAAACCACCTAAAAGAAGCAGTACAGAAAGATTTTTTTTTTTTTAGTAGATTTCATCCTCGGGGGGAAACAGGTTATATAAATTGGATTTCTGCATAGCAGCATCTTGTGTCTTGTGCTGCAGTGTAGCAAACAATCTGAACTGCACTGACAGCATATGATTTACTCAACTGCTGAGCTAGGACATTTATGTGCAAGCCCATACATTTGCTATATTGTTTGTAGGCACCTCCAAAACTCACCTTCTCCAAACCTGCAAAAACTCAACAGCAGTAGGATGCTGTGGGGGTGGCAGAGACACTTTTCATGTTCTCTCCATAGAGGGCTGGAGAAGATAATGTAATTTCTAATTCTTCAGCAAAGAAATGTCACTCATCCAAGGCACTTTCCTTTTAGTCCATTAATTCCTGATGCAGTTTCTAAAAGAGAAAAAGTTCAAAATGAGGCAAATCTCTCTAAACCAGATCTGAGCACAGAAACAGTGAGGGGCCAGTTGCTTAGTGATAATCACAAAGGCAAAGAAGAAAACACTGCAAACCCTGCTATATCTACGTGGTCAATGTGATGAAAAGGCCATGGCCTTGCAAGGGTAAAAACATTGAGCTGGTTTGTTCTGTCGCTTGTGAAGATTTCTTATATGCTCATTCTACCTGATTACATTCAACACTGACAATCAGGTTTTTTGACTCCAGGATTAAAAAAAATTACTACTAAATAATGCTAAGGGTTCTAATATATCGTTACCATGACCTTTGTAGTAAGGTTTTTAAAAATCAAGTGGTATTCCAAAGCACAGGGTAATTCACAACATTTTGCACATACTTTGCCTTCCTCCCACATACTTAAAATACAGCATTTAAGCACTATGAAACGTGTTTAGATGAGGCACAAAAGATGCCAATGATATGAAGTCTGCCCTAAAAAGTTTGTCTGCTCAGACTATTAGACAAAATCTGTGAGAAGACTTTAATATTAAAAAGTTACTTTTGGTAGGGCTGGTCTTATCAGCCATGAGGTCACTTATTGAGGTCCCTTCCCTACTGCTCAGAATCTCTGACCCCCTAACAGTCACTACATGGGTCACAGGCAAATGGTCCTCCATATGGCAGGAGTGTATCACCAAAATCATTTCTGACTGCTGCCAGTGTCTTCCTGTTCAAGAAGCACAAGCCAGAGCTTGTGAAAACTCAAATTTTTTAGTGTTAATTCCTGAGTACAGTGCTTGTGGTTACAGTAGCAAAAAATGTGGTTTTCATAAAGCAAACCACAAAAATTGCAGTTTTGCTTACCTGCCTGCTAAGTGCTTTTCACATTTACAAATCACTCCAAAATAGCAGAGTAGGAACTGAGACAAAGATTTTTTTTCGTTCTTTACCAAAAGGTTCTATAATCCTTTAATCAAGAATGAAAGAGGAGCACTGCTCTGACCTAAGAGGACTGACAAAATGAAGGTGCACATAATTTCTAGCCCCAGAAGTAAGATGTATATTTATACAAATTATGCAAACCCTGAGGGAATACAATACAAAGCCAATAGTGCAAACGAACTGATGTGTAACACAAAGAAAGAAACACCACAAGGGGAAATTCAGATTGTGCAGCACCAATGCACTTGTGTTAACAGGCCACTTCCATACTGCACGGTGGCGATTTCCAGTGTCCTCTGGATCCCTTTCCCTCAATAAACTTTGCATCTCACGTTGCATCTCACAAAGTGCTGGAGAAGGGCAGGTCCCGGAACGAGGAGCTGTCAGTCCTGGACACATCCCTCGCTCATGGCCACCAGCGCAGCACCATCTGCTGGGAACATAGACACTTTGGACAAATCCTTCCAGCATCAGTGTTTGTCACCACCTGTCCTAAACATGACACATACAGAAAATTTCCACCTCCCCACTTTTTTGCCCTTCTTTTCGGCAAAGAGGAAGTGATTAACCACCACAGGCTAATCAGACACTATTACTTGAGCAACTGGCAGCTCAGAGGACTTCGCAGAAAGCAATAGGGTACACGGAAAGCTGGCACTTTAAGGTCCTAGTCAATAAGTCACTTCAATACAGTTACAGATTAGTGATGCTAAAATGAAGCCAGGAACAGGAGGCAGGGGCCCTTGGACTGAGAAATGTTTTTGGGTGTTCAACCCTTGCAAGGAGACTGGTTTCAGACATTCAAAAGTGAGACAGAAAAGGCAAGGGTTAATTCAGCAGAAAGTGCTGCTAGGTGAGAGATCTAAGCTAGTGAGTACAGCACTAGCTGAGTTCGTATGTCAGTGTTAAATCTGTGGAAGAATCAGTCACATTTTCACAGTCAAAACTAAGCTTCATTATAAAGTAGGACATCAACATCTTTATTAGCTATGAAAAACTCCATGCGTCCTCCCTACATTAACAACAAGAGCCAGCTGGAAAATTTTGGCAGGATTTAATTTTTTCTCTCAGAAAAACATCCATTGGAGGAGTCTGAACCTTTGACAGAAATTAGAAAACTTTTACCCTGAAAGGATACTGCAGGACAGAATTTCTGCAACCTCAGAAAAGCTGGTTAAGGGTACAGGCAACACACTGAGACAACTACGCTGCTGCTGCTGCAGGAAATACTTTGATTAGTCCTTCCTCAGGGATCTCCTCATCCCATCCTGTTGAATTACATAGGCAGGGCCAGAAAGACATTAATGAAAAATGTCCAAATGTTTTGCTTACAGAAGGAAATACAGGGTGATACTCTTGAGGTTTCATAGTTTTGGAGTGGGACATTTTTGGCAAAACCTAATTCTTGGATCTCCTTCAAAAGCAAACCAAAACCTCTGAAAGCTGAGGATCCCTTAGTATGATGTAGCTTAGAGTGAGTTGAACTAAATGATATTATCTTACTGTAGAAACTTTATATTGAGTAAAAGAGAGGAAGGATGTCCAGGAATTCTTGGTGTAGTGGTAGGCATTATTCAGTATCAGCTAACCAGTTATGCATGCTGTAAAGTGGTTCAAGATTACAAAATATATCAGAGATTTAAAGACCAGAGGCACTCAGAAGAGCCAATCCATCCAGTTTGTTTGAAAAACTCTTCCACTTCTTTTGGTAACCCTGTGGACTGAGCTAGCAGAGAGAAGACTGCTTGGGTGTTCAGACTTTCAGTGAGAACTAACTTTTTATTCACTGAGAATGTAATCATGGATTAACAATCAAGAAAGGGTCATTCATCATTTTTTTCAAATAAATGCTTCCTGTTTATCAACATATCAAAATATTACTAGGTTTTCATCACTACCTGGCTGCAGCTTTGCAAATTCACTACACCATCATGTCATCTGCGCCACTACTGAATTTGCAAGCAGGGCAGCCATTCATTCCTGAAAAATCCAATCTACTACCCACAGCCTATATTTGTCCTAAAACATTTTATGATTCTGGAAAACAATTTCTATCATGAGAATTTCATAAAATAGCAGGGAAAATTGAGTGTATAAATCTATACAAATACCTAACTGTAACAACCTCTGGCATTTTAATTCAACATAGTTTAGTTTCCTTCTCATAAAAATGGTTTCATTTCACAAATAGTACATTTTAACATAGGAATTAATATAGTTTGGATAATGTGAATGACAGTCCTGATTAATTCTTTTTTCCAACTATTTTTAGTACAAAAAATGAACAGGAGGGAAGGTCACTGTGACCAGCAGTGTTCTCTGAATCCAGCTGGAGACTGCTCACAGCAGCTATTTACATTTTCAGTAGACAAATCCACAAGCCCCAAGTATTTCTCAAGCACTAAATCAATTAGTCAATATTTAAAGGCCATATATGATAAAATTCTTTGTTCAGTTGCCCCTGCAAACATTACCACTTTTATCTCACATGTTCAGGGCACAGCAGCAACTTGCAGGCTCCATCAGCTGATGCCTCACTCTGAGAATCAAAGACACGCAGAATAATAGTCCCTGACCCAAAAGTCTACAGTTTAAATGGCAGGCCTCCCCAAAAGGATGACATGAAGGGCTATCTGGAAGGGGATAATAAAAATGTATAGGTTGGGTGTCCTAGTGAATACTATTGCAGTGTATATCATTCTTTTTCAGAACAGTATCTCTTCTGCATCTCCATTTGACTAATGAGGCGTGCTGCTTTAGTTTGGTTTTTATAGCAAAAATAGGCTATATACTATAGCCTTTTTATAGGCTATGTACTAATTCATATTATGTGGCTTGAAGCTTTCATGCATGGAGGAGCAGCAAGCAGACAAGAGAAAAAAAATGGCAGTCTCCTCACAGAACACACCAGGATTTCTCTTTCCATCGTCTCCTGCTTCTCCCGTTTCTTTTTCTTCTCCCAAAATGCAGAGGTTTGTACATGTGTGAAGCCTGGCTGTGTGGCAGAGCACACACTGCAGCTCATGGGGCCAGCATGCACCAGTCAAGGAAGTTTACCTGTCATCCTGGTTTTGTGTTACCAGACACAGAACCCAAGCTGAGCATTCAAGCATGGAGAAGGTGAGGTTATCGCATGGCGAGATTTGAATATCAGTTCTCATTCACACTGGGGTGTGTCCTTAGCATCTACTCCCACATAAAAGGGGAAGACCAAGAGAACCCATCACAGAGCTCTACGCAACCCCATGTGTGGCCTCTTGGCAGTGCAGTAGGTTCAGCTGCTGCACTAACAAATTCCAAAGTAAATGTAAGGACTTGGTGCAGCCCCTGAATTGTTTACAGTAACTTTCCCATCTCACTCCACAGAAAGCATTTATTTAGGGAAAGAGAAGAATGAAGGTATCAGAAAACAGGTCTCTGAAAAAGCAAATGCTGTACATAGTGCCTCACTTTTTTAATGAGGCAGCAATTTGTTAATTCACCTTTCTGTTTTAATAAATACAGCCTATAAAGTAAGGAAACATATTGTATTCACAGAAGCCTGTAACTACTTCAAAGGAAAGATGTTAGTTAAAAACATCCAAATACGTTCCTGATTGGAAATAATTCATCTTTGGCTACACATACTAATTTCCTCAGCAGCCAGGAAAACAAGCTAACAGCCCCCAGCAAGACCACAATGCAGATTTATGTGACAAACCACTACCTGAAGATTAAGTGTAAATGTTATGGGTGGGTGGGGAAAAGACAAGGTACCGAGTGTATCCTGCGGCACAGGAAGAGGTTTCAGTTCAGCATTTGCCCAGCCCTGACCACCTGAATCCCTGCCAGCATCATTCTTAGCCCACATAAGGCAACTGACTGACTTCAGTTGTCTCTTTTCAGACGGTTGAGCATGCAAAATGAATACAAATACCTGGCTTTTTTCAAGATCCAAACACAATAGGAAACTCAAACATAAGCTGCAAAGATAAATAACTACTTGCATGTTTACAAAAGCAACATATCATTCTAATGTAAATAAATATATTGTTTACACTTATTCATTATTCCATTACACAACATAAACTATATATATAAATTATTTTCCTGTAAATTCCCATGGACTAAGGAAGAGGCTCATTTTTTGGAACAGTCCTGGAAAACATTCAGATGCACCACATATGGAAACATATTATTCCACAGAGGGATTAATACTGCTTTACAGCTTGTGTGCCCCAACTTTAGGAAATCCTCAGGAACAACATTTAGGGCCTTCTGGTCATAAAGCTCTGCCAGCAATTTTAACTCCCACGGAAGCTCTCTCCCCTCCAGCAGGTCTTCTCACAAGAAAGATGCCCCCTGACACCCAGTCTTGCCTGAAACCCTGTTCAAGATCTTATAATCAGTAGCTCTGTAAGCAGTGGGAAAAGACCTGGTATCTGACATCTCTCTTTTCTGTGGATTCATTCGTGTTTAATAAAGAGTGAGCCTTTCTTTCCACGGATGATTTCTCATCTACATGAATGTCCATCTTCATGAAATATGCAGGAACTTAACAATCCTGGTCTCTATCCCATGACAGTCAAATTTGGACAAAATTCCCCAATACTTACTCAGTGACCAGGAAGGAATGACTGGCATAAGCAGGCACACAAACAGTGAATGCAACACAATTCCTGCAGCCAAGAAGGAAACTGAGTGCCTTGCTGTTCTAACTTGTGTGTTGGATGGTGACAACATTGCTATTCATTGAGAATTATCACTTTTTGCCAGCCTTTTTACAGGTGGGTAAGCATTTGGAAAAAAGGCTCCTGAGGTGCAAGGAAGGTACTTCTGCATAGATACTATAACATCAGAGAAGACCTGCTCTTCTTTGTTTTTGTACCCTGTACTGTGTCAATACATAACTTCATTTCCTACCTGAGCATCACACCATGATTAATGCAAAGCACCCCAATTTTCATCTTGAGCAACATGCGAAATGTTGTGAATGTGAAACTACAGTTTTAATTATCATCACGAATTAAAGTCTTTAAACCATCCATGTACAATCTCTGCTCAGAAAGTCTTCACATCTTCAGGAAACTAGCACTTCAGATGGCTCATTCAGTTGTCCTCAGCTGACTGATCCGGGGACCAGGAATATAACTACTCACTAAAGAATTCTACCAATGTAATTGTAATAGTAACAGTAATATTATGCAGAAAACCTATAGTGGAGTCATGACTCATAATGGGGTTTCAGAGCTATTGTTTTATATTGTTAAAGGATGTTTTCTCTATTTGGTGTGAAAGGAATTGCTCTAGAAAAGCGGCAAGGCTGAAGAGCCGTCCAGCAAGTAATTCCCCCCACAACAGTGAAATATCTAATTTCTTCAGTAATTACGTATTTGTCTACACCAGCAAGCACAGAGACATTCTGATCAGCTCTCCACAGTAACAGAGTAGTTGTCTGTGGGGCAATGTCTCCAGAAATCACACTTTCCACAATGACTTACATGCTTAGTCTGACCCACCAAGTGACAGCCAAGCCGAAGAGTGGACACTCTTGCAGTTAGCACAGCATGGAACCTGGGCCATCACAAACACATCAACAATCCTCATGCTGATTAGAAAAATATTTATATAGGTGAAGAGGTGAAAAAGAAATTGTCTGTCCCCAATGCTGGCTAAGCAGTAGCACACACAGGCAAGGAATATTTAGATTTTTAATGAAACTGTCTTCTCATACACAGAATGCAAATAGCTGAGATACCACTCAGAGGTTATGACCCAGCCACTCAGCCCACCAAAGTATGAAGATATGCAAGTGATGTCAATGTTAAGCAAATAATTTATGCTGGATGCAACTCCATGCTGAATGGGTGCCTTGCTTTGACTTAGCATCAATGAATTTTACTTCCAACCCTCACTACAGCACCTAGTATGTGCCTGGTTTATCTGAAGATGATTTTCTGTTGTTTTCAAATAGCATAATTAATTACATGCGAAGAAGTAAGCAGATGAATGCAAATGTAGGTAAATGTCTGATCTACTCTGCTCTTTCCTACACAGCAAGATGTTGCACTCTTGTCTATGTGAACCAATAATGTCAGCTTTCATGCAACTCCTCCCAGAGATTACCCTGGATATGTCAGTGGGAAAATGTTCAGTGGTAAAGTCAGTATGGATTCCAAAAAGGTTGCATGCCGCTTTGGTTAGGGAAAGCTGTATAGTCAGTGCACTGCACAACAGTCAGCATGGTTTCATCAACTGTTGAAGGTACTTTCATTGCTAGAGAGTAACACTGCCTCAAAAAAATACAAATATGTAAGTAGCCGACATTTCCTAGATCTGCAGCTCTAAAAACACAGAGTAACTGCAAACACACTCCTCAGGTTCAAAAAAATATATACAAACTATGTAATGTACTGGGGGGGATGTGGAGTGACCTGATGCTTATGGGCAAATCTCCCAAGGAAGAAAAGACACAGCAGGTTGTTCTGAGGCTTCACACTCAGTATGTCAGCCACCTTGACACTACTAAGCAGACAAAGATGTAAGGCCCTAATGGATGACCATGGCACAAGAAATTGAATGTAGGAGCCAGTCACTTCCAATGCCTAACAGCAAGATGAATTAGGTCTCAGATTGGGGTCCCAGTTTGCGATTGATCACTGTCACTATTCAAAGTTCAGGCTCTCTTTAGTTTTCCTAGGAGCACTGCTAAAGACAATCCCCCACTGTTTCTTCAGTCAGTCTGAACCACAGGAAAGTTTTCTATTACTGTGTTTAGTCTTCACCACTCTTTTCTGTTTCTTAAGAGTGGTTTTCTGAAGCAATTTGGAGTTTTTTGTCTGTGTTCTGTCTAGCACTGTTTTCCCTGATTATCCACTGGTTTACTGCATTCTACCTATACCTTACTGAACTCCTATAATTTCTAATCCTATGCCTTTTCTAGCTCTGATTTATTCAATTTTAATTTCCTCTTTTCCTTTCTCTTTTAACTTTCTGATCTAGAAATCACATTTTATAATCTTTTTTTGGCACCAAGATGGAGGTGTCATGTACTTGCTGGTGTGCAGATGCTTTCCTCCTAACTCCACCTTTTTCATTCAGCCCCTAAAAGTTGTTGATTCTAAAGACAGACTTAGTGGTAGGTACATGGTATGTATTATCTATGTGAAAGTAAAGATGTGTTTTATTTAGAGAATTTTAAAATAAATGGAGAATGAATGTGTAGTCCCCTGCTTGACTAGTTAATCCTCTATTGCTTGTGTATTTTTTAAATTTCTAATTCCAGCTAGCCAGCTAGTTTATTCTTAAGCTCCTAGCAGCTGAAATTTTAAAAAGAGCCATGAATGAAAGGGAATGAAACAGAATACAAACCTTACACAGGAGTTCCCTTGTGGAACCTTAAAACCGATTAGTGCCACATTCTGTAAGGTTCAGATCAGATGTGATCATCTGGAAAGTCAGTCTTCCAGAATAAATGTCAAGCAGCATAATTACAAAAAAAAAAGACGAATTATATAGATGACTTTCAAGGCTTGCAAACCCCGGTGTGAGAGGTCCTTATCCCTCCTACGACTATCCTTTGACAGAAACAGAATTGCCAGAGGGAAACACTGATTCCATACAATCAATAATTTTGATTTTCATGCTGTCACAATTCAGTAGTGAATTAGGAATCAGAGGATCTACCAAGAAATGCCAGATGGTTCATTACAAAATACAGCAGCTGTCCTTTTTCCTCCAATGACTCGTTTTAAACTGGTGGAAAATGAAGTTACTTTAATCTGCCCTGTACAGTTCTATAAGAAAAACAGACACCAAAATAAAGGTTGAGGTATCCAGCTACTCACTGGATACACCTAGTCTGCCATCACAAGGCCATGTAATCACTCACACTGAGTGTAATCACTCAGCAGTTTCACAAAACAGATTATGTATTTTCACTGGGATATCTTCGCTCTCACCACCCTACTGGCCCTTGTCTCCCAGAGTTCAGAGTGTCAGGACAGACAAGGAAACAGCTGTCAGTATGAACTGGGTCAGCACCTACACACGGGAGTACCAAGGACACGAGCTGATCACAAACATCGTACCTCAAGCCCAATACACGGGCAGTTAGCAGCACTCTCATTAGACACCATGTCAAGGGTGGCTCCTGACTCAAGAGCCTGGAAGTGAAAAGCAAAGGCAATTTTAGAGGGATATACATGAATGGCTTGAGAAAAAAACCAACCTCTTACTTCAACAAATTAGCAATACACCAAATTTCCAAAGCACCAGTGTATTTGAACAGAAAGCAAGGGATGAAGAAGTTACTGAAATATAATAAAAATATTTACTATCTTTGAGTTCTAACTTTGCAAAACCAGCAGCTCAGAACTGTTAACAAAACCTTGGGGTTATAAAAGGATAGTTTCTTAGACACACTGGAATGAAATACTTTCCAGTTTCTTTTTAGCTGTATTACTTAAGGACTTAATTTGGTGTGTTTTAAGAATGTAACAGACTAGACATATTCTTCGGAGCTCAGTCTCAGTTATTAGAGCACAGCCAAACTCTTTCCACCATGGTTTGCTAGAGATAACAAATCTCTCCCTCAGCCAAGCATGAAGATGCAAGCAGTGTAAAAAGAAGTGGTCCAGGGAGACATTTTTCACATTGTCTCACAAAAAAAAAAAGGTTCATTTTCAAGTTAATTCTTTCCAGTTCCCCGGCTTAAAAAAAAAGACAGCTTAATTCCTGTTGCTAGGTGAGTACATTAGCAAAATCTAAAATACAGCCCAATAAAAAATGTATATGATTTGCTCACCTATGTAGCTGGATTATGTGTTTATAAATTTCAATCTTTCAAAAACTTCTGGAAGATTGCTCAAACGTATCATTGTTAGATCTGCAACCACAATTTCTCCACAGTAGCATGTAAATTACATCAGTTGGGGAGCTACGTGCACACACTCCTCTGAGGGAAAAAAAAAATTATGGACTTCACATAAATGTAGTCACACAAGTTCCTTTTTCCCATTTGAAAATTGCCAGACATCTCTAAGTATACTGGTAATTCTGGGAAAATAAATATTTTAGGCATCACGATTCCCTTTTTACTTTCAGACACCTGGTACCTCATCTTTCTATAACTGTCTTGAAGTGTCTAGAATGAAGAAGAAATCACTGAAACAAAGCCACAGATCAGCAAAAGCTGAATTAGTTCTAAAATTTAGATATGGCATTGAAATAGAGAACTATAAAAACTCAGGAGGAACAAGCATTTATCTTTATTTCTAAACAAGATGTAATTTAAAAATAAAGTTTAAACATTTCCTTGCAGTATTACTAATTCAAATGTTGTTGAAATGTGAAAATAACTAGTTTTTCATCCTTAAGCTGTTTATATGATTTTTGAAAGTTTTTTCCACTTTAATAACCTACAGTTTTAATAAACACTTGACACAGAATTTCTTTAAATATGCCTATATATTAAAATTCTCTTATCTTTCAAGTATTTTTAAAAGACGGTTAAATTGATCCACTTTGCAAGACAATGTTTATACCACCTCTTTTTAGCAGTATTGTAAACTGAATGCAATCTGTTTTTTACCATAATCCACAGCTGCTTCAAAATGTCCTTTCTGAAGCTCTAGTGCTCTTTCAAAGTACTTTAATGAAGAATGCCTTTAATTAGTATTCATTTCAAGTAGATTTTTTTATTCATTTCATAAAAATCTGGTCTGAGGAGAGTTCTCATCATTTTAAATAACTGACTAAATACTAAAATCCTAAAAATTAGAGTGAGCAGTAAGATAATTCATATGCCATTCTTCCAGATTTCCTTTACTTCTGCTTTTCAGCATATCTTCTTCATCTTTCTATCTTAAAAGACTCTGTTACACGTTGAAGAAAGTCTGAACTGGAAAGGTTAAATGGTTAAATTTCACCAGAGCTGAATGTTTTATGCAATACTAGCCTTGCAGAACACTGACAATGATAAATACTGTGCAGTTAACTCCCTTTTATTGGGTCCTTTCTGTCCCAAGGACCAGAAGCACAATATCGAGCCACAGGAGAAACTGCCTAAGAAATCTGTATTTTCTGCTTTGATTAGCTTTAGTTAGCCATTTCTTGACTTTTTGCATTTAAGCATGTATGTGCAATCTAAAAAGACGATAAACAAATGAAAGTTTAACCATTTCCCAGCCTTCCTGTTGTTCTTCCTTCATCTATGGAGAGATTTTAGCAAAAACCCAATGTTCTCTGTCTTTGTTTGGACTGAATGTATTACCTCAACCTCTGGATAGAGAAACAGAGATAAAGTGAGTTACATGGGCTGAAGTTACATAGTGAACCAATGCCAATTAGTGTAATACACCTTTCCAACTACTCTTTTACATCCACAGTGCTGCACTTCTAGCAAGTTGTGACATAAAGTGCCTTATTTCTTTGCACAGACCTCAAACTCGGATGTATGAAATGTGAACACCAGAAAGCACTAAGCCATGGTGAAATGAATTTGAGTAAGGTACTTCATCCCTCAGAGACCATCTGAGGCAAAGAGAAAGGGACTGCTAGTAGGACACGGTCATTTACCAACCATGTGCAATTCTGCTGATTGCATTGTTAGCATTAGAGTACTACCTCATTAAGCTTAATAATTTGGGATTTCCATAGCACCTGCCACTTAGATTCAGTCTTTGTACAACATCGGGTTTTTAAGCCAACTTCTACATGTACACATTATCACATAGGGGATGGTCCTGCAGCTTTGGTGTTCTCCACCCGTGTTGAAACTATTAGCCCATTCAAAGCCCAAACACCAACTTCTATTGTTTTCTGACTATATAATCTATTTGAATGATTTTTTTCCCCCTAACTCAAGTCCTGAGCATCTGTGTTATTTGAAATGCAAAGCTGATGTCCTCAGCACAAGAGAGACATGGAGCTCTTAGAGCAAGACAAGCAGAGAGCTTTATACCTGATCACAGAACTGGAGTATCTCTCTCACNGGACGGAAAGTGGCGTGGAAGGCTGCAGGCAGCGGCCTTCTTGAGTCTGGAGAGGTGCGGGACTGCTCCCTTCACCTCCCTGCTCTGTGAGAGGTTGCTCCGCGTGTTTGTTTGGGGGCGGAGGAGGGGGGGTGGGAGTGTGTGTGTCAGGAAGGGCTTGTCGGTGGCCGTGGTTTTTCTCTGGGCGGCCTGGGCTCCCCCGGTTGTCCCCTGAGGCGGCAGCCTGGGAGGCGTTGTCCCCCGCTCCAGGTCGGGCCTGCAGCCACTGTGGGTGCCGGGCTAGCGAGATTGCAGCGAAAGGTGCGCTGGAGAGTGGGTTTTGTGGGTTCTGCTCCTGTCTCTGCGCCACCGAGATGCCGCAGTTGAGGTCAGGGAAAGTGGTCAGAGCCAGCGAGGTGAAGCCGGTTGATCCGGAGGTCACCAGCCCCGGCTCTTCGGGTGCAGGGTGTGAGCCAGGGGAAAAGCTGGTAGTGAAGCGGAGCCCTCGCCTGGCACCAAAGAGAAAGCCTGAGCAGACCTTCCCTTCCTTTCCGCAACCTGCCAGGCTCTCCGGTGCTTCCTTTAAGCGTTTTGCTCCTCCTGTGCCCGAGCAGAAGGAGCAAGGTGAGAACAACCAGAAATTCCCAGGTAAAAAAACTAAGGGAATCCAGCACAGGAAGTCTCCCAGAAGAAGCAAGGGTGTTTCTTCACCAGTTTCAGACACAGCTGAGTGTGAAGATTGGCAAGCAGCAGCCACGGCTGCAGCAATGTGCTTGGAAGAGACTGTAAGGAGAGGGACAGGTCAAAGTCAACAGCCGTTCTTCTCAGGAACTACTTTGCAGAGTAAGTTTTCAGCAGGAATTGAAAGGAATGAACATTGCTCAGAAGACCTGAACCTCTCAAGTTTCCAGGAGGGTTCAAGGAGCTCAGAAAAAGAAGGCAAATATTCCTGTATGGAAATAAAATTACAAGTCCCATCCTTGAAGGGGGAGATTGAGAGCACAGAGAGACAGAGAATATCCTGTTTCCCAGAACCAGAAGGTCTGCAACCCAAAAAGGTCACATGGAGTACTGGAATGAAATGCACTGACTCCGAAATGACACAGAACATGCAAAGCCCAGATCTTAGGAAGAATTTGGGGGCTCAGGAAGTCGTGCCTGAACCAAAACCTGAGGAAGAGGTTGATATACCAGAGAACTTGATTGGGTGTCTATTAGTTGGATCAAGAACGCTAGGGACACAGGAAAAAGAAAAGAGATGCTTGGGCAGGAAAAGGAGGAGATCGGTGGTGAAACCAAAAGTACATGGTCCCAGGGAGAGGGGTAGTTCTGCCTTGCTAGAACAGCATACACAGTTTCCAGAGCCCAGGAAAGGAGCTCTGAGTATGAGGAACAGAAATGCACTGGTGTCACAGCGGCTACAGGGTCCCAGTGGACAAGAACAACCAACAACCAGAAGAAAGACTCGGAAGCGTTGCATGAAAGAAGAGCAGCAGAGCTCAAGCTGGCAGAAAGGACCAGACAGCCCAGGGGAAAGTGGTAAGCACTGGTAGAGCTCCATTGTAGAAGTACAGGTACAGAATTTGGGCTCCCAAATTGGTCCTGCAGTAAGACCCCTTTAAAAACTGGCTGCTGACTTAGTTCGAGAAAAGCTAGGGTGTGCTTCCCAGTACTGTTAATACCACCAGTCTTAGATGAAGACAGATTTTCAGAAAGAGAAAAGGCTTTTCTTGGAGGAGAAAAGCAGCCTGTTTAACACCAAGGAGAGGAGACCAGTTAGCCTTTTGAGGGGTTAAAGAGAGGGAGGAAGGGGTATGGGCAGCCTTTGGTAAGAAGTGGTGGGAGTTTGTTTCCCCTAAAGGCATTCCCCATTTCTGCAGAGGTGGTCAGGCACAAGCAAGAAAGGAGGCAGTAGTTTCAGCAATGCCAGAATAAAAGACAGTCAATTCCTCATTCATCTATTATCTGTTTACTTTTGAGTATGTATCATGCTGTCTTGTTTCAATGTCTGCCTTTATAGGATGCTGGGGTTTGCTCTCAGAACTTTTTAGTTGGCTGTTTTCTGCAAAATCCCAAAAGATGTAGAAGCAGTGATTGTGTTTTGATGTTTTAAGAGAACGTTGAGTCAAACTGGAACGATTCTGAAAGAGGAGTTCTAAAAGTCTCTTTTTTTCAGGATGATTGTCTAAAAACATTCTTTTTACTTTCAAAGTGGGTACATTCAAATGACAAATATTTACTGTAGATTATTAATATTTTATCTAAAAAGCATATTCTGAAAAACTGAGGTTTTAAAATTGTCTTACCCTGAAAAGGAAGATCTAAAAAACCAACATTATACTAGCATCTTCTTGAGTCCATTCTCTAGTCTAAATTTTCAGATACACATTTTTTTACATAATCTGTATTTGCTTTCAAATAAAAAGTAGTAGTCTCTAAAAAGGCAAGTCCTTCAGTTTTCCTGGATCATCATGATCAGTCTGATGCATTTGACTGGACTATGTCTCTGAAAGATATTCTTATGAATAAGTGTTACTAGTACAGAGAATCTGCTGTGTAAACAAAAGATTTTAAGGCTGAGCGTGCAAACAGCATCTGCATTTTCTTGCCAGATTTGCTCTAATTTATTTCCACCTATGTGGAATACACAGCAAATATACAACTTCCAGTGTCCTTGTGACACCGTAAGGTTCTGTTCCTCTTTGCATCTCTTTCTGAGGCTAATACATCCTTTGTTACTGTAAGTCTCCCAATAGTGTTCATTTAAAAAAAATCATAGAACTTTACAGACATATTTTGGTCTTATACAGTGTCATGTTCTTTAGCAGCCTTGAATGTTTGGGGGTTTTGGTTCTCTCTATAAAAGAGTTCAATAGGGTAGTCTTTTTCCCTTAGAGTTTTCTTTAATGACACTTCTTTGGTGTTTTAATCAGCAGGGGAACAATTGAAAGCAATTGAGCAGGACTCTGGTACTTTACAGGCTGTGAAGAAGGTTAAGACAAAGCAAAACAGGGCAGAAGATTCTAAGGAAATGGAATCTCACTGTTCTAGATCTTCTACGGTTTCTACTTCACGTGGGACTGAAAGCAAGAGCTTTCTATGCCATGTTGTAACAAAAGAGCCTGGTGTGCAGTATAAAAAAAGGCAACACAGATCTGGTCAAATCAAGCACTTGCAAAGTTTAACTGTGACTGCAGCTGAAAAAGTGATGGATATGTCTGCAAAATGTAATGCTGAACATTGCAGTAATGCCCTAAACCACTGCAGTGGCTTGCTCTGTGCAACAGAAAAGAATCCATTTGTGATGTTAGAGGATTGTAGTTACATCAATACATTGGTGAAGCCTTCAGCTAGTGGAACTACCAGCAGTTATAAATTAAATGGATTCTTCCATGTAGCCCATCATACTGGAGACCTGCGTGATAGAATTTGCAGCACTAGCAGAACGCAAAATGAGAGATCACTCATAAAAGGTGGTTTATCATCTGATAAAGAAAAGAATGAAAATGAAGAAGGCTGTTTTTCAAGCTGCCTGAGTGAAAGCAGTAAGTGTTTAAGGGGAAAAAAGTGGAATATTGGTAGAAAGCCTAGAAAAAATATGAAAATCACTGAGAAATTTGCAGACATGGCTAGTAAATGCAAAAAGTGTGAGTTACAAACAGCAGCAGCAGTTGCCGTGTCAAGCTCGTTTACAGTTTCAGGATTAAATCATACTCTGTCAGCTTCATGTGATCATACATCAGATTTTCATACAGAAAAAAATACTCATGAAGTACAAACTGTATCAACCTGGAGAAATAGTACCAAATTACTTGAATTTGAAACTGGGTTTAAGAAGACATCTGAGCTCTCTGTAATAGCAAAAGGAGAAAATTCAAGCAGTGTGGCACATTATGCAGCTGCCTCAGATAGCCTGAGAGTGTTAGCTCAGATCCGTGATGTTTCTGATTGTCACAAAAGCAAGACAGGAGGAAATTTCATCAAAGTTAATAAGAAATTGCAGCAGTTTACTTGTCAAAGAACAATACCCATGACTGGTAAAAAAGTTTGGCCTGTTGAATCTTGTGCCAGGACTTCTGAATGGTTTCTTAAAAATCATGGGTCCATCTCAGAAGGAAAACGACTTTTAAAGGCTGCTTCTGAGGATTCCTCTGATAAAAGCAGTGTTAAAGCTGTAGGACATAGTGAAGTGACTGGGAATTTGAGACAGTTGGATTTGCATACATCATTGGCAGAAATTACAAAAGAAATTACGCATAAAAAGATTGATCCAAATATTGACTGTCAGACTTCACATGAAACACCAGAATCCTCTTTTGTGGGTATTTATGAGACTTTGACAACAAACAGTAAAAATGAGGAATCACCAGTTAATGCAGATGCAAGTGCCGTGGCTTTTAACCGTGATGATGTGCAAGAAGTTAAAGCAACCTTGAATTTTACAGCAAAACAAAAAGATGAAAATGAAGGAGATGTAACAGCAAGAAACATGTCTGTGACAGTCCGGAAGGGTACAACAAAACAAAAAGATAAAGGAGTTGGGACAAATAGAAATCTGTCTGTGACAGTCCAAAATGGCACAACAAAACAAGAGGATAAAAGTGAAGGAGATGTGACAAACAGAAANCTGGTCTGAGGAGAGTTCTCATCATTTTAAATAACTGACTAAATACTAAAATCCTAAAAATTAGAGTGAGCAGTAAGATAATTCATATGCCATTCTTCCAGATTTCCTTTACTTCTGCTTTTCAGCATATCTTCTTCATCTTTCTATCTTAAAAGACTCTGTTACACGTTGAAGAAAGTCTGAACTGGAAAGGTTAAATGGTTAAATTTCACCAGAGCTGAATGTTTTATGCAATACTAGCCTTGCAGAACACTGACAATGATAAATACTGTGCAGTTAACTCCCTTTTATTGGGTCCTTTCTGTCCCAAGGACCAGAAGCACAATATCGAGCCACAGGAGAAACTGCCTAAGAAATCTGTATTTTCTGCTTTGATTAGCTTTAGTTAGCCATTTCTTGACTTTTTGCATTTAAGCATGTATGTGCAATCTAAAAAGACGATAAACAAATGAAAGTTTAACCATTTCCCAGCCTTCCTGTTGTTCTTCCTTCATCTATGGAGAGATTTTAGCAAAAACCCAATGTTCTCTGTCTTTGTTTGGACTGAATGTATTACCTCAACCTCTGGATAGAGAAACAGAGATAAAGTGAGTTACATGGGCTGAAGTTACATAGTGAACCAATGCCAATTAGTGTAATACACCTTTCCAACTACTCTTTTACATCCACAGTGCTGCACTTCTAGCAAGTTGTGACATAAAGTGCCTTATTTCTTTGCACAGACCTCAAACTCGGATGTATGAAATGTGAACACCAGAAAGCACTAAGCCATGGTGAAATGAATTTGAGTAAGGTACTTCATCCCTCAGAGACCATCTGAGGCAAAGAGAAAGGGACTGCTAGTAGGACACGGTCATTTACCAACCATGTGCAATTCTGCTGATTGCATTGTTAGCATTAGAGTACTACCTCATTAAGCTTAATAATTTGGGATTTCCATAGCACCTGCCACTTAGATTCAGTCTTTGTACAACATCGGGTTTTTAAGCCAACTTCTACATGTACACATTATCACATAGGGGATGGTCCTGCAGCTTTGGTGTTCTCCACCCGTGTTGAAACTATTAGCCCATTCAAAGCCCAAACACCAACTTCTATTGTTTTCTGACTATATAATCTATTTGAATGATTTTTTCCCCCTAACTCAAGTCCTGAGCATCTGTGTTATTTGAAATGCAAAGCTGATGTCCTCAGCACAAGAGAGACATGGAGCTCTTAGAGCAAGACAAGCAGAGAGCTTTATACCTGATCACAGAACTGGAGTATCTCTCTCACAAGGAAAGGCTGGGGGAGCTGGGCCTGTTCAGTGTCAAGGAGAGATGACTGAGAGGGAACCTCATCAATGTCTGCCAGTATCTGGAGGGGGGTGCCAAGAGGATGGAGCCAGGCAACGGCCAGAGCCTGATGCACAGGAAGCTCCACTGGAATGTGAGGAAGAACTTTACTGTGCAGATAACCAAGCACTGGAACAGGTTGCCCTGACAGGATGTGGAGTCTCCCTCANAGAATGGCACAACAAAACGAAAGGATAAAAATGAAGGAGATGCGACAAACAGAAACCTGTCTGCAACAGTCCAGAATGGCACAACAAAACAAAAGGATAAAAATGAAGGAGATGTGACAAACAGAAACCTGCCTGCAACAGTCCAGAATGGTACTTCTACAGGTAACACAGACAGAGTAAACTCCAGCCCTGAAGTATCAGTAGTGAACCAGACATTTGCTGATTTAAACCTAATTAAACCATTAACCTCTGGAAACCTTACAAAATTCAAAATTCCTTTATACAGAAACAAACCTGAATCCAAGAAATTGGAATCAGTCCATTCATTTGAAAGAAAAACTTGCAGTCAACTAGTGCTTCTTGAAAGCACTAGTGTTCCAGGAAGGCAGGAGACAGGTGAAGATACTTTCTTGGTAAGTTGTGAGCAGTGTCCTCTTCCTGTCAGGAGTGTTGCTGCATCTCCAGCTTCCATACAGAAAAAAGCAGATGAAATCGACAGTAAGGACTTCCAGCACGATGGCTCTGTAAAATTCTCTAATGAGATGTCTGTGCTCCCTGAAAGTTTTTCAGCATATCCACATCCTCTTCATGATGGACAGCCGGAGTCATCTGTGCCTGATTTCTGTGGTACTGAATGTGTGCTGGAGTCTAGTTTTCCTGGTCATTCTTGGAATGCAGTCGACCACCTTGTTGGATTAGAAATAAATGATGATAGAAAATCAAGAGGGAATTTTTCACAACACAGAAGTCAAAATTTACCAGATATCCTTGAGGCTTACAACCAAGATGTTCTTGTCATTGATGTGATTCAGGATGACCCTGACCTTTTTGGAACCAGTAATGAAGAGGAGCTTGCACCTGCACGCTGTGAAAATTGTCCAGTGAAAGCATCCTCTGCAAACTGCACTAAAGACACAGGGCAGTATATTAAGCCTGAGTCTCCCGTTACCTCAGAAAAGACCTATTCAGTAGAGAATAGCTTTAGGTATGCGTATCATTCCTTTTTTTTATCACAACATTCCTAAGTACTTTTATCTCATATCCATATACTTTGGTTGTAGTGATCAGGCTTCCTTAGAGAATTCACTAATTTCTGTTGAAATTAATTTTTTGATTTTGTTTTAAGTGTCTTAAGTTTGATTGAGCTATGACAGTATTCGGAATGCAGATAAATTAATTTGTTCTTCGTAAGAGCTGGGATAAACTCTGAATTGTAGGACAAGGTAGTCCTAAAGGGCTTGTTGAAACGAAATGAAGTGAAATATGAAAATAGAAACAAAGATAATTAAAAGTAATATTCTTAATCTGACCTGACTGGAGATGGCAGCTACCCCTTTGAATGCAGTTTTCTTAGTTGTAAAGTGGTATAATACTTAGAAATGTTTTTACTTTTTAGGTGTATCTTATTCTTCTCTTGGATCTGTAAGAGTAAATGGTTGTCTCTACAGTAGTACTCTGTTCTGCCATTCTCCTTCCCTCCTTTTCTCCTACCCTGAGACATACACATTTTTCAAATGTGTAATTTGGCTCAGGTGGTGTAGAGGTTTATAATCCTGTATCTTCATTCAGCAAGTTCCCGGTGTAAATCATTAGGTGTTAATGTTTTACTGGATTTTGAGATAATAATAAAAGTCACAGGAGGAGGAAAAGAAGTTTAAAGTAGAAACTAACTTTTGTAAATGAGGTAGTAGTTCTTCATGGAATGGATGAACTCATCTACTGTCCAGTCTGTTTTCTCTCTTAAGCTTTGATACTTGGATTCAGTGAAAAAAAGTTTTGAGTTTTTCATTTTACCAAGAAAAATATAAGGTTTAAGTAGAAATAATGCAAGATTTTTCTCTGAAGATTAGTTTTTTTGTTGGGATGGGTGTTTTAATTTTCTGTGTGTGATCTTTCTAGGTGGCTTTATGTTACCTGTATTTTAAGTAACACTTCTGTTATTTTCAGGATTGTGTCACCTTATAACTGTATTCTTCTCTTTTTTTACTCACTGCTCTCCTTTTCCTTTCCTTTTCATTAAACTCATGTGCAAAAGAGGAAGGAAATCTTCTTTGAGGTGTTGAACACTTTTTTGAACGTGAGAATATAAAATTTTCAGATTATAATAGAATAAAATTTCTGCCAAAACAAGCCTCTAGGGAACAGGGCAAGTCTGTAGTAGGAGCATCCAACTTGAGAAGCTGCTAGGCCGTATCATAGTAAATTTATTTGAAGGACTATTCATTTTGGGCCTAGTGTGTATGATACTGATGCCATGATGATTTTTTGCCTTTTCTTTTATACCCCTTTTATAGCTCTTTGCATTCTTAGTGGTTTTTAGCCTACATTCTTAGACTTACTTTGTTAAGCCAGGAAACCAAACATCTTAGAAGCCTGTAGTTAGGGATCAGAAAGCCCCAGACCCCAAAGTCCTCTTCAGAACACATTTTGTAAACTAAGATGGAACCATCCAGGGGAAGGTTCCTTGGGGAGGGGGGCTCACTAGAGCCTCTCATTGTGGAATTTTTGATAGATTTGCTAATTAGTAAGACCTATAATGTTACACCCAATCTATTGTGTGTGTGCATTGCGGTGTGCATTGAGGTGCATTCGACCTGGATGTGGTGCACCTAAGGATCCTTAAAATAAGTACAAAGGTAAAATCCCTTTTTCCCTTCTAACCATGTTTGACTCTTGATTTTCAGACCAGGGAAAGGCATCAATACCTCATACATACTGTATAACAAAATGAGTACTTACTGTGTATTACCCAGGGTAATAATGGCTGTGGTTTCCAAATGACTGTTCAGACAACTCTTGCACAGAATGGGAAACCAGAACTTCTGAGCCCTCGTGTATTGGTTATGGTAATAAAGTTTGCTAGTTATCTAAATATTAAGTGAAAATTTTATTGGATCTTTTAAGTTCTTTATAGGGGAGGACAAATACTCCCTTAATTAGTCACTACATTTAGAGTAACATAACAGATTATTAACTAGATGAAAAATGAACTTGTTTTAAGTCATATAAAGCTTCCTTTCTGATTAATTGTTTTGCTACTAGCCAAGGCAAATAAAAATGCATGGTGATTCTTAGAATTTCCCCTTGATTTGCTAGAGAAACAGGCAAAATTTCTTATTTTGCTTTTTACTTTCCATAATTTGATGCAAAGATCATTAGATGGTGATTAACCATAGCTGGTAGCAGTCAGGAACATATTTATGAACCTGGATATGAGAATATTGAAATAAGGCAATAGACCTTACCACAGTTTTATCAGGTGATTTATGGTATCACCAGATAATACCAGATCACGGCCAGTTCGTACTATTTTTATTTTAATTTTGTTGACTTTTACCAAATACAACTGGGACTTCAACAGGTTATTTCTCTGGTGCTTGCATTTTACATAGAGAAGAGTGCTGATCACTTCCAGGCATCAGGAAAACATTCTGGCCTGAAGCCTGAATGGGGCAGTAGAACTCATTTTTCATGTATGCTTCTGTTTGCCATTTTCTGTTGCCTTGACTAGGCAGCTTGCTGTCATTACGCTTGGTGTCATTCACCAGGTACAAGCTTCTAAAATCTGTGATGATATGTTTAATGTATTCTGTATGTAACATTTAAATATGTATTTGTACCTCCTGAACTTTTTCTAAGGAGAAATATTTTTTTTTCCCAATTTATCTTTGAAATAGGTATCTTTCTATGAACAGTTGTTTTTGTTACTCTCTTTGAGATTCATTGTTATGCAAATGATCTTGAATATAAAATTACTATAAATCACATTTTTTAGAAACTGATGAATTGGCTCATTAGCACAGTGTTTCCTTGATTTGCTGTGCAGAGAAAATTTCCCTTCTCAGTATTTTAGGCAAAGATTAAATGAGATAATGAGCTTTTACTGAAAATTTTGGGTTTTGAAATGTCTTGGTTTTACTTAAAATGCTTAGGCGTATACCTGAAGGGATGAACATAAGAAAGCCAAAAGAGAAAGTTAAAAAGAGTCTTGAAACAGTGTGTTGGATGTAAGGATACTGTCCACGACTAAAAGTATTATTGAGAACTTTTGATTGTATGTAACTGGTAGATTATTTTTGCTTTTGTGCAAGATGGAAATCTTAAGTACACTTTCTGTTCAAAACAGGTGCGTGCAAGAATCTGGAGTGTCAAGTGATACTGAAAATTCCCGTAATTTGGTGTTAAAAGGTAAGGGTCTCTGGAAATTTTTGGTATGTAATCAAAAGAAGAAAGAAACCAAAAAGATGTTTTGTGGCAACACCAAAACTTTCTGCTTTCCACAAGAAAGAAAAAAAAAAAAAAGAGGAACTCGTCTGGTTTTGTATTATCTTTTTATTGTAACAGCAGTTTGTTTCTTAATGCGTATAAAATCAACATCTTTCAAAGTGGCACAAGTCTGAGTCATACAGGGAACATCTGTTTCTCTGTAATACTTGTCTGTTGGTAATACTGGTGGGTTGGGGTGGGGTTTTTTGTTTGGTTTTGGCTGTGGGGTTTTTTGACATTTCTCTGATAGTTTAGGCAAAGAATTCTGTTAGTTGTTGAGATCATAGTAAGACGCTGAGTTGTGTGATACAGTTTTGGAGTTTAGCTCACAGTTAGAGGTGGTTGTTCTGTTGTGTTCATCAGCACACAGAATTGTGTGATCAGGTGTATTTCCAGGTTGTCCTTTTGGGGTTTTTTGTGGATGCTATGCCCATTCCACTGAGACACTGTTTTATTTTTAAAGGATGCCCTTTTTTAATAAGATAAGGTTACTTCTGACTTAGTGGGGTTTTTCTTCCTGTTTAAAGCAGAACAGTCCAGCTAGGCAGCGCATGAATGTGATTTGTTTTGTTTTCTACAGCTTGCATACTAGACCAACTGTGCAAGGTATACCTGGTGTGGAAGTTTCTAATACATAGGTTGGAGGAACAGGATTTTGACTTTGAATAGAGGCTTGTTACTGACATAGTGGAGAACACATGGAGTGCTGAGACTGGTTTTGAAGGTTCATGGTGTTTCCCTTTCTGGTATCAGTTTGTCAGCTTGTTATTAATCTGACATTATGTGTTGATTTTGCTTCAGGCTTGAAAGGTGTCTGTGACAGTACCTCTTGTGCTGGTTTTCCACATTAATGTGTTATGTTCATGTGGAAAGAGTGGTTTGGGCAGATAGTGCTTCCTGGAAAGGAGTGCCTAGTGACTGTTAGGAGAAGAGAAGATTTCAGGCTTCAGGGATTCAGAAGGCAAAATAAAAGGTAATGAGGTTTTAAGAGCTCAGATACCAAGAAATAGACACAAGTTCCCTGAGGAGAAGTAGAGAGGAAGTGCATGCACAGTTAGGCCTCTGGTCATGTAAAGAGACAGAGGGGCCTTTGCCATGGAATCCGCAATGCTAAGGTGATTGAAGCCAAACCTGGCAGCAAGTTCTGTGCTGTTCATTAACTTCTGCATTTTCTCTGCTGTTTTACTTCATATTCTAGCAAAGTCTGAGGCTAAAAGCCTTTGGTTCTTTTTGTGGTGCTTAAAATAAAGAAAAATAAATCCTTCTTCCCAGCTCTGAGAAGCAAGATCACATCATAATCTTAGATTAATATGCACACAGTAGCTTATGTTTAATACATGACTTTTTTTAAAAGACCTGCACAGAACAAAAGAAAGGTGCCTGGTTTTGCTAATTACTGATTATTTATGTGTTCATTTAGAAATATGTGTTACTGCTTTGGTGTCATGTGTTACGTAGTGAGGTCACGGCTGCTTACCTTAGTGGCTTCACCATTTAAGAAGAGAGAAGAGTACTACAGTTAAAATATTCTGGGTGACATCAATCCTGTTCACCTTTCAAGTGGAAATCTTGTGTGTGTTGTCTTCAATCAGATACATCTTGTACTTGGTGATCCTACAGAGAGACCACTGACTATGAGAGAAAAGCCTTTCCAATACTAATCTGATTCTTTCTTCCTGTGTCTGGACAACACAGTGCAGATGAAATTCATTTGTGTGATCCAGTAGTGAATTTCTTTTCTATGCAGAACTCTTCTGTTGTACATAAACTGCCATTTCAGAAAGTTGCAGTCAGGTGTATTCTTCATTTCCTGTGGTATCTGCAAAAGGTGCTGAAATTTTCTGACACTGAATTCTTACAGAGTTTACTATATTACAGGAATTTGGAGTTTCTCAGAGCTACCTATATTTAGTTCAGGGTTGCATCATGTCAGTATGATTAACTTACACCTTTTTCTAACAAAGACTAAGTCTTTATGCTTAACAAAGTATCACACGTATCTTCAACTGTGTTTTAAAAAAGCTTAGCTGAATTTGTTTCTAAAATACTGAATTCAATATTCTATAAATAAACCTGTTGTACTGTTCTGCAGGGACCATTAAAGAACATACAGCTTGGATAGAATTTTAATTGCAGATTCAGCCTAATATTTATTTTAAATGATTCTGGCCTTAAGCATGAAATATTTTTCCATATAAATTTCACATTTAGGAAGTCCTAGGAGTTCTTAAATGTCATTAGTTCTAAACCTTTGTAATATTTAGGAAATAAAAGCTTTGTTGTCTTGTAGCATATGAAACATATAAAGCAAGGTGTTTATACATTTTCAGCTGAAGATGTGAAAACCCACAACTCCTCCAGAGGAAGCAGTCCTTCAGGAGATGTTAATGAGGACCTTCTTAAAGATAGGCAACAGAGCAAACTAGATGAACTTTTGAAGAGTTTCGATGTGGATGAAAAGGTACTGAGAAATTACGCTTTCTCTCCGTAAATAGTGTAGGACATTACAATCCACATAAGTGGATAATTGTAATTACTAATGCTGTTTTGTCAACAAAATTTCAACTTTCCTGTAATAAAAAGAATATTAGCATTTCATGGATTAATGTGTATTGACAATACAATCTTTGCTTAACAGAACTTCATTTTTTTATTGTCACCAATAATTAAGCTTCAAATGTGAAATGAAACAGGATATTGTTATATCAGTTATTGCAGTAATGCTGTGTTCCTAATAGTATGAAAATTACTGTTCCAGGGAACACCTATGAGTACTGCTTTGCATATGTAACATTTTTACATAACATACCTAGTTTTCAATGTTGCTGTTAAATACTTCTCACCACACAGTAACAGAAGGATGGGGCAGTGTTGGAAAGCTGGGGAGCTGCACAGCCATCATGCATCCAAGAACAATCATTCTGTGCTTCATTACTTGGGCAAAAGGGCCTTCACATTAACATACAGACTTGTAGCTGTTCAGAGGGAACCATTTTCACGCTCACTGACTTTATCTGACCTTTCTACTTTCTCTGTTCTCCCTCCTTTAGATAATAAGTCTAGGTCTTTTTTAGATTTGCTGAAGTTTTATGCTATTTGCTTTTTTGATAAGGAGTTGGAATCTACATCTCTCTGCCACTCATATGTAGTTGCTGATAGCATTTACCATTCTCCACTACTTCAAGAGTGGCTATTGGTTTGAACTGGATAAGTTAAAATGTAAAATTCACATGGTTAAAAATTGGTAAGTGATTGAGAAGTTAATCGAACAGCAGAGAATCAGTTTCCCTTTCAAAATCATTTAGAAGAAGAGAAACATTTCCTTCATCATGGAATTGGGGCTGCTAACATGTGATTCACAAAGTTAGCAGTGCTTTGTTTCCTGACCTTTTAGAGAGACAAAAAGGGTCTGTCAAATTGTACAATTTGCTGACGGTGGGGTACTTGTTGCAATATTGCCAGGTCAGTGCCAGCTGGGTTGTTTCGTAGCCTTGTTGCTTTATAAAATCAGTGTGCTAGTGCTTGCTTTTCTGTGCTGTGTTGGACAGCAGAAAATATGTACAAATAATCTCACTCAAACCAAATTTAAACCACAAAATGCATACCCTACCTAAGCCCTACCTAAACCTGTTCTGTATGTGGATAGAAAATAGCTGTGCACACCTGCAGGGGGAATGCAATGGCAGAACACCTGTTGCAGGTACTCTACCCTTTGGGGAGATTTTCAGATTTTGCTTTTTTGATGGTTTTTCCAGGTAATAATCCTGTGAGAAGGGCAAAAATTGACCATAGGGAAAAGGCTAAAAGTATTCGGGAGCTGGTAAAATAAAGTTTGGAAATCTGATGAGAGCATATGCATCTCTCATTCTTTGGCTATCATAAATTTGTGATAGAATATTAAGTCGTAAGTTACTTCATGAATAATGGATGAAACAAAGCCAGGATTCTATGACTACATTCTGTATTAGTCTTTTCAGATTCTCTCCTCCAGATATGTTTCATGCTGTCTTTTTTCTCCATACCGTTGGGGATTTTTTAACTATCCATCATGGTGTACAGCTGAGTGAAAGGCCTAAATTCCTTCTCGGTTCAGTTTTAAATTTCATTAAACTTGATGAAATGACTTTTGTGGTTTTCCACACACCTGTCAGGCACAGTTAAAATTTGGCAGTGGGCCTAAAAATTGCTGAGATTATCACAGGAGCAAAGAGAAGTGAAGACAGTCACATCGCCTTTTTTTCCAAGTAACAATCACTCTTTTCAAGAATACAGAGTATAAAGGCAGTACGTCCATTAACAAGGATGTTTTAAGAGTAACCCTACACACCAAATTACAGTTTCTACAGTTAAGACTGTCTTATCACACCTTGCAGTGATCACTAACAGTTTTAAGTCTGGAGAATAAAGAATAACAGGCTTAGTAGTGCTTTGGTGTACCTGAAAATAACTTTTCTATATCTTCACAGTTCAAGCTTGCAGATGGAGTGCCTGATGTTGAAGAAGAAAATAAGAGCGAAGCTGAAAAAAGGTACATGTAGTGTGTCCTTCATGTAACCTGTGGTGTTCCCCAATTATTATACAAATGAAACACGGTGTTGTTACCTAAATATCATCAGTATTTAATTCAATTTTCTATGTTACTGTAACCATGTGATGAAGAAAATAAATATGTGAAATAATATAATTTCACTCTACAAAGTACAGAACAAGTATAGTCATATCCTGACAGGACAATAGGGCTTGATTTTTTCTTCTGACTGGTGACAAAATATATTCACTTCATGACAGTGTCTCACTTTTGCATCTCAGTGTTAGTGTAGCATAAAATTCATTTCTTGCCACAATAGCACTTACCAGAACTTAACAAAATCAAAAAATAGTAATAAATAAATCATGAAGCTTTCATTTTTCTTTTCTGCTTATGAAAGAATTGAAAGATCTCATTCGAATTCAGGCTGACAAATATTTGTACAGCAGTAGAAAAAAGGTGCTTAAAAACATGTCACATGGAGTTAAGGACTTGCTTTACTGTTCTTCTAGCTTCAAGCTGTGTTTGCAATGTTTATTGTACACATCGTTTTTCAGTCTGATTTACAGAATCACAGAATCACTGAATAAGCTGAGTTGGAAGGGATCCATAAGAATCATCAAGTCCTACTCCTGGCTCAGCACATCAGCCTGTGCCCAAGAGTACTGTCCAAATGCTTCTTGAATTATCTCAGGCTTGGTGCTGTGACCA
>VZRS01006900.1:0-84462 GCA_013398055.1 Ifrita kowaldi
GTCCGGCCCCGCATCCCGCGGGACGCTCCCGGTGCAGGGACAGAGCCGGGCACACGCGGGCCAGCACTGCCCTCTGCTGCCCGCCCGCCGCACCGCACCCCGGCCGCCGCCAGCCCCGCGCCCCTCGCAGCCGCCGCAGCGACCCAAGCCCGCCTTCCCCAGGGGATAATGCACCCAGCGGAGCGATTCGCCCACAGCCTAAGAGCCCTCAGCATCAAAACCCAGCTCAGGACTGCTGCATTTCCTCCTAAAATACTGTAAAAGAGTTTTACTCCATGCCCAGCGTGTATCAAACCGGATGGCTACAGTGCTCCTTGACCGATAAGAGATAAAAGTATCTGACGTAAAAAGACATCAATGACACAAAATGACCATAAATTCCTCTTAATTCACCCAGAGAAAGCGCCCGACCCAGTCTCCACTTAAATCAATGGCCACCTTGTCATTTCTGTCCCCAAGCCTTGGGCTGGCCCCAACAAAGAAACAATGAAAGCTGAAGTGCCATTAAAAACATAAAAATGGGTATGGCATAGGAAATTATAGACAGATTCTACCTTAAAATGCCGGTAGAAGAACTCAGACGCACACACACACAAAGTCCAAGAAGTATGTTGCTAAACTGTTTCAAATTAATTGATTCCAGATGAGACCTCTGCTTCTCACACATTGAAGATATTCCGCTAAACATCCAGCTCACAAAATGGATTCAAAATTCAGTTAGGGGGTTCACCAAAAAGAAGAGATCCTAGTTTTAAGTGTGAGATGACTTGAAATTTGTATGTCTGATCTAGACATAGCTTCTATTGTGGAATTCTCATCGCTAAAAGGTTTGTTTGTCAAGTTGTGCTGTTAGGTTACAGCAGTTGCAGAAAATAAGAATGTTAGTCTCAGTCTACTGTAACTCTGAACTTCACATATGTTCCTTACACTAAATTAAATATGTCAGATGTTGTCAGAATAGCATATTAATTGAAGCTGAAATCACATGATATACTTTAAAGCATTTTATCAGATAAATCACAGAAATCACTCCAATCTTTGCAGTTTCCCATATTGTTATGCAGAAGGAAAATTAATTTAGCTGTCCTATCTCTCAATCAACCATTTCTACACATATTTTCCTCTGAAACTGCTGCTGATAAATTGCAATGACTTATCTCATCCATTGGCATGTCCTATTGTAGCAGCGTTTCTGCTAATGAAGTAATCTACTTCCTACTGACTTTTTTGGACAGGCAACACTTATAATTGTAGCAAAGTTAAAGCTGATGTAGAGAAGCCTATAAATAGCATTCTCTGTCCATGCTCATTCTCTGATGTGCAAGGCTGAGGTAAAAAAAAAAAACAAAACCCTATTTCAGGGCCTAATAACAAGAGCCTGCCAAAGAAGGATGTCCTTTAGGTAAAATTTTCCTAAGGAATTTCCAATTCTTTCACTGAAGATCTTGTTCTTAGTTCTGTAACTTTATTTTGTTCTTCTGCAAGAGGCAGGAGAACTGCTTTTGAACTACAGCCAGGAACTTCTGTTTTCTAGAGCACAGACTTTTCTAGACTCAGAAACGTGCTACAAGAATGCCTTGTGTGCTAAGGCATGAAGCTCAAACCAGACCTTCTGCTGCCAATCTCCCCCCTGCTCTCACTGCCCCTGTCCCCGCCACACGAACTGTGCAGCTCTGCCGTGGATCTGCTGCTCCTGAGCAAACATCTGCAGTTCCACTGCCATGGACTCGCGCATATCTCCGCTTACAAAATCAGCCCAAGGACCGAGCACAAGCATCGATTTGTGTTCCAGCCCTCAGCAGACAGACCTGGCTGAGGCAGATGTCAGATTAATTATTGCAGGACTTCAACTCTGAAAGGCAATTTATTCATTGGGATCCGTTAGCCAGCGTGCAAAAAAGAGAACAAAGTATTTACCTGGAGAATCACTCCCACAGACTTTGGAAACATTGAGGCAGACGGAAGAGCAAGGGAGGGGGAAAAGAGATGGACATCCAGCAGTGCCTGAGTGCGTGCTTCCCTGCTCCTGAGCCTGGCTGCACCTCTTGTATTCAACAGTTCCATTATTAAATAATTCAAAATATTTAATTTCCTAATAGTGAGGCACGGAGTCTGTGAAAAGCTTATCGTATCACCATCACAAATCAACAGGAAGAAAGTCTTTCCCAGGGAGTTGCTAGTAATTGGAACGTGAAAAAGAAACGAGCATTCTCCTCATAAAGGGCCAATTTCTGAATTAGTGACCTCATTTGCTAAAGAGGTTCCTTTGTCACAGATATCGGGGTAGGTAAATACAGTGTTACACAGCCACCCTGTCCTTTGTAGCAGCGGTACAAAGCAGCTCTCCCAGCATATACTGGTTCTCTCCTCACCAAATGAATATTTAAAAGAGTAGACAATAAAGGGGGACTTCTATAGGAGGTGAAGGCATTTGTATCATGATGTCAGACTGCTATATGTGCTCCCGAAGGGCTGCACAGGAAGCACTTTTATTCTAAACTTAATGGTATTTATGGGGACCCGCAGCCTGATCTATTTTACCTTCCTTGGGGATGTGCTTATGCATGCATCACCCAGGAGTCTAATGCTTTTTGGACCAGCCCGTGCTAGAGACAGATACCATTTTGGTACCTTGTGAATAGTAATGCATTTGAAAGCCAGCAAAATAATTAAATAAATAAATGGAGGAGGGGGGGAAAGGGTATAAAATCAAAGTCCTTCCCTTTTTCATTCTGGCTAGAGTAGCCTTCATTTCATGCACTCCTAATTCCCTGCATATCCATTTCGTGCCCGGGAGCTACGGCGCAAGTAAAAGATTTTCAGTCCGGGGCTTTCGGCATCTGCTTTCTCCGGAGAAACATTTTAAAACGGCCAAACGCTCGCCCTCCCCCTCCCCGCCCCCGAGCAAGAACTGAAGGGAAGAAAAAAAAAATTAAAAAAATAAAAGCAGCGTCTGCCAGAGCGTTTTCCTTCTGCCTCCGGAGAACCGAGCGCGCCCCGGGGCCGCCGCAGCGCCCGCACCGCGCCCGGCCGCGCTCGGCTCCGCTCCGCGCACCTGCCCGGCCCCGCCGCCGCCAAGTTCGGGGAGCCCCGCGAGCATCCCCCTTTCCGGCACCCCCTCTCCGAGCTGCCCAGACGCTCAGCCCCCGCCGCTCGCCTTCCCTTGGCTGTCCCTCTGCCCTGGCGGGGCTCGCTGCGCTCCCCGCACCGCGCTGCCCCCGCCGCTCCTCCGAGCTCCCCCGGCTCCCCCCGCTCACCTGCGGGTCCGGCGGGGCTGGCGGCGTCCCTTGGCCGCCTGCGGAGGAGGGAGACGAGGCAAGTCCCATTCACAAGTGGCCGCGGAGCGGGCACGGCGGCATCTTCAGCCTATTACACTCCAGCGGCAGCGGCTGCTGAATGAGGCTCCGAGCTAGTGGCAGGAATTAGAAAGAGGGAGGGAGGGGAAAGGGGAGAGGGAGGGAGAGGGAGCAAGGGGAGTGAAGCAAGATTAGAGGAAGGGAAAAGCTGGAGGCTGTTGCTTCGTCTCGATTTTCCTCTCCCTTCCCCCCAGCCCAGGGGAGCGCAGCCCCCCGGCCCTGCCCTCCCGCAGGGCCCCGCTCCTGGCGCTCCGCTGATGCCCGCGGGGAGAAGTTGGGGTTGGAGGGGCGAAACGAGAGGAGGAAGGAGCCCAGGGCAGCGTCGGTGTGCCCGGGCAGGGGCGGGGGGTCCCCTCCCCACGGGTCGTTCTGCACCCTCGCAGTCACGCAGGCACCCACGGGCACGGCTGCCAGGGGGCCGGGGACCCCCATCCTGCGGCGCCGGTGCCCTGTCCCTGTCTGTCCCTTCCCCGTGGCCTCTCTCCGGGCTGCCCAGGACCACCCCACGGCGCCGCGGGTGGGCTGAGGCCACGCCGGAGCCCCGCGGCCCCGGAGATCCGAGCGTGGGGCTACCCCCGGCCCACGGCACCGACCCCGGGTTCGGCTGGGCGGCACGGACAGCGCCAGCATTTTATACTCAATCCAGTCATGTTTCCTGTCAGGAGCAGACATTTGTCCAGGAATAAAAAAAGACCAAAAAAAAAAAAAAAGGAAAAAAGACAAAGTTCCTCAAGCATTTCTGGATGTGGAAAAATCTTGGTCTCACACAGCTCACAGCCAGAGGCCAGGCCAGGGCTGGAGGTGGAGGGGGGACTCTTCCCTTCTCAACCACGCCTGCCCCAGGGGCTGCCCCTCTCCCACTGGCCGATCTGCTCACCTGCAGTGATTCCCAGGTGTGGCTGAGCTCCATGAAGGCAGGGAGGAGCACCCTGAGCCCATGCACCCATCCACATCCAGAGGCGGCACGCAGCCCCCTCACACCCACACAGGCACGGGTGAGCCTGCAAACCCCCTCTCACCCATCAGCATCCATCATACCCTGCCCCTGTGAGCACAGCCAGCGCCATCTGTGTGGCCGCGGAGCAGGACAAGGAGGGATGCAACACGTGGCCCCCTCGGAATAAGGATTGCAGTCACTGCTGGAATAAACCTGGCACCTCTTTGTGAAGATATCCTGCCCATCCTCGGGCAACCCATCCCTCTGCTCGTTCCCCGGGCCCCAAGGCAGCACTGGAGCTGCTCTGGGACCACACCACCCGGCCCTGGAGAACAAGGCTTTTATATTCTGTGGTTAATTAGCTCTGCCAATAACTCCAGGCAAAGGGAGGGAAAAAAAAATTGGCACAAAAGCTGCCACTGTACAAACAAAGAATTTGGAAGGAGGAAAGCTGACAAACAATGCATCCTTAGGAGGCCGAGGGACGCTGAACGTAGCACAGTGGAGCACTAAGTCACAGAATTGTTTAGGTTGGAAAAGCCCTGTAAAATCATCGAGTCCAACCGTTCTCCCAGCCCTGCCAAATCCACCACTAAACCATGTCCCCAACTGCCACATCCACATGTCTTTGAGTGCTTGAGTCACCACTTCCCTGGACAGGCCCTTGACAACCCTTTCAGAGAGGAAATTTTCTCTAATAGCCCATCTACACCTCCGCTGGTGCAGCCTGAGGCCGTTGTCCCTTGTCCTGTTTCTTGCTCCTTGGGAGCAGAGTCTGACTCTCACCTGGCTGTGACCTCCTGTCAGGGAGTTGTGGAGAGCTCTAAGGAGAGAGAGAGCCTCCCTTTCTCCAGGCTAAATAACCCAAATCCTGCCTCATGCCAGCCCCAGGCAAACAGCAGGAGCCTCCTGGCTGCAAAGCTGGGGCTTGGAGAATTAATGATAAAAATTGCTTCAGAGAGTGGTTGAGAGCTGACATTTCAGTTCAGAAAGGCCCAGGGACAGGCCTGGGTGTGCCATGAGGATGTGGGGCAGTGACTGGAGCACGGACACAGCCCCAAGGCCACACCTGGGGACCTGGGTGGCTGAACAGAGTGAGAAACAAGGGCAGGGGCTGTGGTTGGGACAGCCAGGAACAAACCCAGAAACACCCCAGGGACTGAGCTGAAAGCATGAGGTAACAGCACAGCAGACTAATTAGTACTGAAGTACTAAAGGGCTTTATTTTGACAGCAAGAGGGCTGTGGGACTGAGACAACGTGTTTTAGGAGTGGGTTTTGAGAGACAATTCAAGGAGCAATAAAGGCCATGAAATATGCAAAGGATTGCTCGAGAATGTTTTTGTGGAGATGTGGATGAGGAAGGAGAGTGGTGCACATTAATTTGGAACAGTTTTGTCAATAAATTTGTTTTGGACAGATAATAAGAAAGATATATTGGGCAGATATGCCTCAAAATTGATCATAGAGACCCAGTCCAAACCTGTTGCCTTTAATGGACACCTGTCAATCTCCTGGTGATGATAAAAGAATTACCAGTTGCTTTGTCATGGGTATACTTCAGCACTAGTGAGCTCTGCCAAAATTGCCACCAAGCTGAGACCTGAGAGCTGGCTGAGGAGTTTTTCCCTTTTCCCCTTCTCTTGCTGACTCTAGCAGCATGGTGGAGGGGATGACTTTTGTAATTCCCTTTTTTAAACTGCTGAGATCAGATTTTTTTGAATATAAAGGAAATGTGAAAGCAATTTCAATCTAATTAAGCATATACAATAGGTACCCATAATATTCTCTAGTCAAAGAGCATATTGATCTATAATGAAAGGTTTCATTAATTCCATTCAAGGACGCACGTTAACAAATGAGTGCAGTAACATCTGATCTGGAGAGAGCCTTGTATCTTCCCTTCCTTCTGCATTGAAATCTCAGCGTAAACTAATCAGATTCTGCTATTATTTTTCTCATTTGTTCATCTTCCCACAGGATCTATAGATAGATGCTCCTTATCTGCAAACAAAATTGAAGCAAAACTCCTGCTGCAATCTGTGTTTGCCCCTCTGGCTAAGTCCCAAGGCTGATTACCTGAATAACCACTGTGGAATTAATTTCACCTACCTTAAGCCATTTGAAAATTGAGTACCTAAGAGGCTGTCTGCAGAAAAAGTTCATTTAAAGTCAATAAACAGCCCCTCTAACTGGGCCAGACCACTAGCTGCAGATGCCTCTCTGTATCCCAAAGACAACTTCCTCACACTAAAAACCTCCCTACAGCCATCTGCCAGCCAGAGGAGACGAGGCAGGACCCACTTGTTCTGTTGGAGCCAGAAAAGAAGTGGGCAAACCAAAAGCAGCTCGAGACGCTGATAAACGGCGACGTTTGGAACATTCCCTTCAGCCACGGCAGTTCTCGTTCCGGCAGTTCCAAACTGCCCTGCCATCGCTCCGGGAGAGCCGTGCCCAAGGAATGGCAGCAGGTCACAGAAAGGAGACGTGGGCAGGGAGGAAGGGCAGCCTGCAGGGGCTGCAGAGCTGCCCCGCTGATTGTGGCCAGTGCTGGAGAGTTCACAGCCCGCCCAAGCCACACCTGGATATTCCCAGCACACACAGAGAAAGGAAAAGAGGATTTGCCACTCCCAATTTCTGCCTTTGCAGCCACGGGTGTTGTTGGTGACTCCTCACCTCCACAGCCCTGGGCTGGGGGTCACTTTATGAATGGCACATTGAACCAAGCTAAATTCAGTGAGGGCAGTGTCACAGCCACTGCTGGGAAATCTTTCTGCATACAGTTGCTAGCTCTCGTCACATAATGTTAGATGCACCCCCAAAAATCAGGCTGAGCTCTCCTGCTGCCAAGGAAGGCATGGGGAGCAGCAGGGGAGCACACTGAGCCCTGGAGTTAGCATTTCCAGCTGCTTGAAACCTGGAGTCAGAATGAAATCAGTGTCAGACATAAATAAAGGAAGTTTATACATATTTTAAACAGTATTTGTTTTTGCATATCCATATATTTAGGTTAAGAACATCTGTGATAACAAATCTCTGAAACCCAAAAAAAAAAAAGGTTTCTTTTCTACTGTGGGCTTACAGAATCTGAAGTTTTTAAAAATAATGCTTATTGCTGGGTAAGTTAACCCATTTCTGGTTGGAAATACGCTAGCTGCTTTGTTTTCTAAGCATCAGAAGGGGTACATACACTTCTGCTAATTGAATCATTGTCCTAGGAAATTCTGAGTGCATGAAATAAGGGTAAGAAAGTTGCAAGTTTAAGTAGGACATTTGTATTGGGGTGCATGGAAAAGCTTGAACTGTGAACTTCAGGAACTGAACTCCAAAAAGCCTTTAGCAATTCAAAAGGATTTATCAATCCCCCATTTACTCCCCAGGTCGGGCACATTTACACAGGCAGCAGGAAAGAAGAAACATCTTTCCATCTTTAGACCCTGTTTTCTGCAGGCCCCCCAGCCCTGTTTGCACTTGGCTTTTCCAACACACACTCTTCCCTCTCAGCTCCCTTTAACAGACCTGCAATTTCCTTCACTTTTCCTCTCACCTGGAAAATATTAGAGATTTAAGAGGCACATCAGTAGCATATTGCTATCTGCAGGAGCTGGGAGCTCAGGAAGGAGCAGGAGAGTGAGAGAGAAGCAGAGGTTTATAGGAAAGGATATTCCACACGGTCAGAACAAAGTTTTTTGTTCAGAATGCCCTTCAATTTCAGTGCCATTTTGCTAATGAATCAAAGCAAAATTTGATTCCTATGTGGAAACATGAAAGGTAGCCGGGATTGAAGGAGAGAAAAAACCTTCTTAATAATGCCAGAAAAGGGAAAACTAATTAAAGCCACAATGCCAGCCCAGTGAGAAGACAAGTGTGTAAAAGGAGTATAACTAACAAAAGTGTTTTTCTTGTGGCGAGGAAGCAAGGCTTTTACACAATAAATAATGAACAGCTCCAAACAGCTGCTACCTAAAGCCATTTTTTCCAATAACAAATGTCTTCCTTGTAGAAATATAAGAATACAACAACATGTGTTTACTTGAAAAAGGTTAAAACAAAGGCAAAACCACTGAGGTTAAAACAAATATACACAAAAGAACTGATACAGAATTGCCACAAAGTTAGCAATGCAAACATTTTCCTGGGGTTAGACTTGAAGCATTGAAACCTGGAGGGAAAAGGAAATTTTGAAGTGGGAAGAGGATCACAGTAAAAACAAACTGAACTATGGAAATAGTACAATCATAAACACGGGATTTGGGGGTGGTTTTTAAATTTCAGATGTGCACATGGAGCTTCTTGCAAGGGCACTGGCTTCATTGAGAAACCATCGGCTTGAAACGCCTATCCCAAGTGGAACAGCTGTTCCATGGAGAGGAAAATCCTTCTTGTCAGGCAAACCCAGGCATCGAGACTCAGGCCACAGAACAAGAACCTTCCTGCCCACAAGAGACAACAGAATGGAGTCCAATTTCATTCAGGCTGCAGTAGAAAAGAGCTTATTTTTCACCAGTGTTCAGAGACCTTTTAAAGCTGGGTCTGTTTGCATTAAGGCTTTGGTGGGAGAGCTTCCCTCATCACTTTGTTTTATACAATCTGAGGATGTTTGGCAATGTATGGACACCTAAACATTTCTGTCACTGAGCTTTGAGATCATCTTACCCTCATACAATCCTCTGAATCTTTTGAGCCTGTTTTATTCAGTTTTATGATGTGGTAAGTAACCAATGTGAATACAGCAGCATTCTGGCCATCATCCCATTTCCTCAGCTCTGCTGTGAGGCAATGAAGACCAGCCAAGACTGGACTGGTCAGCTTTTCTGAGAGTCCTGAGGGGCTCTCTCAAGCCTAGGAAGTCTCCAGAAGCACGGGGACACTTTTGGAAGCCTTGAGTTACACACTCAGCCCACGCAGGGATCAAGCCCCAGCTGGGTGATTTTCACCACGCTGAAGAGGATTATCACAGAGAACATTATTTATAGGGGTAGTAATTCAAAAATGCTGCATACAAAGGGTCTGCTGACCAATGTAGATTCGCAACTATAGACTATTTATAGCTTCAACCCAGTATCCAAAAATTACAGCACAAAGAATCCAGGGGGAATAAAGGCCTGCAAGGGTGAGTCAGACTGACCTCATAAACTTTTTAATGTATCAATGTCTTTTGCTAATAATTCTTTAGAAATGCAGATACTAAAATTAAATTTCTCATTTAGGCAAGGTATGATTTAGTTGGGAACTTGAGGCTCATTTATTTCTGATGCTGTGCATTGAAAGAAAGCAATGCATTTTTCTGTATATGTGTATGAGCACAGAACAAGGGACAGGCTGAGAATGAGAGGCTGGGGAGAAGCCTCAGGAAGGGACTTGGGGGTTCTGTGGATGGCTAGTGGGATCTGAGTCAGCAGTGAAGGGACAAATGGTCCTTGTGGGTCCCTTCCAACCCAGGATATTCCATAATTCCATGGCTCTATGATTCCAGCCGTGTGCAGGGCACCGTCTGCACAGGCTGCCAAGCAGAATCACGCCTCCGAATATATTCCTCTAATGTAGTCAACTGATAGCTTATTAATTTATCTTGTTAGAAAACAAGTTAAAAAAAGATCACTGCATCTTACCAGAGAGCATGCACGGCTTGTACACACATCATCTGACAATAAGGTATAGCACAGCTAAATAGCTGGTAATAATCGCGTCTATTCTCAATGTCAGTTACTTTGTGCAGGACGTGCTGTACAATTTATGATTCTCTTTCTTCCAAAACTCAAGAAAATATAGATCATCTTCACAATTTTTCTTTTTTTTTTTTTTTCCCTGTTTTCCTGTTTTGTCTAAAGAAATCACATCTGATTTGTTAGAATGTACTTGTGCTAGGAATATTCTTTTCGTGTGTATGGGGCACATCTACCATCAGTTTGTGAATAGCCCCGGCTGTGCCCAGGAAGATTTAAAGGAGAGTGATGTCCCTGTAATCTCCCTGCTCACCCTCCTGTGCTGATGAACACCAGGCAGTCATGCTTATCTAGCACAAAGATCTCTCTTCATTTAATGCCCGCAGCTCGAGATAGTCAATCTCGCCCAGCGTGCGCCTCGAGTGTTTCAGATTGTTCCTGGTGATTTTTGTCCGTGTCCCCACGCTATTCCAGGCACCAGGAGCTGGGAGCTGCTTACCTCTCCATGCAAGACCATAATCAAAGGCATTTTCACATCTGTACATGAACAGCCATGATCCAAGAGACCAACCACTCTCGAGTACAGTAAACAGCTACAAATTGTGCATAGACTAGGAAAATAATGGCAAAATTATAAAATTCTATCCATAAATCACAGGTTGTCACTGCAGTCACATCTATCTGCTACTGAAAAAAACACTGTGGCTTTAATGCAGTAAAAAAGTTATTGAAAGAAATATGTTCGCTTCACTATTTAAAGTCCACAAGATTATAATTCTTTGTTATTGATTTTATCAGGAGATAAAAATATAACAGACTTTGGAGTTTGTCAGATGAGTCACAACTAAAAACATCAGATGATTCACACAATAATCAATCACAAAACAAGAAAACAATCTCAGTTATTAAACTTGTTAAAAAAAATGAAATGGCACCTCTTTACTATAAATCTGCCACAGGGTTTAAAATTTCATTGATCACACAGAGCAATCTTCTTAAAATCCTGTGTATAATATGGCATCCTTTTGCTTGAGCCCAGATAATTATTTGAAGAGTCTGCTGATTTTTTTTCCCCTGTATTTCCCAATAATACAAATGAAATATTGAAGAGCATTTTTAGTTCCATGTACAAGCAAGTCCGGGGTCATAAATCCCACTCAGAGAAGTGATGCCTGAAAATGACAGGCAGGAAGCTCAGCCATCTATTTATCTTTAATTCTCACCTAGATAGATCATCTAACAAGTTTCTGTGGAAAAATGTGGTGTCTTTTAGGCATCTGTAGGAAATCATGGGAATGCCTTTCTGCTGCTTGGTCATTTGCTGACTTTGGTTATTTGTTCCATACATGTGGTGATATTTTTTAGTTTTTAAGGGAAAAAACCCTAAAAATCTTCTGTCGATTCCACAGAGGAGATGTGTTGCTGTTTTGCCTCCCATTTTTCAAAATCAGGAGGTAGATTAACACAGACGCTTAATGCATCAAACAATGTCAGGGTTTTTTCCAAGTGAAATATTGCGGGTGCTAAAAAATCGTGAAAAACGTGCTCAAACTGCGCTGCCAGACTGTCAAACACAACCAGGAGAAAAACACATTCCACCTGAAAATCCAATGCTCCATTCCTACTAATTTAATCAACAAAGGGAGCAAAACTACACATTAAAAAAAGAAAAAAATGGGAATTTCCACATAGACTAGGCCTCTTCGACCTCTGTTCAGGTTATACAACACAAAGCAATGCTTTACAGAAGCATTTCATACAATTTAACGCAGCTGAATGTCTCTTTCCTAGGAGCATTGGAGAAAATTACATATGTTCTGGATCTGCAGAGCCCTTAATCCATGGAAAATGCTTTCATTTCCATAAGACCTACTCAGAGAAAGCCTCATCTTTCTCCATTTTCCACTGCTGCCGTGTAGGAATGTGCAAGGAGCCCTCACTAAACTGTTTAGCATCTAGATGAACTCATTTCCATGGAAAGCAGTACCTGCAATGCTCTCCCAGGTAGAAACCTCTAAGAGGCTCTCTGTAGTTGCTTTTAGGGATATATTGATCACTCTGACTCTCCCTAGCTTTCCCAAGCACCTTCTTGGAAAGGGGTGGCCTCCTGCAGCATTTCAGAATCCCGTGGGTGCTCTCTGCCCTTGCTGCCTGCTCAGTGTTCCACACCAGGCACTGAGAGCTGTCCTGAAGGGACCAAGATGCTGCCCCAGTCTCAAGAACAGATCTAGGGACCTTTTAGACTTTTATTTGTAATATTAAAATTAATAATAATGATGGTTACAAGTGTCTAACAAAACCTATAGAAAAATATGCCTGAATCTTTGAAGCTCCTGATCATGCAGTGAAAAGAGAGATTTTTTTCTTTCATTGCAGTGATTCAGGCAATTAAATTAAAACCGTTCCTGTACCATTTCAGTATCTGTCCTGTTGGAAAGTTAACTGACAAAGACTCTATAGGAGAACTGCAAAATAAAGAGGAAAACAAATGGGGCAAAGAAGCCAGAGAACATAATCGATTCATTATTAATGTCATGAGTCGTCAGGTCAAGCTGAAAAAAAGCAAACAAACCTTTTGGCTGGCAAAGACGACGAAGCAAGAGCACAGGATTCAGAAACTTTCCCACTTGCTCCTACAATGAACTAAAACCTAAGGCTGCCATGCCAGATTCTGTTCTCATGCCATAAATCCAAAATAACACCATTGGCTTACTTAGATTTTACATTGACTTCAGGGGAGTTACTTTGAATTTACATCACTGTAGGATCAGGATCAAACTGCTGAGAGGATATTAAAAGGAGATTAAACATGATCTTAAACAGCGATTTCCCAGGAGATCCAAGGATTTTCAATTTGCAAGATTTTACAACTGTCTGAGAGTTGGATAAATTTCAAATGCAGTTGCTGATAAGAGCATTTGCAGCTGCCAAAAGAACCTGTTTTAAGGACCTGGAAGTTGGCAGAGAAGCTGAACATCATGGGAGAGTGTAACAGAACAAGGGAGGCCGTGAGGGAGAGAGCTCTGAGAGCATTGCTGGGAGCACAGGGGCATTCCTGGATCAATTTTACTCAGATATTGGATAGTTTTATGCTCTGGTCACTCATTCAATAAAACTTTGAATCTAGGATTAAAGCACAGATATCAGATTTTGATATCATTCAGCTGCCTGACTGCTGTTCAGGACAGCCTCGTGCTGAGGTAGCTCAGAAAACTTTTAAATCTTTTGGTCTGGGTTGTTTTGCTTTTTCCCAAGCACAAGACTAATATTCAGCATTTCCATGTCTGAGTGTTGATTTCAACCTTGACGCCTCATCTTGCTTTTCCTTCATTCATTAAACAGGATTTCTACAGAATTTAATGGAAAACCTTATTTTTGTCTGGAGGCCTGTGCTCTTGGATGTCTGCGGCCGTAATCTGCAGGAAGCTTCCAGAGCACCAGCGACAGGAGTGCAACAATCCAGTCTGTAATTCTTGAAAGAGAGGATGAGTTTCATTCCACTCAAATTAATTTCTCATCTGGCATAAGAGGACGCAATATCCATCTTCTGGTACTTTGAAAGTCATAGGCTCAGCTGATAAATTTTCCTGAATAAATGAGAATCCCAAAGAACTGATAAACAAAGAGTGAAGCCTGGTTTGGTGCTGGTCTATGGGTAAGAGACAGAAGCAGAAATTAATGCTACACTCCCAAACTATGCGAGCAATTCTGAGCATCACGTGTCCTTTAAATGTTCTTGTGCACATATGCACAAACTAGAAATCAAGTTGAGCAGATCTACAGATGCTTTTGGAGCACAGCTATAATGGTTCTGTACACCAAAGGATTTAATAAAACACACACAAAGCAGACATACAAATTTTTTTGCACCTTTAACCCTGAAAATCAAGCACTGTAAATCATCCTCTTCAGGGATGTGCTGTAGTAACTAAAGTATGCAGATTTTAAAGATACCAAGAGAATAATTTTAAATAATCTAAACTACATAAAGACATTATACATTAAACATGAAACATTATATAATGGGCTAATTTGAAGAAGTCTTTGAATTCTACTGGCCTTAAATTTGGCCGAGGAAAATCCTTAAAGAAAGCATCTTCTCTAATTCACAAGTGATTTTTTTATTGTTTGTGTTTTATGATGCAACAGTGACCTAGTTCAAATTTTATACAATTATGTAGCACTTTTTCTGGAATAAAATGGAACTGAAATACACATACAAGTAAAATAGTTTAATTTTATTACCCAGAGCAATTACAGCCTGCAATCAGACAAAAAGGGGGCAGAGCCTGTTGTAAAAGACCAAAGGATGAATTCAGATGTCAATATAACTTCGTTCTCTAGAAAAAAATCTGCCACGAGGAAATAGAAAATGGGACTTTTCGTTCATTATAATAAAAATCCCAACAAGAGGATGGCAGGTACTGAAGCATGTCCCGAGTAGTCCATTAAATGCCATGATTTCTGCTTTATTTGCACTTATATCCACGGCCTCCATGCATTTCAATTCCCTGTCCTAAATCAAAGAGCCCTTGTGGCACCCAATGTCTCACCTCTCAAAGCATTTGGCACTTCGGCTTTTCCAATTAAAACCCCAATTAACAGCAGGAATATTTCTTTTCAGCACAAAATGTTCAGTGCCTTGTGCAATTTGGACCTGAATTTGCATGTCTTTTTTATCAGCTACTGTTTAAATTGTTCATTTCCATAATAGATTTACTTGAAGTTTCCTTTGTTGCTAGTCAAAATATTAAACTGAAGTTTTAACAACAAATTATTGGTAAATTGACATTAAATCCAGTGTGCAAATGGGTTTGAGACAAACAGAGAAGGGAAACATTTTAGAAAAGTCAAAACATTGTTTTCATCTATTTCAAACAAACTGTGTGAAAAAGTTACTTATAAATGTAAACCAAAATGAAATGTAGCTAAATTTCTCAAACCTAAGTGTTTAAAACTGTCTTTGAGCAGACTGGAGCATTTAGTTCAACTGCAAATACATTTTGGGAGTTTCTTTTCAAACAGAAAAAAATGTTCTAATTGTTTCATTGAGTGAAAAAGAGGGAATAAATCAGTTCTTAGTCTAAATGAGGTTTATGGAACACCTATAAATGTTGGTAATAAGTAGCATGATAATGAACTGCACAGAAATATTCCACTGAACTTGTAAATTATGAAGTTCACTGGTTTGATAAAAAAAGTACTTCCATGACCTTTGTTGCCCAGGATCTTATGGATAGGTTCTCATGCTAATGTATCCAGCATAAATATATTTTTATAATTTACATTCTCCCAGGAAAAAAAAAAAAAGAACAGCTTATTTTTACCTATCTCCATACATATTGAACAACTAAAAGGCAATGAAATGTGAAAAGGCAGCAGCTAAAATGTGTAAAAACAAACTTTTATAGAGATGGGATCAAGTCTGAGCACAAATGTCACCCTATTCCTGGAGCAGGTTACAAGACATCTGAGGACTGATGAAAATGGCAAAGTGAGGGTCTGTCACAAGCAGTGCCATGTTCAAGGTAACGAGGTCATTACTCCATTGTGCATTTTTGGGATGGAATTAACAGGAAAGGCTCGTTGGGAGTCAAAATGCTGTATTGCAATCAAAGTCCTTGAAAGCACCTGTTGGAGAGTCTGTGCATCCAAGTGGCAAAGAGAGGGGGTTAGATAATCCATTGCTATAAACTGCTACATAACAAGAAAATTATAGAAATGTGTAAAAATGAGAGGAAAAAATTAGTATTTAGTGTTGTTCATAACCACATAATATGGTTTTCCCAGAGAAAACAAAAGCATTGCATGGGGTTGTAATATTCATGAGGTGCACTCAGAAAAAAGAGGATTGATTCATACGTCAAAAACAGACCCTTCCCCAATGACAGAAACAGGCATTTCCTGGGCAAGACCCAGAAAAGCCATTAAACACAGGGATGACCTGAGCTGGTGGCTGAGATCTGGGAAGAGACAACATCTCATGCATGGAAGAGAAACTGAAAGAGGGGAAGTTTAGATGGGATATTGGGAAGGAATTGTTCCCTGGGAGGGTGGGCAGGCCCTGGCACAGGGTGCCCAGAGCAGCTGTGGCTGCCCCTGGATCCCTGGCAGTGCCCAAGGCCAGGTTGGACATTGGGGCTTGGAGCAGCCTGGGACAGTGGAAGGTGTCCCTGCCCATGGTTTGGGCTGGAACTGGATGAGCTTTGGGTCCTTCCAACCCAAACCACTCTGTGGTTCTATGACTCTAAGAGTTACACATCTTCTTTCTAAAGATGAAGACCTTTTGTCCAAAGAAAGAAATGTTTCCAATGTACTGTTTGCAATATTTTGGAATACTAAGAGTGGCAAGTGGAAAGAAAACTTACAAATCATATTAGATTCCCAGCCATTTTAAGCTACAGAATGATGACCGATATCAAGGAAAGGGAAGAATAACTAATTTAAATTAAATTTCACCTAATGAATCTACAGGATTGCCAATGTATTAAAACTTATGTGCTACCACCTCAACAAACAAAATGCCATAACTCCATTAAACAAAAATGCTAAAAATTGGCCCCCAAAACAAGGCAGTTCTAATGAGACGTGTCATTCATCCCCTTCACACGAGGAGTGATTCATTATGTTTGTAAAACGCTTTGAAACCCTGAGATGAAAGGTGCCAAAGACATGCAAATATCACCGTGACGGTCCGGAGTGGTGTTATCATTGCCATCAAACACGGCGCCTCAGGAAAGGGCACTTTCCACAGCAATCCATTCGGGATTTTAATCCTTGCTTATTCCAGCGGGAAACGGCTGCTCCCATCAGATCCAAGCCTGCATCCAGGGAGTGAAACTGCCAGGAATATATCCTTCACTCCCAGCCCCAAGACTGCCAAACAGAGAATTACATCTGAGTTAGAGTTTAGCAGGGTGCAGGCATCGATTCAGCATCCACCTCCATGAGCAGCAGCTCCGGCTCTGGAGCTCCTCTCCTGCAGGACAGACAATTCCAGAGCTCCTCTCCTGCAGGGTACTGAGCAGACAATTCCAGAGCTCCTCTCCTGCAGGACAGACAATTCCAGAGCTCCTCTCCTGCAGGGTACTGGGCAGACAATTCCAGAGCTGCTCTCCTGCAGGACAGACAATTCCAGAGCTCCTCTCCTGAAGGACACTGGACAGACAATTCCAAAACTCCTCCAGGACACTGGGCAAATTATCTGCCTCTTTTGAGTTCATGCAACTGCTGTTCTAAAGAATACTGCACAGAGAGTGCCAAAATAAAAGTATACACAGGTGCACAATATGCAAAAGGTAAAGTTAACTTCTTTTTAATTTATTCCTATTATTTTAATACATTATTATTTTTAACATCCCCCCTGAATACAGCAAGTAGTTTAACTTACTGTAACACAGTTGCACTGAATACCTCCAAAATTTCTTCAGTATTAGCTGAGCATTGAGGATTTTTTTGCCATTCTAGGCAGCAACACAGCCTCACTTTGACATCTGTGTCATTAAAATAACAGGGCTGTGCTGCTATTGAAGGAGAGACTGTGGTTCCATACATCAACACCAACTCATCCCCCGTGACACAGCAGCAGCATTTCCACAGTCAGCATCTGCACAGGCACAGGAATTTGTGGGAAGCTTTGCAGGAGCCCCCACATGCCCGAGTTCTGCCTTTGCCACTGCTGTTCTACTGATGAAATATTAATGATTCTTTGCAAGGCTCAGCTATGCCGTGCTGGTAATCTGTCACTTTTACTCGCTTATCTATAAGTAAGCAAATGACATCAATGGTTAAAAGGTTACAATTTTTATTGATCTTAAGCCATGATCTGACAGATGTTGCTTTCTTTCCGTAGGAGCTGTTTTTGGCAACACACCTCAGGAGAATTGCCCTGAAATTAAATTCCTGCTTTGGTTCATTAGAATATTCAACAAGTGAATACATTTATAAATCATAATTAACTTCTCCTTTCTGTTTTGTTTCTCTCTTGAATTGTTTTGCATTTGTTTGTTACAGTTTGGGGACAGAGAGAAAATATGTCTATTAAAGATTTTGGAAGTCTGCTGGAAAAAGAGTAACTTTTATTGATTGCTGCTGAAGGAATTTGTTCCTGCTTGGAGAGGATCAAGCTGTCCTTGTCTTTCTCCAGTTAAACCCAAACCAGTCTGCAAACTTCAGCAGCTGACCAGTCACATCCTGAGCCTGTCCCAAGTTACACCTCTGGCTGTTAATTCTGCTGTTAACTCATAGAACTATTTTGAAGGCAACAGGGCTGTGCCAGGTTTCATGTGCAGAATATTCCGCCCATTATTTCTGACATCACACAATTACAGAACCGCTCTACCAGGCTCCTTGTTTTTATCAAGAAACAGTTTATTTAAATCAAGTGTATTGTATTGTACAACTATTTAAAAAAGGATAATAAAGCCAAGGGAGTAGAAAGAGTAGATTACTGTATTACTTACAATAGGGGGGTGGAAGAGCTTCATTTTGATGTAAATTTCTCTAAGGAATGATGGGTTCATTTTGCCTTTTAATGTTCAAGGTGTCAGTAATTCTTTGTGGAAACAGCATATCAGATATACAGGAAAGCTTTCCAAAAGAGAACACAGGAAACCAACACGTTTGTTACTTTTAATATTCTAACAGAGTACTTTGGGAGCAGTTTCTTTTACTTTTGCTTTTTTCTGTTGGCTTGGGAAATAGTGATCAGCATTCTCATCTCTCATCAGAGAATGGCTTGGTGCAATCAAAGGACACGTAAGTCATGTCTGAAGGGTGAGGGGCAGTGACACCGCTCTTCCTCCTGACCCTGCCCAGCCAGCAGAGCAAATTGGACATAGCTGCTCATCATTCTGAGGCATGATTAGCATGGTGCTAATCCTGTCTGCTAAATGGTGATCACGGTGCTAAATCCCACAGACGGAGGAAGTCAAGGATTGTGCTCCGGGGGTCGTGCAGTACCACACCTCCACACTGCAGACACGCATCTGTCTGCCACAATCTGGCTCTGCTGGCTTACTGAAGGGTCTGCTGGCAGGAAGGCACTGGATTAAAGCTTTCTAAACATGATTCCCAAAGACAATGCAAAAATTTAAACAGTCCTAAAGTGGACCTACGCCCTGCCTTCCTCAAACCAGGGCAAATCAGGGAACAGATCAATCTCCAGCCCTGCAGTGCAAACACTACTCCCCACCCACGAGACCAGTGCACAGCACCTGGGACACACTCTACGGCTCAGAATCGGAGGAGACCACACCACCACTTTTGGGAAGCTCTGCTGGAGGTGCCAACTCCACAACTGCTTGTAATTCCTGTCTTTGTAACCGGGAATAAGAACCAGCAGTGGGTTCTTGGCTTGCAGACTACCAGGTCTCTATGGAAAGGCCACAGAGTTCACAGGGCAAATAACATGGCTGGAAGCACCATTTGCTCTCCCTGACTACTTATTTGGGTGGTTCCGCTGTTTCAGAGCACAGTTTCTCTTCCTGTGATGCTGTTCTTCAAGTCGCCACTCAGCTCATTTCCACTTTTGCCCCTGGCAAAGAGAAATGTTCTGGTTCTTTCGATGTTGATCCCTGTCCCTCTCCAGTTCACAATGTGATTATAAAAAATTAAGTGCTGATCCCCCAATAAAACTTAGAGACATCTGAAACACTGTCCAGGAAGCCCAAGAAAACAATATAAAGTGAAAGGCAGAGGGGGAAGCTGCATGTTGCTGCTTCTGTTCAAAGCCCAGACTGCCTGAAAGAATCGAGTGTGAATATAACATTGAAGTGACCTACAGAAACCATAAACACTTGATGTTTGAATCACAAAACAGAAGAAACCTAGGTAAGACATCAAACACAGTAAAAAACAGCAGAGAATAATAGCTACAAGGCAACGTACAAAGGTGAAAGAAGAGAGATATTACAAAAATCCTGAAACAAAAGGGTGCTAATTGCCATTCATCTTAAAAGTAGGCAATTTTCCAAGGCACTGTAACTAGCCCTCGTCTTCCTGTTAGATGAAAGAATAATATTTCAGGTAGAACGCTTCAAATATAAAGCAAAACTACCCACCTCAAACCTCAAGTTAGAAAAAGTTCCCCCACAATATTCTGAGTAAATTTCACTAAAACTCACTGGATTTGTAAAAGCAAAACATGAGAGCCCAGTTCAGTGTTTAATCATTGCAGTATCCCCTGTCAGTAATGACTTAGTGAGCAGGTTAACGTGATTATTTGTATCATTTAGCACAACCATCTGGAGATAGAGAAAACATTGTTTAAGGACTCCCAGGTCCTGTTCTGTTATGGTTTAGCTTAAACTATCACTTTGAAACAGAAAAGCTTGCTTTTAAACTAGGGATTATATTTACTGTTAAATTAAACACATCAGAATGCACTTTCTGCTTTTTAGATATCATGTTCACTTAGCCAACAGAAATTTGCAGGAATATATATTCCCAGCTGTGCACGTTCCAGTCATGGAAAAACGGAGCCTGTGGAACCCTTGGAGCTGTTTCTATACCTTTAGAGCTCTGAGTGGCTGAAGTTGCTCCTTTGTCTCAGAAAACACTGGCTAGGGCTCATTTTTGGTGGCTCCTTGGGGAAGGTTTTGGGGGGCTGTGGAGCGAGAGTAACCACACCCCACCAGGCTCTTCCCAGTGTTCACACACCCCAACATCTTCTGACAGGAGAGCTGGCTCTGCTTTCCCCCACGGATGCTTTGAACACAGCAAGATTACATTTGGGTAATGTTTAAAGTCAAACATTCCAATAGGTCAAGGCCAGCAGAATTAATGATCTGCATTAGTAAATCACACAATCGTGTCTGTGCTGGTTTTCCCTATGTGGAGAACAAAAATAATGTGGTGTGGAAAGCAGAAATGAGCACCAGCTCCTTCTAGCATTTTTTTCTGTCAGTGTTCCGCAGGATTTTGGGATCAATTCTTACACAGCCATTCCTCGTTTTGTTCTAACCTTCGCTGAGCTCTCCATAGCACAAGGGGTGGGGGACACGGCTCTCTTCTGGCTTTCATGACCTGATCTGCATGAAATCTTCCTGCTTCAGGAATACTGAAGGAACTTATCTTCACCTTGAAATGTCAGTCCCATTTCAGCTGAAATACTTATTCCAGACCAGATAAGTCCAAGTCACTTATCCATGGTTACAGAATTCCATTTTCCCTCCATCCTTTAGGTCCAGGCCACGCTGGGGCCTGAGTTACACACAGCCTATGGAGCTGGAAAAGCTGGGCCATGCCCAGTTTCTTCCTCTGAATTCTCTTGTATAAAAGGACTCATCTGTGAGAATAAACAGCCCCACAAGTCATGATTGAAACCTTCTATAGCATCTTGAGGGTTTGTACTCATTAAAGTCTCAGCACAGACTCCCCAGAGGAAGCCAAAGAACTCCTCAAACTTTGACAGTACGAAGGGATTTATGTGGACTAAATTATCCACCAGAACTTACTCAAACATCCAGTGAAGGAATGTTTGGTTTAGACATTCTTATTAAAATCTCCTGTCAGTCTGACTCCATCTGTGATGTGTTGATGTTGACTTGCTCACCACAACACAGCAGCACTGACCAATCCAACCCCAAACCATCCACAGGTTACACGTCTGGGACTTCTGCTGGGCTGGAAAGTGCTTCCATCTGGGAAAATTCACTGGGAATAACAGCAGTGGAAGTGTTATGAAAAAATAAAATGTTTCCATTTTGTTATGCCTCGAATGAAGAACACAAAACAGAAATAATATGGATTGTACATTGTGGATGCAGAACTGGCTGTGAGAGGAGAGAAAAAGCTGTTGCAGTAGCAGGAGATAATTATGGACAATGACAAGATATCTCATAAAGTCTCCTGGGGAAAAAAAATTGACCCAGGCTATCAATAAGATAAATCCACTCTATCTTTTCATCTTTGTCTCAGCTTCTTTTTCTTCTTTCTTTCTTTCTACTTTACTACTACCCTTATTTAACCTTCAGCTAATCATTAAAGTAGCCACTGAGCAGCAGCAATAATTTTATAGTGTGCTCTATAATCTTCTTGCTTTTGGCATTAATCTCAGGAGGCTTCCCACTTTTTAACATCACTTCTTAATGTTTCCAGCATGATAAGGATGTATCTTCTGCTGTTTGAATTGCTTTCTATTGGTACTAATACTAATTATTTTCCAAAATTTGAAAAACACTTCGGTTCCAGGCAGTGAGACCCTCAGCTTAATTCCCTCTTCCTGCCAAAGACTTCTTTTGGATTTGCGCAGAACTCTAGACCTTGTTGCATGAAAGCAAGTCCACTGTATGCTTCAACAAATAAATAAGAATTTCTTAAAAGTCCTCGGGCTTCTCACTGATGAGATGACATGAAGGTACCAGAACACTGGTGCTGATGTAGCCCTGCTGAAAAGGGGAACAAGTACAAGCTTAAATTAAAAAATAACACACCTACTTCTCGGTTTCGCTGTAATTCTGGATATCCTATTATATTACCTATTACCAGGGACTTTTATGATTTCAGTTCTGCAGAGTATAAACATCACCTTAACAGAATTAATAACTTTAAGTATTACGGCTGCTAAGAAAGTACCAGCAAAAACGCCGGAAAGCATTAAAGATATTAACATTAACATTTAAAACAAGCTGCAGAGAAATGAAACTGAAATTAAATAAGAATCTTTCTGCTGTCTCTTCATTTTAAGGAAATCCATGAGTTTCACTAGCAGGAATCTGATCAGGAAATTAAATTAAGCTGACTGTGCTTGCTGAAAATGGTGTGAGCCCCAGAAGATGAGACAGCACAAAGAGGTGACGAGGAAAATTTTATCCTGACCAGTGCCCTGTGCAAAGACAGGGAAACGTGGAAGCAACACTGCGATTTAGGGGTCGATTTGTAGCTAGAACTGTACCAGCCAACTGTTCCTTCATGTCACAATGACAACGGGGATTTCCAGCGACAACTGGAGGATGAGATGGAACAAATGCTGGTTTTTAGTGTTAAATTCTCTGGCAAACTTGGTGAACTCGCAGACAGAAAATTTACCTGGGGAAATCCTAAACATAGCTGGCATAAACCATGCTGAAATCAGACAAACCCCAGCCAGGCACAGGTTAGCGCTGGCTAATTGAACACATCAGGAATTAAGGGATGGTACCTTCATCTTCTCCCATCGAGGTGCTGCTCTTGTTCGAGTGCTTTTGCCTCACTCACATCATGGGCCCAGCACAGTAAAGGAAAAGGGCAAGAGTTATTGCACATAAAAGGTCAAACAGATCATCTAATGGTTCCAGCCAATCCTGAAATTAAAAACATTTTTTGATTACTTGCTCTCTGAGCTCTGTACACACGCACATCTTCATAAATGCCTGTGCTGCAGGAGGAATTTCCTTCATGAGCTCCTTCACTTGCCTTTGTTGTTGTTCTCCAATTGATTTTCTTCTTCTTTTTTTAGTGGAGAAGAAATGGGATGGCAAAAGAGGTCTATTAATGACTTTTTAAAAATATAATATATATAAATACATGTTATATGTGCTCCCTTACGGTTTTATGGCTATGATATTTTTATGACATTTTCAATATTAATATTCCAACAAAGTTGGAATATTGATATTTAAAATATTGAATATTATAATATTGAATATTGAATATTATATTTTCAATATTAATATTCCAGCAAAGGGGGTGAATGGTCTGGAGAAGTCAGTCAGAAGCCATTCACACTGCAAAAGTGAAGGCTGCTCAAAGGAAAGGTTTAGTTCATGTCTTTTTATGAAAAATAGCCCGTTTTGACTTTTTTCCAACCCAAAATCTCTTCACTTCTGAACAAAAGAATGTACCAGGATGCATTCAAGGTGCATTCTGAGAATTAATAAAACCAGGATTTATGTGCTGTCTACAGAAATCTCTAAGATGTGACTTGCCAAGATTACTTAATGTGGCATAAATACAAATGAAAGAAATCAAATCAACAAAACAAAACCCAGAAAAAAATCCAACAAACCACCACCAAACCAATGAATCTCATTTCTAAATACCCAGTGAATATCTTTGTATAGCCAACAAATGCATCAAACAATGCATGGATCCCTTCCACCCTGATTTTTATGGCTGGAAAACTGACAGAGAGGAGTAGGCAAAGGGCAGTATTCCCAGCATAAATATATGGAATAGATAATCACCAATACTATTTTTATGGGAAAAAAAAAATTGTGCTCTCAGAATGTATTTGAGTCTTTCTGTAGCTCTCCACCCAAGCACATGCTGAAAGAATGTCACTTTGAGGGCAATAAAAATGTGTTCTAGATTAGAACTGCACATAATGAAGAAAGAATTCCAGTCAAAATAGAACGATTCTCAAGTTACATTCTCGGGTTCAAGAATCAGATACAGTTTCCCCTTTTTTTTTAAACTCATGAATTTGAAAAATGTTTCCTCTTTAGGATATAATCAGGAACATGTGTGAGAAAGATCTAAACTGATGATACTCTCACAAAGCACTGAAAGAAACATTTTCAGAGGCAGGATTCTGATTTGGTAATGTATGTACATAATTGCAATGAGGAAGGTGAAAGCATAAATTGCTACAGGCACCTGCACTCAATCCACTTTAAAAAGCAAATAGAAGAGATCTAAAATTTCAGTTTTAACCCCTAAAATGTTTAAGTCCCAATCCTGCAGGCAACAAAATATCCTTGAAATATGTCTAAGTAGAGAAATAATTTTTAATATCTTGCTTTAAAAAAAGTAATGGAAACAAACCAAAAAAAAAAAAACCAAACAAAAAATTCTCCATTGGATCTCTAATTCTCTAAAACACAGTTTAAGGATTTTACAACTCTTTCCCTTTAAATTACAATTTGCATGTTTTTCACCAGTCACACATTTCATTGTTCTGTCTAAAAGGCAGTAACCAGAAATGGCCCAGAGCCTCTTTGTGTTGAGATCAACACCCAAGTTAGCTACGATATTTTTCAGGAAGGTTTGATTTTGCAAGTTTTCAGAGAGACCTCTACTGAGAAATATAGATGGTCAAACATGAATTATCCTCCATGCAGTACCTGGAACCTCAGTGGAGCGGGTGAAATAACATCACAGAAGTGAAACACAGACAAGAAATCGGGAACTGAAGTATCTCAACTCATTTCTGTCCGTCTCCACCTGCATCCCCTTCATGGAGCCACATTTTATGGCCAAATATCAGCACTCAGAAGCTCTTTGAGGGAGCCGAGGTCAAGCACAAATACAAATTTCCTTCAAATTTTTCTCCAAGCTCTTCCCTGTGACATAAAAAAAGTCCCATCCTGGCCATTCTGCTCCTTTCATACACATATTAATTATCAGAGTTAATTTTATTCTCTTTTATTCACTTCATTCTTTCTGAGCAAACTTGGGGTTTGTAAACAAGTAAAGCAGAACGGATGAGAATATGGATAATGCAAAACTTGGATTTAACTAACTGCACTGAGGACAGGATTTTCCACCCTTCAGTTTTTTGGGGGATTTGTACGAGATACAGCACAAGAACACAATCATGCATTGGGTGAAGCTTAAAAAATAAAAAATAAAATGGCTTCAAAGCAGTTGGTATTAAGAATGCTGGTACTTTGCTTCTCTCCTTGGCCTAAATATTTCTGGGAATTTTCTGAGCACAGATAAGGTTCTGTTCTGGTGCAGTTGGAAGACAGTAAATCTGAGCTGGCTTCCTCCCGCAGAAGATGTGCCCTTATAAGACAAACTTGAACAATCGTATAAAAACCAACCCAGTCTGAAGGAGGAACACAATTCCAAATGTAACTATACTGATTTGAAAACAAACAATAGCTCTGTTAGAAATTGGCAGCATTCCCAATACTAATATTTAAACAAGCAAAGACAGAATACAATATGCACAGGCATACTCCAACTATTTTTAACTGACACATTACTGTATACTTTCTGAGGAAAGTTCAGCGAGATTTGTCAAATAACTCAAGGTCTGGCTATTCAAATCCTCTCTGCACAGAACAATGGCCTGGTTTTGCAGAGCTGCTTTTCTGTATTCCATTAAAAACGTGCTCCAGTCCCAGGTGCCACCTTGGTGGCACCAGCAGGAACATCACACACGTTGCCTTGCACAGTTTCCTGGGACAAACAGGGGGTTCAATTATTCATGTGACAGTCTCACTTTACACACTGAGCAGGCTGTGGACAACCTGCTTCCTGCCTGCCCATCTTCAGATATTTGGCTCTTCAGGGAGAAAATTTTGCTTTCTCTAGGAGAGAACATCTGATCTGGTGAAAATGCTCTGCTCCAGGATCTGGAAGATTTCAGGGAGGATGCTAAAGACTCAGAGCAGTGTGTCCCAACAAAAACTGTACCAGCAAAGCTCTCTGAGGTTTAACTCCTTGACACCCAGCTCATGGCATAATTGGAAATTTTTAGGCTGACACAGATTTATAAGGTCTGTCTGATACTTAAAGATGTCCAAGAGTCACGGCTCCACACTGGGCTTTTCAAAAATTTCTTTATCAGCAAATGACCAAGTGAAACCCATCAGTGCAGCCCCATGGATGAGATTAGATATGTTTTTAGGTCGCAAGCTAAAAGCTTGCTAATGCTTACAGGCATTCCTTGTCTAGGAATGTTTGTTAATTTGAACTCCCCTCCCTTGCTGGGTTTCTTTAATCTCCCAACCAGCTGTCTCCCATAAAAAGATATTTCTGTTTTTAGTTACAAATCTGTTTAGAGATAAAACTTGCTCATAAATACACAACTGCATCCATGGTCGGGTTTTTGTTTTTGTTTTGGTTTTTTTTGCTGACAGTAGAAAACCAACTCCAGATGCAAAATATTGAACTTTTTTTTAGGATCAGAGCATGTTCCCTACTTGCTCAGAGCATGGCGCATGTGTAATAGATGCTCTCGATTTTAGGTCTGGCATGACACTGTGAAAGAGCTCATTGAAACAGCCATTTTTGTCACCTTTTCAGATTTAGAGCTCATGAGATGGGATAAATTGAAGCTGTCTCAGAGACTGGCAGTATTTTTACCTGCAGAACACCCAAATACATGAAATGGACCCAGTATAAGCAACTAAAAAAACCTCCCCCAAGCCCCACAGCTTTTGCTTTTCTATTAACAGCAAACCTGTGAAATTTCCAACTTGTTTTCCCTTCCTTTAATTTCTAGATTTTAACTAAATAAGTTGCTCCTATTTATTATTTGTATGTTCACTACAGATACATCAATCCAGAGTTCAGCATTTCTGGGAACAACAGCTTTGAGCACAGTTAAAGGCTATGAGCCAGAACCTCTGGTTAAAAGACACACACACATTTAGGGGTTTTTTAAGCATTTTCACTAGAATGTCATAAGAATTCTTTAATTTATCCATAACACATTCCTCTTAAAGCAACCTCCATCTTCTGAATAGTTCTGGTTCCCCCTGAAATGATTGCCAGGTATTTTATTAGAGATAAATTGAGATGCCTCTCCCTGTAATTCAAGCTAAGTGTAAAAGAGCAATAGAATTCTGGTGATGAGTTTTAGTGCTGCAGAAAGGAACATTTCAGTGATACCCCAGCAACATTCTCAAAAATACGTCTACCCATCACACCTCACACCTGCAGGAGAAAATTTACTGTCCCAAACCTATCATTTCTCCACTGGTCATCTGCTAATTAAGGCTCTGGAAATTTATCTTACAGTATTAGTCCAGAATTTAGCCATGAATATTTCTGTATATATAATATTCTGGTGTTACCCAGCATACCTTAATAATTAAAATACTATTTCAAATGTATTTTCATTAATATTTACTTTACTCCTGCTGCAGATCAGCACACAATTCAGTTGAAAACTGATTAAAAATATAGTTGCATGAAATATATGAAAATTAAATTCTACTTGTCTCAAAATATCAAGATTTTATGGACAATGTGCCAAAACTCTGTGTTATAATGTAGAGTATAAATATTTACAATTGAATTTATATATTAGCAGTTAAATGCTGTGGGATGTATTCGTTCTCCCAAGTGAATTCCCATCTGAGGACACTGCAGTCTGTCAGCTCGTTATTCCACAAAGTTATTTTATCTGAACTGTCTTCCATGGGAGGCCTGTGTCATTTAGATCCTGAGGAGATACGTTCCTTATAAATACCCTGGATTGATAAAGGTGACTGACAGGAGCTAAAGGGAAGCAGAAAACTAAAGATGGAAAAGTCCTTCCCTGGTCTCCACCTCAGCAATGTGTTTTTCAGACACAGGAACTGCCCTTGGCTCCTGCTGGGGTCTGTTCTCCAGCTTTGCCATCACAGCCGGGTCTCCAGGGGCTTGTTTCTGTGCAAGAGGGACCCAGCTCTGAGGGACAGAGCCAGGAATTAGGAACTCCAGCTCTGGAGAAGAGGCAAAATTAATGGAGGATAGGATCCCAGAGTGGTTTGGGTTGGAAGAGACCTTACAGCCCACCCCATTCCCCCCCCTGCCATGGGCAGGGACCCCTTCCACTGTCCCAGGCTGCTCCAAGCCCCAATGTCCAACCTGGCCTTGGGCACTGCCAGGGATCCAGGGGCAGCCCCAGCTGCTCTGGGCACCCTGTGCTAGGGCCTGCCCACCCTCCCAGGGAGCAATTCCTTCCCAATATCCCATCCAGCCCTGCCCTCTGGCACTGGGAAGCCATTCCCTGTGTCCTGTCCCTCCTGTTCCTGATGAAGAGTCTCTCTCCCACTTCCTTGAAGATCCCTTCTGGAAGGTGCTGTGAGGTCTCCACACAATCTTCTCTTCTCCAGGCTGAACAGCCCCAAATTTGGGAAACTTGAACCTTGGAAAATTTGACGTCTCCTCACAGTCCACCTTCACACAAGCCATGGGATAACTCTGGGATTGCCTTGGCTCCCAGAAGTTTTGAGAGCAACTGGAAGCTGAGCTGGAAGTCAGTAACAACAAAAGAAATCCCACTGGCTCCTACCATCCCTCCAGTCCTGCTGTGCTCACACCTAAACCTTTAGGGCAGAACCCTGTAACCCTGAGAGCATGATCATGACAAGAATTCGCCCAGCGCAGGACAAACTCTTCCATGAAAAAACCAAACCTTGGCAAAATGAAGACTTAGCCATAATTTGTTTTAAAAGTATGGATAACAACAGTAAGCAACAACATGGAACTCCTCAGTGTCCCGTCTATAAATTAATTAAAGAACTTGTTACAGGGAGAATAAATATCACACCCAGGCCTGTGTGGCACAGCTGAAAAATGACCTGACAAACATGATGCCTCCAGAGGAATGAGCTGGCAGTTAAACCAGACAGCATAATACCCTTCTTACATCCACAAGACACTCACTGCTCCCTTGTAACTGCTGGGCCTTGAGACTAAAAGCTTTAACCAATAAAAACCATTAAACCCAGACAATAAAACAATGTCAGCCACAACAGACCACATGACTCCAGATCAATACATGGTATTTCCTTTAGAAATCATGGCATAAGGGTTTCGGGCTGAATATATTTAGAAATGCAGAGGGGAAAAAAAATCAAAAGAAAATGTAGTCAGGTCTGTATTTAAAGAACCCAATCCAGAGGGCAACAACTAGAAGAGATTCATGGTGAAATCACTCCCAAAATGCTAGAAATGAAACATGTGGGATGCTAAGGACATGGGAATGTCTTTGTAGGGCCAGTGGACTCATGGATTCACCCACAGCTACACTTTGCCTTTAAGATACGTCTGTACATATATATTACACAACAATCCACCAGATATTCCACAGAGCTTCTTCGATTTTTGTCCAGCATGCAGCAGGAAGATAATTACTAATGAGAGCTGATGCCAAGTGATTCCTTCCCAGGATTTGGGCACTACACACACAGAATCACTAGACTAGTACTAGGCAAAACTCCCTCGCCAGGAAGCAAATTCCCCCCAGGAACTGGGTGGTTTGGGTTCCCTGTGCCCTCAGCACTGAGCTGTCTCTGCATATGAGCCCCTCCACACCCCTGCACAGTCCATCAGAGATGGAGATTTTTATCCCTCACCAGATCTCCATCACTGTGGGGACTTACATGTTTCCAACACATTATTTAGCAAATTCAGAAAGCGTTTTTTATATTTATATACTACTTAAGTATCAGGTAATCTACAACAGAGAAGAGAGCTAAAGACAAAGGCAAAAACATCCAAAGGAAGTTAATTAAAGACTTATTTCTTGCCCATTTTCTATCAAACCCCATTCCCCTCCACCCTTTTGCAATGTCTATAATAAACAACCAACGATTCTACACATTCAAAGAGAGCTGAGAGAGAACTTGCCACACAAACCCTCTGTGCCAGGCCTCAGGAGGGCTCTGGAGGCAGCTTCCCACCCGTGCTGTGGCTCCTGAGCGTCCCTCAGCTGCTGTGCAGTGGGAGAAGAGCTGTGCTCATCCCTCATTTATGGGGTCTGGCAGGGATGGACAGATAAAACAGCTCCCCAATGCTCCAGCCCCACAATTTTCCAGTGCCACCATCCTTCCTGTCCATGTTATTGCCACAGACGTGGGCTGCTGTATCTACACGGGCAGGATATTTATCTTGCCCAAACACTTGAGCCCGGCTAGGCAACGCCACGCTTTGTTTCTTTATGAAAAAGACCCAAAAAAATATGATATAAAACCATGATGAAACCTTAATTCTCAACTGAACGACCCCTTTGACATCAAATTACTCTGATATTTCAATTCCTTGTGCCTTAACAGGGCAGCAGCTTTATCTCTCTCACTGTTAAAGGCCTTGGGAAGTAAGATCAGCAATCAAAGTAATAGAAAAAGCAATACAGAATGTATATAAAACTGAGCTGAATATCCTCAAACATTTCTCAGCATGTCGGCTGTTACAAGATCAGGCACCTGGACAGTAAATTACTGGAGTTTGATCTAACAGGTACTTTGTGTGTGGTTATCAAATTAGCAGAAACTATCCAAAAATTCCCCACAGTTACCGGCGTCCATGTTCTGGCTTTGAAATGTCATTGCAAGTTTACTTGGGAAGGAACTTTGAAGGGCGGTTTTCCAGACCCAACTTAAACTCATTTTCATGGGTCAGTTTCTGAAGAATATTATTGTTTCTATTCTGAATTGTTTGACCTTCATGTTATGAAAATCAAAGTCATGCAAAGCCTTTTTTATATAAACTGAAATTAGGAAAATGTCACTTCTTACATTGGTAAGGGAGGTTCAGAGGCACACACACAGGCATATACACACTGCATTTCAACTCCCAGCCAATTTTCTGTTCCAGTAAATAGAGAAAAAGGGAAGATTTATGGCAAGAATAGTTTCCATTTCTTTCTCCATGATTTGATTTTTTTTTTCTCCCTGTTATCCACATATCAGAGAAAATATATTCAAGTAGAAAAACCACAATTAAAAAAAAAAGGTAAAAAAGGTGAAACTTTTTTTGGTGTAGGAAAAAATCTTCTGGACCTCCTATCTGCTTTTTTTTCTTCTTTGTAGATAAAATATGGTTGGGGACAGGGGCAGGGTGTGTGATTAGAGCACTCAGTTTGGGCACACAGCAGAAAGCGAGGTGAGGAATTGCTCCTGCTGAGAGAAACCATCAGGTCAGGAAGAGGAGAAGGCATGGGAGGAAAAATCCTCCTCCACGCCACCTGACCCCTCCTTGTGGAATCTGAAAGATTTTCTTCTTCTGAGGCTCAAAGTCAATAGATGCAAGCACACAATGACCAGATGACCTTAATGAGGAATAAAACACTTGCACTACTTTTCCTGTCACTAACACCACAAACCCTTCATGCTTTGGTGTCCTCTCCCTCCCTCTGGCACCGCTTATCTTGAAGTGTAACTGAGGTCACCTTTATTAAAGACTGTTTCTGCCTATTTCTAGTTGGAAAATCAGAATTCAGCCACCACATTAAAAGATCCCACTGCTGCTGTTTGTTCTGGTCCTACAGCCACAGGCAGGTCAAACAAAATGACAGGGACAGAGGGACAGGGCAGCAATAATATCTCCCAAACCAGAGGTGAAGACAGGCAGGTACTTCAGATGGCCCAGGTACCTCACAGCTCTCTATCATTAAACCTGGCCAATGATTCATTACTATAGATTTTAGCCTGGGTTTTTAAGGTATTTTAAATGTTTATTGATTTGTAAAGGCAGCACAACTCGAAATTGTGCTGACCTTGGAAAGGCTGGGAAGGCAGAAATCTTCATGTTTTTACCAAATGAGCTCCCATAGCTCCAGGAGCATTCCGTAAAGCTGGGAGAGCTCCTGCAGCTTTGGATCACCCTGGGAATACAACACCAAACTCACCATTCCAGAACTGCACAGTGTCCAGGTGCTGAGGCTTTGGGAGGGATGAACAAATGGTACATCCAGGGAGAGGAGAAAAGTGTTTAGTGGTGGAGAAGGCCAGGTGGAGAAAGAAATGTTCCTTCTCAGAAGGAGGTTTTTGTTGCCATTGGCTTGATTGAAGGCCAAGGCTCAGATATGAGAGTTCAAAAGCATTCAAAAGATGCAAAATTAGGAGTGAGCAATGCAGTAAATTCCAAACAAGTGCCGGTGAGACTTTTGTACCCTGAACAATCTCATATATCCTGTCAAAAAAAGTATTTATTGAAAGATGAAAAGGAGTTTTAAAATAGATTATTGAGACTATTTTTGCAGCCTGTGCCCATAAGCCCCTGTTCTCCAGTGAGTGCCAAGACTGAGGGCTCAGAGGGAGAGAAAAAAATGGGAACTAATAAATTCAGCTTTGCTTTTGTGAGTAAGGCACCCCCTCCCAACCCCATGCTGATAAAACCTTTCTGCCTCTCTCTGGCATATTCCCCCTCTCCCTCAATTTTAATTTGAGTTTTTCCCACCTCATATGTAGCATATGCAGAATCTACGATGGTGCTGGGAATAAAGGTTTCATTAGCACTCATTTGGGATGCAGCAGAACTCCCTCCTGATTTCACAACATGGAAGTGAGGGAGCCATTCTAAATACCTCCTGCTGAAACATTTATAATGCAACCAGCGCTCTCCCACTTTGCCTTTCACTCCCATCCACTCTCCACCCACACACGCTGCCTGCCCCATTGCAAACTCAATTTTCTCTGGTTCCTAAGACCTGAATAAACAGACCACAGCCATCTAAATGTGCAGACAGTCCCTGTGTCTTCATGGAGATTAATATAAATTTAACTCCTCTGCTTTGGTGGGGTTTTGGTGATGGGTTGGGAGAAAATAACTAAAGTGACTCTACTTAAAAAAAAAAAAATTGATAACCCCCATCTTTATTTAAATGCCCTTTTAAATTATTGGGGGTTTGGCTTTTTTTCTCATAGAAATCCTGTTGAAAGCTCTTGCAAGAATTCAGTTAACATTTTCTCTTTAAATATCACACACATTCTGAGGAATCTGTGTATTAGAAAAAGTTTCCCCTCCAAAAAAGCCGAAAAACTTCGCATTTTAGCAAGATGCAATTGTGGGTCTTTACTTTGCTGGCCATGGAAATGAGAAGGAAATGTGTATTTATTTTAGCTAATGGGTAAGTGAAACTCTCAGGATCATGTCTTTGAATGGATCTGTCATTTTAGAGGTAGGTACTATACATAGTCCCTAATGGTACTGGGGGAAACTGTGCTGCTATGAAAAGCTATTAGGAAGAGTAGGAAACTTTTTGGGTGGAATGCAGTGTTAATGAGAGCTCATTATGTTATTGCAAATTTTGACATAGTGCATGTTTTTCTCCCAGCCCCAGCTCTCCAAGCAAGGTATGCCTTAGCTCTCTGAAAAGCTAAAATAAAATTATCCTTCCCCTCTGCCTCCAAAAATAAAAGCAGAATAAAAGGATCCATAATTTAGATCCCTATTACCTGAAACTACCCTAATTACTTAGGATAAAGCAATTTGCGACTTCCAAAAGGTATGACTGGCAAAACAAAGAATATTTAATACCTGCCACCGTAAAGAGCAGCGAGGAATTGCCTTTCAGGGAAGATGGATCTGCCACTCCCTGGCTCCAACCCTCTGGCATGGCTTTGCCAACAGGAGCCACGAGCCTCATTTGTTCAGTGCTTGCTTTGCAGCTTTACCTGCTGCAGGAAACACGAGACCATTACTTCTTCTGATTTCCAAACTAACAGTGATTTAAGAATGGAAGCTATTTTTATTCTTTTGAGACAGTTTCTTAATGATGTGATTTATCGAGGTTATTTTGGAAGGTTAGAAAAATGCACACAGACCTCTGCGTGTGGAGACGCTGCCCCTGAGGAGTTCTGTAGTCACAGGTTCTCCAAGGAGATGGGTCTTTCACACCAATTTAGTTATAATTTGAAGCATCTTTCATAAAAAATGTGAGTTTTCCTTATTCTTCTTAGCTTTTCCAGTATTAAACAGCATTGGAGCAAACCAGACTTTCTGTTTCATTCAAGTGATTGTTTGAATTTGCTGCATGGAAAAAGTGGCAAAATTGTAAACAGAACAAAAATGATAACGAGATGAAATCGCCTGTTCTACACTTTTATCTATTGTGAGCCCTTATGGAAAATCAAACTAAAAAATATAACAAAAATTTAAAAAAATGAGTGCAATAAACCCTACAAACGACCAAAAAAGGTGGTGTCCCATCTAAGACATGTCTTTGGATCAGACTGGGCTTCTGTCTTCACTTTCCAGATAAATATTTTAGACTCTTTTTAGAAGAATGCACAACCTTTCTGCATCTGCTGGATGGCTAGAGGAAACTGTCTCATTATTACGGCAGGAGCATCACAGTGACACAGTCAAGACTGTATCAAATCTGATAAAAATTCTATTCTTCCTTGTCTTACAGCTGGACAAGAAATGAGATCAAGTCTGAATCCCAGCTTACAATGGGATTTTTCTGCCTATTTGTATTCTTTAGCATATTTTACAGTCTTTTCCCACCAGAAAATTAGAAGTGATTTAGTCCATTTCTTTTTTCTTTCAATACTCAATTTAAGGCATTCTTGCATGCATAACTCCGGCACGGGTTTGTTTTGAAAACTCAAATTCACCACTCTGTACATTCTAAATTTAGCCTAATTACTGTTGCTGCTGAGCAGATAACGCCCAACAGAGAGAAATGCCAGAGCAGCTCTGGATGTGCCTCTGTGCTGTGCAGAGGTGAACCCAGCAGCAGAAACAAACGCAGCTACATAGATTCCAAAGCAGAATCACAAACACATTTCCTGCTTTGTCTGTGCTTGGAATGCAGCCTCTCTGCTGCAGTGCACTGACAAAGGATGCACAGCTGAGAAAAAGCCGGGAAATTCAGTTTGGTTTTTATAGGGTCTCAACCAGGAGGAGTCCAATTCTAACTGGTCTTTTTGGACACCAGCTAAATCAATAAGGAGTGGCAATAGCAGCAATCCATACTTGTTCTCATCAGCCTTTACTCTTACAGTTTATTTCTTGTGCCCTTCACCAAGACAAGAAAAAATATTTTTTGCTTGTAAAGTTCTGTTTGTATTGCAAGTCCTTGAGAGGGGAGCTGCTGCTGACATTTCCTAAAATCCATCCTTCCTTCCTCCCTTCCTTCATTCCTTCCTTCTTTCCTTCCTTCCTTCCTTCCTCCCTTCCTCTTCTTCCTCTCCTTCCTTTCCTTCCCTCAGTTGAACTCCTCCCCTTGGGATTCAGCTTATGACACAGCTCAGTGTCCCCTCTGGGTACAGTTTTTCCACATAGATGCAGGAACTGCTGATGCAACCAAGAAAAAACAAACCCCCAGATCAAACCCAAGAGAAGTCCCCACAAAATGCTTTGAATAAATGAGTTTGCAGAACGTTGAACAAGAATTGCCCTGTTGGGACTCCCCTCAAAGTGGTGTCACCAGGTCAGGACCGAGGTGTTCCCTTCAGTGACTCCGCCAGGCCTGGAGGGGCAGCAGGAATTGGAGCCCCAGTGCTCCAAACGCCAGGCACACTCCTCCCCAGAGAAACAGAGATGGTTTGGATAGAAAGCAAACCCCACCCAAACAAAACGCTCCACTGCACACCCCCCTCCCAGGGACAGAAAACACACGAGGCAGATGTAACTCATGGTGCTTAAAGCACTCCTGAAGGCACTCATAAAAAGCCTCTCTTAAACCAGAATCATTTCCTGATCCTGCTCCTTTTTTTCCTACACCACATAATAACAACTCATTTTGAAACTGGAGATAAAGTTTAGTACAATTACACTACGCTCATCCCGTGCTGGAAAAATAAGGACCCAGTGTTTTCTCAACGAGCCAGTGAATTTCGGGTCAAACAAAGCCACGCAAAGCCACAAGTGGTAAACAAGGTCTGGTGCCACCAGAAGCAGAAACATGAGGCCTCTAACACCTCACACATTACATTCTGTTAAAGGAAGATAAATTAATTTGAAGGAAATATCTCAATTATGTTTCTGCACAAATACAGCAAAGTTCTTATTTGCATAGCCTAAAGTATACACTAGCACACATTTACTTAAGTAAACATTACCTTTTAGCACAATTTTTCTTCATTTCTATGTTTTTTTCCCACAAATGAGCAGAAATGACAAAAAAAATAAGAGACTAATTTGCCTTCAAGCCCATTTGTTTTGATGCTAAAATACAGTGCTGTAGACATTTGCCAGTTTCACCTATGGCTAATATATTCTTGAAATATCTCAGAAGTACCTTGGCTAACTCTGAAATCTGCTCTCTATTCCTACATCGCTGTTTACAAATAATCAAACTATATTTTGGATGCTATATAGTAAATCTAAACCTCTTGGGCTTTTTTCAGGCTCAGCGTTTGATTTATAGCTCTGCGGGCTGGTACAGCCGAGGGGGGAACGCCCGTTCTGCCCATTCATCACACGTCAAGGCAGCTTTGAGAACATTCCCTGGCACGGGAGGAAAACCCAGGTGCGAGTGTCCACCCCAGACAGCCATGCCCTGCCCTCATTCCGGGCACGAGTTCTCTGTATTTAGCTCCCAATCTCCACATTAATAACCAAGCCTTCCCTGATGAGGAGGATTTAAAGGAACTCCTACATACTGATGTGTGGTACAGAACATCAGCCTAAAAACAGAAAGCACGGAGAGGAACGAAAGGTGCCAAACTAGAACAAAAATAATAAATAAATCACCAAAGTTTCTGCTGCTAAATCCACTCATATTATACTTGGATTTATGTCAAGCTTCAAAATATTGCCTGCAAACATGGGATTACTGAAAATCACAGAATCCTGGAATGTTTTGGGTTGGAAGGGACCTTAAAGCTCATCTCATTCCACCCCCTGCCATGGGCAGGGACACCTTCTACTGTCCCAGGCTGCTCCAAGCCCCAGTGTCCAACCTGGCCTTGGGCACTGCCAGGGATCCAGGGGCAGCCACAGCTGCTCTGGGCACCCTGTGCCAGGGCCTGCCCACCCTCCCAGGGAACAATTCCTTCCCAATATCCAATCTAACCCTACTCTCTTTCACTATCCCATGGAGCCAGATATCCTCATTCAGAACACCATTTGGGGCAGGTGAGAAGAAAACCCAGCCCAGGAGCACCCCTCGTGTCTTGCCCACTCAATGAACGTGAACAATTTCCCTGAGGTGTGGGTTGAACAGCCACAGACTCTGATCCAGAAAGCTGTGCATTTGCTCAAACTGTAGGAGTCAATCCCAGCCCCAGTAAGCATTAACATGCTGCATAACATGCAAAATAAATGATGTGTTCTACCACCACAGCCAGTGCTATTATGCTTTGTCTGTACAAAAAGCTTAAAACACAGCCTTCCCTCATTTGTATTGCACGCAGGCAGGGCATTGTGTTAAAGAGTTCTTGACTTAGGGATTAAAAGTGAGCTGGAGAGGAATGCAGAAATTTCTTCTGCAGAGAATTCTGGTTTTCAAAATACCTTAACATGCCTTTATTTCCTTCAGAGATAAACCACAGGAATGGGTGTGAAATGTTGGCATGTTTCTGAAAGCAGAAACTCCCCAAATTTCATACCAGAAAGATACAGACGAGTGTTGTGGTGGCATGGTTCAGGGTTTTGTCATAAACTCACATTTTTACTTTCCCTATGGCCATCCTCTGGGCAGCCTGGGGTTTGTCTTAATCATTAAAGGGATGATTTGCAGATTGCATCCCTTTCTCTCTCACATGTCCATTCTGATCTCAGAACAAATTTATCAGCAGGAAACTTCCATGTCACACTGTATTCATCAAATAAACACAATTATTCACACTGCAACCACGAATCTGTATTGAAATTTAACCTGCTGAAGATCACTAGTCTTTTATTCCACTGCAAGATGTAGATTTCTTGGGATACAGGATGATGAAGAAAAAAAATATTCCAGGGTACTTCTAGAGTGGCTACTCTATCCAATTTTTGTTTTCCTCAAGCAATTGACAATTTCTTAGCATCATAATCCTGGAGTGGTTTGGGTTGGAAGGGACTTTAGAACCATCCAGTGCCACCCCCTGCCATGGCAGGGACACCTTCCACTGTCCCAGGCTGCTCCAAGCCCCAATGTCCAACCTGGCCTTGGGCACTGCCAGGGATCCAGGGGCAGCCACAGCTGCTCTGGGCACCCTGTGCCAGGGCCTGCCCACCCTCCCAGGGAACAATTCCTTCCCAATATCCCATCCAGCCCTGCCCTCTGGCACTGGGAAGCCATTCCCTGGCTCCTGGCACTCCAGGCATTTGTAAATAACCTCCCTCAGATTCCTTTAGCCAGATGTGTCATGGGATTCCACCTTGCCCAGCTGATAGAGCAGAAAACCTCAGGCCACGGCAATGAAACAGCACAGAGCAGAAACTAAAACTGGCCCCAGAAGAGCCTGACCCAAGTTTTCAGCAAAAATCAATCCTGAACCCCCACATTTCTAACAGAAAACAGAACAAAATTTTAGAAAGTGAATAATTTGGACATTTCCAAAAAGACACCCCCTGTTTCCCGGGCACAAGGAGCATCAGTGACACAGGGATTGCTCCGGAGCAGGCCCCGGCAAGGAGGCCTCATTCAAACGGGCAGCTAAATCCAGTGTCAGTCATTACCATTTGTGTCACATGCCCCGTGGAAAGCCTTGGTTCCAGCACCATCAGAAAGGTAAAGATGTCCTTAATCTGTCAATTGGAAGGAAGAAAATCTCCCCAGCTGCAGTTCTTCAAAATGTGCCAGCACCCCTCTTGCCCCAAACGTATTTTAGGTCACGTTTGGTACCCGCTGAACACCCAGAGCTGATTTACAGCCCCAGTTACACCAGACCTGCCCAGTTTGTGCCCAGTGTAGGAAATCACAGACACCCTCAGCCCCACTAAAATTCAGGATGCAAACCATCCCTCCCCTGTGCTGACCAGGCCATTTGCCACCCCACTGCTCCCTCCCCGAGGGCGAGGACAACGACAGTGCCTGGACACTGTGCTCGCCTTCCAAAGGATATTTCAGGCTCACAAAACCCAACTGCCTCAGCAAGCTCTGCCTCTGGGTAATTCAAACCATTTCACCAGGCTGAGGGTTTTATATTGGTTTTATAAATGTCTTAAGGGATAGAAAAATATATTCCATGAGCTAGAGATTCACTGAATATGCTATGATGGTATATAGTGCACTTAGGCCCAGACTAAAATAAAAGAGCTATAATTGGTCTCTTGTCCATATTTAAGGTAAAATAAGTGCCTGGATTTCCAGAAGCACAGAGCTCAGATTACTCAGAGTGAATTTGGAAAGTGCTGAACAATTTTGAAAATGAGGACAAACATTTTTTTCAGACTAAATGTGAATAAAATCTAACCCGAGGCTGCAGTTCTCTGGAAATCCTACTGCCCTATATTTGTTTTTCACTTCTCTTCTGGTTTTACACCCATACACAAGAAAAAGTCTTCTGTTTCCTGCCTCCATCCTGCTTTTCACCAATTCTTTTCCTAGTGGAAACTGAATATCCATATGAGTCAGCCTCCCCAAGCCATAAGTTGAGTAAAAATCTGTAACTACACTAAGGGAGTTTGCTCTTTCCTACCTAAAATACAGCTTGGATTTTGCTGGAAAAAAAAAAAGGTCATGACAAAAGCAGGGTACTCATATGAAATATACACATCCAGCAGTTACAGTTCAAAATTTAATTACTCAATTTTCCATTGGGAAGCACATCCTATTCTCCCTGCCCCTATGTTTGCTATTTACTGCTATAGGAAAAGATTAATACCTGCAATAAAGAATCAATAACATTATAGTTGCAGCATATTTTCACTCTGAATTTAGACCAACATGGCTCACCAAGGAGTCTGAAGGGCTGCTTCAAGTCCTCCGAGGTGGGAGTTCTAGAAACTTCAGTTTCCAATTAATAATTTCAGCTGATCAGGCACAATAAGTGAGAACTCCACAGCTTTTTCAGCTTGCCTGACTATAATGACTTTATAATTGTTAGAAATAAAGATTTGTCTACATGGCAGATGAATCTGCAGCATTGCTGTGTGTTCACACACTGTCAACATATTTTATATAATCTCCTAAGGACCTTTAAATGCACAGCTTGAGGGGGAAAGATACAGCTCTCCAAGCTGTCTGTGCTCAGAGCATATTCCCCTCTACTTTCAAACTGAAGATGAAAATCAGAGCAGAAATTTCCCTTTGCCTCATTTCAGAGCATAAATCTTTGTCTTGCCGTATTTATCAGAACTGCCCTCAGTTATCAAGTCCTGTAAAAATCCTCCATGAGCACAAGAACTCAGTGACCAATCTATATTCTTCTAGGGAGATGGAATGCCATGGACACAGGGCTGGGCTCCACTGCTGTGCCCACTGCAGGGCACAGGAGCTCTTGGCACCACCTCACCCCTCCAGACCTGGTCAGGCCAGGCCCATTTCTCTACTCTAAATCCTGAATTTGAAATGTTGTATAAGCCCATTGCTTTTACATGTTCTTCAGCATCTGCTCTGGCCAGTTTTTTATGTTTGCTTATAAAACCTTCATGCTCCTATTGAAATTGAATTAAGAATGCAAACTACACAAGCACCTTACTGGTTAGAAACGCACAGGTTCTTATTTCCTGAGATTACTTTTCTTAAGAGTGTGGAGTAGAACATTAGAAGTACCCCAGGAATTCAACAGGGAATGGGAATGACATTGGACTGAAGTGAAAGGACACTTTAAATGACAGACTAATTAAACCACGTTAGTCCACATCTGAAAGAGCAGCAACTTAACATCAAACTGATTGGAATTTCCAAGTTTTGTCCCACAGAATATTATAATTTTTCAACCCCTTCCCAATGGTATGAGAAGGTTAAATATCAAGTAATTACGGAATCAAATGTTAATAATGAAATGCCGGTTCTAGTATGGAATCAGTTGTTCAAAAATCCCTGACACGACAGGCATTGACTTTGCTCTGGCTACAGACCTGGGAATGTTTTTCCAAGCTTGTGTAGCACCAAGGATTACTCAGGTAACAAAGGCAGCCAAATCACGTGAGGTGCTGGACAATTACAAATCTCGGAGCGTGAAGAGTTCAAAAAGAAAACACAAATGTTGTGTGGCCCCGAAGCAAACTCGTAATTGTGTGTTTTTTCACTACAGCTCAAGACACATATAATTACCTTTAAACATTGTGAAATCCAAAGTGACAAGAATTGTTCAATACAGACTAGCAAGCATATATCACTCTCTTAAAAAATATAATTTCACCATTATAAAGAATTATCCCAAATTACAATAAGAACACTACAGATCTCATGTTTGGGAAATCATTAGAACTATTCAGGCATCTTGCTAGAAAGTCAAGGTTATAAAATAACCAATAATGTTCCTGATATTCAGAGGTCTTGGTCTAATTACAAGATTGCATTTAATACAGTAAGAGAAATTACTGTTGTAAGAGTACAAGTATATATGTAAAATCTATAATCATTCCAAATGAACTACTTATTTAGCAACTAAATATTTACAGGTTGAAGCTATTTGGTCCAAAGTTCTAAAGATATTTAATTTGAGAGTGATTTAAACACCTTTGCTACTCTATACATTGTCAATCTCTACCAGGGCCTGTAGATGGCAATTAAAAATATATTGATTTATAATTACTGTACTGAAGTTGCTAATATTTAAGTGGGATTTAAATGTCAGGTGGGATTTTGAGGGGGGTGGAAGGGGAGAGGAGGAAGGAAAGTTATACAAAGACAGCTGATAAAACAATATTAAATTAAATACAAAATTCACTGGTGATAAGTGAACTTCACCAAGCTCAGAGTTGCAGTTCAGGCATTCAGAAGTCCAGGAGCTTATCTAGGCTTATCAGAAACAGCTAAATCCTCTGGGTCTGCAGAACGGAGCTGAAATCTTGCAAGAAAGCTCTGCTTCTGCTTAGAAATACTTCACAGACATTATTTCATTGCATTTCAACATTTTAATTATCACTCTGATTGGGACTCCGTAAGCTTATGAAAGTGAAAAGAAAAATGAGGATGCTGTTTTTAGAACTTCCATAAAGATTCTGCAGTCAAAGTTCAAATTATGTACAAAAAAAACCAACCCACTTGCAGTTTTGGGATTGGATCTGGGAGGAAATGCAGGGGGGTTTGCTTGCTTTCTTGGATTTTGTAGCTCCATTTATTATCCAGAGCTAGTCAAACTAATGAACCATGGAAAGGGATATTAATTTTAGAACTCACCTAGCATTGTTCTGGGATCTGCTGGAAATGCCATCAATAATAGAAAACATATCTAGCGTGAAGGCAGCTTGTCAACAAGATGACTGAGTCCTGCACTCTTAAATTGGTTATTTTAGCTCACATAAGTTCTTATTGACATGGATATATCTGAAACAATCCTCCCAGACATAGTCATGAGCTTTGGCGAGTTCTGAAGCCAAGATAAACTATTGAGCCACCCATTTGCAAAGGTCAATGTTTTTTATCTCCTTCAAGAGAGGAGCCAGTGATGAGCAGGAGCCTGCAGAAACGTGTCCTGGACAGAGGAACACAAGCTACCCAACAAGACAAATTTTTATTTGCCACAGCCAACATTTTAAACAGAAATTTTAGTTGCTATTTGTTAATGCACCACTTTGTTATGGAAGGGATTTCTCCAGGATAAACAGGGCTTCCAGCCACAGCATCAGCTTTTAGAGCAGATTGCCTTTCAAACCCTGGAGAAGTTCTGTTTAGGCAGAGCCACTGCTGACCTGCCCTGCTGCATCAGGCTCTGCAGGACCTGCCCTCTCCCTGCCAGCCCTGCCTCTTGCAGGAATGCTCTGTCCAGAGAGACATCCTGATGTTGCTGGAAGATGTAAACCCTCACTGGTGCTCTCTCTTGTTTTGAAGCTCTTCCATCAGGCTCTGCTGCTGCTTCCTTTCTCCTACAAGCTCCTCACTTGGCTTGGCTTCTCCACCAACAGCAATGCAGAACCTTTGTACCGATCTTGCCTTTCGCATTTCTCTCCACAAGAAGAAAGAATAAACATTGTGGGTTCATGGTGAGAATTCATTCAGCAGCCGCTTCAACCCTCTCTGAAGCCAACAGAAAGTTTCCATTGAGCTCAGCACATTGGTTGGGTTTTATTAATTTATTCTGCAGCACAACAGAGTTTTACAGGGAAAGGAGGAAGATTCACTTTTGTTATTAGTGTTTGTAAAGGCACAGCAAAGACTGAAGTGGAGCCATTAATTCCTCAGTCTGATATATTCTGTAGCCTCATGTGCAGTTTGTTATCTACACACAAGAGCACGACTGCAAAACTTTCTATTTCTCCTGCCACTAAATATAGCTGGCTTCATGCAAATACCTTCAGGTGCCTGAACACGTGGATGAACCTCAGAAATTTCCTGTCCCGAGCTTGGTCAGTGGAAGCCTGGAGGAAGGGGTTCAAAACACTCCTAATACTCCCAGTGCAAAAAGAGCTTTTTTACTGCCACATTCTACCAATCGCTCTTGGGGCTACCACAGAATCCCACAATAGTTTGGGTTGGAAGGCATCTTAAAGCTCATCCACCATGGCCTTCAATACTTCCAGGGATGCAGCTTCTTTGGGAAACCTGTCCCAGTATTCTGGAGAGGAGAAGCAAAACTAAAAGAATTTTTAGACACAAGGGGCTAATTTTAGGGACCAGCCCTGCCATGAACATCTTGGTAGTCAGTACGCCAATGACCAAGCCCTAACTACAAAATCCAGGTGTGATTTCAGACCCCAGAACCAATTATTATGTTCAGAAAGTTCTGACACCTTCACTTTTCAATACAGGAGGAACCACTGAACTGACTGCACTCATGTACAGGTGCTTAAACGTTCCCTCTTTCAGCACTTTTCTGGCCATGACGCTCAGCCAGGACTCTGAGGTCACTCTGGCATACAAAAACAATTCTCATAATGTTATCATTACTCATTTGAAGGAAGACAAGTGATTGTACAGAGTCGTGCTTTCCATAGGAATCCAAAAGGCACAGAATATGGGCTGAAACGTCCAACTCTGAGCTACTCATTCCAGAGTCTATTCCATTTTCAAGATACAAATTATACATTAGGCTAAAAAATCAAACCCAGTGGACTTTCTGGCTATGAAGATTTGCAAACAGCACATTAATATCACATCTAGATTTCTTTTTATATTATTAAAAGGCAGCTCTTGCAGTGATGTAAGTGACATTAGACATTTACTTTCCAAGTCACAGCCAGGTGGTGTTTTCCCCCATATGAGGCAATTGTGGGAGGAGTATTTTACTTTTAAATATATATATGTATATATATATATGCATATGTATATACGTACACAGGCATATATAGTTATGCATATATATGTATATGCATACATAATTACACTTATGAATATATACATGGAAATAAATGCAATATCACAAACCAAAGTTCATCTGGGTCAGGGCAGCCCCCGGGATCAGCCCAGGCTGGGGTTGAGCAGAGGGAGCAGCCCCGGGAGAGGCCCTGGGGGAGCTGTGGGGCAGAGCCGGCCCTGCCCCGGCCGTGTGCGCTGGGACCCCAAACCCCCCTGCCCTGGGCTGAGCCCCATTGTGGGCAGCAGGGGAGGGGGGATTCTGCCCCTCTGCCCCCTCAGCTGAGACCCCACCTGCAGAGCTGCCCCAGCCCTGGGGCCAGCACAGGAAGGACCTGGAGCTGCTGCAGAGAGCCCAGAGGAGGCACCAGCAGGATCAGAGGGATGGAGCAGCTCTGCTGGCAGGAAAGGCTGCCAGAGCTGGGATTGTTCAGCCTGCAGAGGAGAAGCTTTGGGCTGAGCTCAGTGTGGCCTTGCAGGGCCTGAAGGAGCTGCAGGAAAGCTGGAGAGAGACAATTGACAAGGGCTGCAGGGACAGGAGCCAGGGAATGGCTTCCCAGTGCCAGAGGGCAGGGCTGGATGGGATATTGGGAAGGAATTGTTCCCTGGGAGGGTGGGCAGGCCCTGGCACAGGTGCCCAGAGCAGCTGTGGCTGCCCCTGGATCCCTGGCAGTGCCCAAGGCCAGGTTGGACATTGGGGCTTGGAGCAGCCTGGGACAGTGGAAGGTGTCCCTGCCATGGCAGGGGTGGCACTGGATGGGCTTTAAGGTCCCTCCCAACCCAAAGCATTCTGTAATTCTGTGATGTCACTCAAAAGCCCAAGCACTAAAACCAGACATTGTCTATCAAACAGAACCCCCCAGGTGTGTGAGCAGGCACAGGACTGGCTGCCCTGCACCAGCCCAGTAAGGCTTCCCTGGAGACACTTTGTGTAGGAGTGGATGGAATCCTGCTCTATATTAACTTCATTTTGGCCTTTCTCAAGCAGACACTGGGATTGCTTTGCCCTGCTGAATTTTTTCACAGTTAATATCTTCACAGGAGGAATACTGTTCCAAAAGTACCAAGCTGAAACCACCAAATAGATTTCACACTGGGCTGGACCACCAATTAGATGGAAAATTCAGTCCCAGGGCACAAGTTTAGTGCTTTATTCATTCTCCTGTATCTATTATTTATCAGCAAGTAGAGACTGAAGAAGAAATGGAGAGAAAGCAAAATCCTGCAGTTTAATGCAAAGTCTTCATCTCTCAGATATGGGAGTTGAAAAGAAGCTGAAAAGAGTGACTGAAATGTGGTCACTTCACTGCAGCCCTCACTGGACAACAGGGTGACAAGAGACTCCTTTTCCCTCTGAGGATTGCATAACTGGAGGCACGTGAAAAATGAATTAGTGCCTTCTCAGGGGAGCATGGGCTACAGGACACAGCCCAGACCCGCTGAAGAGATGGCGTGGGCAAAAATGAACTTTAAAAGATTTGTTAGGCAGAAAATTAATCTTGTTTTTTCCTTGTCTAAACAAAGATCTTGTGAAAGATTAAGCAAAAACAGTTGAGTTTGAAAGCTGCCTCAACTGGAAGGAGAAGCAGGTCAGAGAAGAAGCAACAGACAGGAAAGAAGTGCAGCTTTCAGGCCGAAGAGAGAACAACCCCTGTGCAGAACTGATGACACCTCACTATTAATATTCAAAGCTGTATTAAAGGCCTAAGATTCCAACAAAAAATCCACGGTCCCATTACCCGCATCCGTTGCTCCTGCTCTGCTACAGAAACAGCCTGAATATTCTACTGGCTGGGAGAGTGAAATGATTTCACTTGCTGGAGTGAAACTTTGTGCACTGTTCCCCTGATAACCAATCAATGGAAGTCCCAGGATGGCCCCAAAGTATCCTTCAGATATCCGGGATGCTCTGCTCTTTATGAACGTCCTGAATTATACATGGAAGCAAATGGAAACACATCCCAGTCCTCCAGCTGGTGCAGCATATCCACATCAAACCAACCCCACCAAGCACACTGGCAGCCTTATTTTGCATCGAGTGAACTCCAAGTACATTTCCATGTAGAGAGCACCAAGGTAATTGGACTTGTCCTAACGAAGCCATAGATCCACATGCAGAGGGGAAGATTTAATGGAGGAACTTGTAATTACCTTGCTGCATGCAAATGATGGCACATTTCCCCCCAGGCTACAGTTGCTGGCTATCTAATCTCAGCCACAGGGCAGATACATAAATCCCGCTGTTCCTGTTCCCCAGACTCCCTGGGAGAGGCATGTAACCTTTTTTTCACTCCCTTAGCACAGCTTTTCTCCAAGTAAATCTAGTCCAATAGTTAGAGCTAGCACAGACTTTATCATGCAAACATCTCTTCATCTGAAATTAATTCCAACTCCTACCCAACGCTTCAGCAGCTCAATCCCTCCACCCCCAAAAGAGTTTATTGCCCTCCCCATCTGGCTCTGGAAACACAAAACAAACCAATTCGTCTCAAATGAAAAAAGTTTTCAGTGATTTTCTCAGCACCACAAGGAACCCTGGAAAGCTCAGTCCTTCTGGATGACAGGAATGTGTATTCCTCACCCAGAGAGGGATCTGGGGATCCCCTCAGCCTTGGGAAGCTGCATCCGTGTATTTACGCAATCCCTTCTGAGGTCAACAGGAATAAGGGCAAACCAGAGAGCTACCATGGTGTAATACATGGCAATCCATACATTTAATCTGCAGAGACAATCAGTGCACCTACTCTGCTGCTTTTCCTACTCGGAATGCATTTACTCTGCATCTCACACTCCCCACAAGTCCCTAGGAGAGCTTGTCATGCTCTATCAATATTAATAGCCAGCCTCCCCTCCTAGGATTTAGAGTTCAGACTTGAAGATTCTCTTTGGAGTAACATCCTCACACATAAAAGTCTTGTTCTTCAGCTGCAGGAGCACTTCTGCTGTGTTTCAGTTCCTCTCACATGATTTAACCAAAAGCACGCCAACTTTTTCATTTCTAAAGAAGAATCAATTTTTCAGCCATTTTTGTGCCCTGCTGCCTGCAGGCTGCCCCTGCCTCTGAGGTGAAGCATCGTGGCAGAACATCACACCATGAGAAACTCCCAGTTCTCTGCAAGAAAAAATCTTCCTTCAAAGCACTCCTCACTCACCTTTACCTTTCAGCCATTTAAAGCCTCACCTGTAGGCCAGTCAAGATGTGGATTAGGAATTTCCAGCCTGATTGAGTGTCTAATCCCCTTCACTCTTTGTAGTCTGGGGGTGAATTGAATCCTGAATCACCACTGAGCGTGGAAAAGGCAAAACTGCGGGGAACTGCCAGTGTTTTCCCCAAATTTTGTAAGACAAAGTTATCTATTTTCATCAGAACGTATCCTGAAGACACATTCCTTGAGCCCTGTAAGTCAACCACCAGGAGAAGTTTAACACAGAAATATATGGCTATGGAAGAACACAGGAACTGCCACATATTTGGTTCCCCAGCCTTCAAAAAAATTAAATCATCGTTGTTGTTACAAATTGCAGCGTTGTATTTACGAGGGGATATTGATCTCAATTTTCCCTCCTTCACATTGAAATAATGCAATTGCTTACTTCACTATGGGAAATCAGGGGACTTTAAATCCTTTTGAAGAATAGCTGTGAAGTCTTCAGTTTTACATAGTATTAATCAGGCCTGAAGTCAAGTGGCAGAAAGCCAATAATGGTGTTTTAAAGTGAGGAGGGAAAAGCTGAAAGCCTCAGATTCTCTGCTGGAGCATCAGTGGTACATTTGTACCCAGGTTCTGGACAGCAGTGGAGTAAAAAAGCCACTGGGAATGCACAAAGATCATTTCCCATGGGCCCACCTGGAGTAAATCCTTGCAGAACAAGGAAAATCAGTGTTTCTGCTGACAGCCTGATGGGAAATAGCCCAGGGGGATGTCCTGCCCTGCCCAGAGCCTGAAGGAGGGAGCCTGCATCAAGGGAATTGTGGCAGTGAAAGTTTCAAATGGAAGGAAGGCAGGGCAAAGAGATCTTCTGCTGGTCCACAGATCCATGAGGGCTCAGAGACTTCAATCCTGGAATTCCACACGGGGCTGTTTCTTGCATGCCTTGGTGTGCTCCATATCTGCCCAGCTTCTCAGAGCTCCACAGGCAACACAATCCTGTGAAGATGCAGAGAAGAAAGACATCCTTATCACCTACCCCAGTGAGGTTTTGTGTCAGAAGATAGTAAATGTACCAAATTTATTACTGCCATTAGCATTTTCACATTGCATTAGCAAACAGTGCTGGCAAGCAGCAGAAAACTACATGGAATTCATTAAAATCTTCTGGGTTTGGAATACTGGGAAGTGGAAATAATAATGGATCCTGCAAGGAAGGGAGCAAAATTTGCTGCCTGAGACCCACAGACACCTCAAATGGGTTGAGCAGGACAGCTGAATTTTGTAGAGACGTTCAGCTATCATGAAGAACACGAGCCAGCTTCAAATCAGCAACAAAACTCCAAGGATTTTTTTCCCTGTGCTATGTAGCAGCTGCAGTGGAGGTTTCTCATGCCCTTTAACTGGTTTTCTGGGGGAAAGAATGAGCATATGTGCTCTGAGAGTGTGCTGAGAGAGCCGCAGCACCATCAAGAGCTGACGCTGCAGAACACTTTCCATCATTTATTTAAAGTGGTCTGAAAAATCTTTTGGAAGCATATTCCATTCTCAGAGCTCCAGCTGTGAAGATACTTATCATAGTGCACACTATACATGTTCCTTTGGTCAACTTCTTCCCACACATCCTTGGAACCATTCCTGCTCCTCTTCAGTGTTTACAGCCTTGAGATTTTTGCAGATTGTTATCACATCCATTAAGCTACACCACACAGAATTGCAGGCAAGAAAAAACACTCAGCTGACCTTGCAGGGCTGCCTGTGGCCTCTGGAATGACACAAAACCCACACAGAGTCAGGGGAGTCAAAAAGTTAAAGGGGAAGAAGGACAGGGCAACAACAGTTTAGATAACTGCGTGCTGAAAAGAGCCCTGTAAGACAGAGTCATTAATTTCCTGGGTCTGGGGAAAGAGCAGAGAGAATCAGTGATCAAGAACCAGGACTAGAGTTTATGAATAAGGCATTCTTTTGCCTCAAACACAGCAGCCAAACACCAGACCTATTGGATAATTTAGCCTTATAGCCTTACTTGCTCACCAACACTAGATTTACACACACATTTAAAACTAAATATGTTAATAAAGCACAGTAACAAATTTGTGCAGAACAGAAGTTGTCTGAGCACTCTCATGAGAATTTTTAAGACTAAAACTTTCTTTAAGTTTAATCTTAAAAGTTCTCTTAGTCTCTAGTCTTAAAAAAATGGGGCAATGTCAGCTATGAGACTCTGGACTGTTTCCTACTTCTCTGTGTTTCTTCAACCCTGTTTTCTCCAACACACACTATCCTGACTCCCCTTTTTTATTCCCACATTCAAATCTTACTCTCTTTTTGTCCTGCAAGCCCAAGTGGCAGAGATCCTGTACTTGGGGAAACTCTGGACACAGCTTCTTCTCTGCAGCATGAAATCCTAACAAGTAGGGCTGGAAAGGGCTCAGTAAGTCAGCTACACCATTATCTTGCCCAGGGCAGGACCAACAACACCCAAACCCCTGGTGCTGAATGTTCCCCAAACCCCTGGTGCTGAATTTTCCCCAAGCCCAAGGCAATCTCTTCCAGTCCTTCCCCTCATTGCCATTTGGGTGTCTTTGTTAACATCTAATCTAGCTCTGGGCTGCAATTCAGAAATGTCTATTGCTTCTTTTCTGATTCAAGAACAGAGCAGCTCCCTCCTTTCCTTGCTGCAGCACCTTTAATAAATGTGAGCACTGTGGGTATCCCCAACAGCACAACCCAGGAGGGGACACTGGCAGGAAATACTGATGCCACCTGCTCATGTGCTTAAGAGAACATGTTTGGGGACAGGCAGAAAGAAACCTGTTTCAGCAGAAACCCTGCTGCTGTTGAATTCTATGTTTTTCCAAGTGTGGGCAGGAAATTCCACAACAGACCAGACCAAGTGCTCCTCAGACCTCCCAAAACACTCAGAATAAAACCCAGCAGAAAAAAACTGAACCAAGCATTTAAACAGAATGTACGAATAGGGCCACTGGTGGTTCCTTTTGTGGGTTTTTCCCTTGCTGAGAAAATAGGAAAGTAATTTTTGAAATACCAAGTGAGGGGCAGGACTGTGCTTTGGGGTTTGTGCATGTTAGGGACATATTCCCCAGGACCTGTAGAGCCTGTGTGAACTACAAGCCTCCACATATCAAGCCTGCAGTCTGCAGGCATGCAGCTGTCTTGGAATCCCTGTGCCAGAGAGTCTGTTAAGAAATCTGACAGTGATTTTAATAAGTAGGCACCAAACGCTCGGGTAGTGTGTGTTTGTTCCTCCTCCCCTTCAGCAGCCTGGGTGTGTGATGTGGATGTGGCTCAGGCTGGAGCAGGGCTTTATTTCACTGTGTACAGCCCCTTCATACAATTTGCTGCATTTCTGCCCCCTATTTAATAACCCATGTAATTAAGACATGTACAGAAAGTGCAGCCCCTTGGGTTTAGAATTAGCAGAGCTGACTGCTTTGTTCAGCTGAAACCCAGCTAAAAGCAACCGTGGGGGGAGCCCTTTGTGTAGGAGCACTCAGAGGAGCAGAGGGTAGAATTCTATAAAAACAAAACCTTAAGAGCACTGGAGGAAAAAAATAATAAAAAAAAAGAATGTTCATCAGGACTAAAATAAGAGGCCTTCAAAGTGAGTTTTGTGCTGCTCTGAGTATTTAGCTGAACAACAGCATGATAACTCCTGGCACAGTCACTCCCAGTTGCAGAACCAAACCTCTCCCCAAAGAGAAACAGTGCAAGATAGTCACTAACATCATAATATTCTAATCCAACCAATATTTTAGTAAATTTGCCTAATCTTTGAACATTGCTGAAACCCTGCAGGGCCAGGAGAACTTTTTCTCTGAGAAAGAAAAGCTCTTGAATAGCAGATTTTTCAAGTCTCCTATGATTTTTTAAATCATGCTGCGTTTTTAACTCCTGTTTCCATACATGTAAGGTGGAACAGTCCTACATTATAAGTTTGAATCCCACTTGTTGCAATCAGGAAGACGATGACCCCATATTCACACTGATCTTGTTTTAAATTGGATATACAGAGCTTCAGCAAGATCTTCACCACGATTTTCATTCCCACTGTAAGCCTCATGGAGACTTCAGGCTCAGGACAAAGAAAATGGAATACAAAAATTGGCTTATTAAAATAACTACATCCTTCCACATCTAAATGTGCTGGTAATTTCCAGCCACATTTCAACCTGTAAAACTTATAATTACCAGGCCCATCAGACAGGTTAGGATTAAGGCACTTTAGAGAGTGAGGAAAGAGGCCCATCTGTGCAGAGATGACTTGCCCCTCTATAGGATAATTAAAATCAGAATAAGAGGTGTCATGATCCACAGCATTTTCCCACTCCATTTCTCCTCCCTCCCTCTGAAAAAGCTTCCAATTATACATTGAAAAAAATGGGGCAATGTCAGCTATGAGTCTCTGGACTGTTTCCTACTTCTCTGTGTTTCTTTAACCCTGTTTTCTCCAACACACACTATCCTGACTCCCCTTTTTTTGCCATTTTCATTCCCACCTTCAAATCTTACTCTCTTTTTGTCCTGCCTGCCAAAGGTGTGACAGCCATACTCTCTTCTGCTCAACAGCCTCTGTACAGTTAATTTTTGCCCCAAAACCTCTTTGTTTGTTTGTTTTTGGCATGACAAAGAGCCTCTCCAGTTCACACCCCCTCATACCCACACAGATATTCCACAGCCTCACCGCTCCTGACCTCAGTGCTCCCCTGCCTTGCCCAATGCTGCCCTGTCCTTGTGCCTCTCCTGCATTTCACACAGCCCTTCCAGCGCATTTTCAGCACCCTCTGCCCTGGCCCTTGCATTTCTCTGGTGTCAGAGTCGGCTCAGCAGGAGTGTGGAAGGGCAAGGAACAGCCCTGCTCCAAAAGTCTGGTGCTGCCTGGAGTGCAGGACCCATTCCAGCCCAGGGGCTACTCCTCCTCCTCAAACCAGGACTCAGGACAGAGGCAGCAGCGAGGGCTGGACGGTGCTGGGACACGACAGTCTGCCTGTGCCAGCCGTGAATCTTGGAGATGGAAGGCATGTACAACCCCAACAGGAAGCAGTGCCTGGAGATGCAGAAGTTAAAAGAGGAGAGAAGAAAGGATGTACAATAAAGGAGAGACAAAGAGGCACGAGTGCAAGCTCCTGCTACCAAGAGGTGATTCCCAAAGGAAGAGTCTGGAACGGTGTTGGAGGGAGGAATGGAGAAAATCCAGCTGGCTCAGTCAGCCCCTGGAGCCAGAGGGGAGCAGGGAGACAGAACAGCACAAAATGAGCTGCTGTGGGTGCTCAGGAGAGTTAACGCAGGGCTGGACTGCTGTGTCAGGTACAGGATGCATTTTTGGAGAAGAAAACCTGATCCCTCACATTTACCATGGATTCATTCACAATTCTGCTGCACAGGCTCAGGGGTTTCAGCTTTTAGGCTGCATCTGCTCTTTCCCACTTTGCTCCATGTCTGTACCAGCAGGGCTCGGGGGTTCATGGTCACACCTCATCTCCAGGGTGGGGTTTTACAGAGCTCACCTTACACTGCGAGGAGCCCAAGTCCCCCAAGAGAGCAAGGAAACCACCAGAGCAGGCTGTGGGGAGTGCCTTGTGCTGGCAGCAGTTCAGTGACACGGCAGAGACCCAGCTGGAGCTTGTACCACGCGCTTTGCTCCAAGGGCCACGAGACAGCTGCCTCTGGAGTCTGAGGCCACTTTTGTTAACTGCATTAAATTTATGGCACAGGAGGGAGAGAACTCTGGCAGTACAAGCTCTTGATGTGAACCCCATCTTCCCCATGGAAAGTTTGGTTGTTATTACTACACAGCAACTCTCAACAACCGTGATTAAGATAATTTTAAACACATCTGAAAACACCAAAATTTCCTTGAGTGTCCTCCACATCCCAGATCCACCTGAGGAATGATCCCTTCAGGGAAGCTTGGGTCCCTTCAGTTGCCTCCAGTGAGGTGTGTGGCCTTTGCTGTTCTACCAACAGGCCTCCCAAACACTGATCTTTGCTGGATCACCCCAAGCAGTAACACCCACTTTGCCTCTGAGCATGATCTGTATGTTAGGCTAAACAGAGGTTTTCACATGTGAGCTGGTTTGTGCAGGTTTCAGCAGTTTCTCCACCGAAGTTGGCAAGAAATCCCATGGTGTTCGTAAAGCTTCAGTTCTGCTGTGAAATGAAAATTGACATTTCAGCACAACACTAAATTCCAACAATTAGGCTTAAATTAAAGTTCTACTGTATTCCCTAGAACTAAGGTTTTCAAAACATAAAGGGAAGCGATATTATGCTAAATACCAATTCTGTCCCCTCTCATGAAATAATCAGTTTGCAATCATGCCATTCATTCTAATGACTTTGCATACATTTCTTGCTAGAACTGTCACATAAAAGGCTTACACTGGGAACCCAGCAAGTTGGCTATTTCTCTCTAATTTCAAAGGTATTCAGAAACACTGGTGTTAACTGAAATGCATTTGCAAGGCTTGATGACACAGTTAATTTCATTACAATTGACCAGAGGATGAAGTAGCACACACATAAATATAACACACATGGAGCTCACCAGCGAGGTTGGAACAGCAAAGCTGAGGAGGTTAGGAAGTGCTACAACATCACCCTGTAACCTGAATACCTGTCCATTGCATCTATACACATATAAATCATAAAGATATACTGTGCAATTGTGCTACTTCACCATATTTTCCCTGCCCCAGTGCAGCAGGCAGTGCTTACTTAATGAGCAGCCACTCGATATTTTGTTTTCTCATCCCTGCTCAGTGCACGGCCTAAATCTTATTTATTGCTCCCTGTTTAAACCTTGCTCTGCAGACAATTATTCTGGAGCCCTCCACTGTGCCTGTCAGGGCAGTATTTAGCACCCACCATGGAAACTTTGAGTCTGTGCTGCTAAAATTTTGGGGAAGGTCTGAAAGTCACAAACCCCTGTTATTAATGGAAAGCAGCCCCTGACTGTAACAGCAGGCAGTGAATTCTTGAATCGCAAGTTTGCACTTTTTCATACTCAGGGATCCCTGTACTGGGATTCGACACTACACAAATTAGGACAAATTAAACACTGACCTCTCCTACGAGAACCCATAACCACATTTTAGGCTTCAAAGAAACCCCAAAACTGCCATACAAGTGTCTGTGCACATGGAGGAATGCAAGAGAGCAGAAGAAAAGGTGGGATCGGAGGAGAAGGAGGGCAGAGAGGGCACAGAGGGTCTGCACATGCTGTAAACCACATGGCTCTTCCTGCACAGCAGCCCTGCATGCCTGGCTGGGAAGGGCCCAGCAGCCCAGGAATGTCCTCTGCTCTTCCTGATTTTTTAGGCAGACAGCTAAAGTGTTCTCTGCAAACTGAACAGGGCAGCAGAGAGCAAAGCAGCTCCCAGAGCACTCCCAGGGTGCTCCCAAGCACCCCAACAGCAAGGGCAGCCACCCCTGTCCCTCCCTCCAGACAAACCCAGCAGCAGCATCCCATGGAATGTCCCAGTGCCCAAACTGCAGCCCTGCTGCGAGCGTCTCACACAGGCAATGCTGAAAAGTAGAATAAAACAAAATAGGCAAATTCAGCTCTCTCTCAGCACTAAGTTTCCTTGTGGAAAACTACAATTTCTTTCTTTTTATTATACAGGTTGAATCACTTCTGCTTTATTCTAAATTATATTCCAATGTTCCAAAGATTTTTTTATTCAGTCACAGACTATTTCCAGACTCCTAGAGAGCTTTAGAGCTTGACATGTCAAAACACTCGTTGTGTTTGGGTTTCCAGAGGCTGAAGATGACCCTTAAATTGAGGCCAGGCACCACAAGACGACTTTTACAATGACTTTACATTGCACAATCTGCTGCAGGAAACCAAGGATAAATAATGGGATGTCTACTCCATATGAGCATGTATGTGAGTGAATCCATCTGTTCATCTACACGGTCAAGGGACAAAATAAAACTGTTCACCTATCATTATCACAACAGTCAGAATCTTTAAAGAACAACAGAAAAAACATATTAAAATAAAAAACCTGTTTTAACTGCTCTGACCACCAACAGGAAGCCTGCTGAATGGAGGCACACAAAAGAAATGACAGTTTTTGAAGCACAAGAAAGGCTTCTGAAAATACAGATCATTTGTATTTGTATCAAACACAAGAGACTTCTCTATACTTTAGCATAAAATGTTAAAAGCTCTAAAAAGGTCTCTAAAAAGCTTTGGAGCCTCCTATGGCTACACATATTCCAATAGGACTAATCTGATCTGCTTTTTGGAAAGCATATTAATCTATCTTGGGAACAATCTTTGTAGAAGAAGGTGTGGAAATGCATCCAGGCAGCTACTTCACGTGATAGCTGGGAGAGCATAGAGAGAGGATGTTTTTACAATAAATATTGGGAACAGAGAATTGTTTCCTACACTGCAAAGTGGGGACCTTAAAACTTAGTTCCACAAGCAGCAAGGATAATGGACAGAAAGTTGCCCTGATTACAGCAGCTCTGGGTCAACTTTGCAAAATTCACAATTTTCAGAGGCCAGAAATGGGTTTCACCAGACAAATCTCGATTGAGGCATCTCTGTTTAGACAGTTTCACCCAGTCCTGTGCAAACACAGAGAACAGCAGGAGAGAGAGCCCAAGGTGCTGCCCTGCTCTGCAGTTTGTGTCCGTGACCTGCTGGGAAGGGGCAGAGCTGTTGTGTTTATTTTTCCTTGCTGTCTGCCTTGGGGCAAAGGGTGACACCATTTGTTTCTGTTTAGGCTCCACATTTATCCTGAGCTTTTGGCTCCCTTCTGTTCATTATTCTGGACCTGGAGCTGCTGCAGAGAGCCCAGAGGAGGCACCAGCAGGATCAGAGGGATGGAGCAGCTCTNTCCAGGCCATTCTGTGGTTCACACAGCAGTTGTGTGGTACCTTTGCTCTCTGTTCAGGGATGGGTAAAGCCGTGATTTCCCATTTGATTTCCCAAAAGTCAGGAAGGTGACCAGCACTCTGGACTGGCCATTCAGAGCACCTTTCAGGATGTACTTTACAGTGGTTAAACATAAATGAATATAACAGCATATGATTGAAGCACATCCTGTCTTTTGGTTAATGCATGCAGTTAATTTAGCATCTGCTCTATAAATATCACTTCCTCTTTCCACATCTTCCTAGCACACACCACTGTTTCCATGTGATGATGAATACTACTGCAGGCAACGTTGTAAGAAAGGAATTTTCTACATTACAGCACAGCGCTAAACAAAGGGCACTTTATGCTGCAAAGGGCCAGCTAAAGAACAGACCTTCAGATTTGCATTCCCTTGACCAGTGAATCCCAAAAGACAGCATTACTCAGAGTTGGAACCCTTTGTATTTAGCAAAATTTTGCAAGAGCTTTTGCTTTTGCAAGGTGCACATCCCTCTGTTCCTCTGAATTCATCTTGCAGTCTGTGTGATGAGGATCACAGACAGAAGTCTTGGATGATGCATCAGTTTGCTCTCAGAGAGATTAAAAGGGCTGCAGAGCGGGGATGTGAGAACAGTGCTTATGGAACAAAGCAGCAAAGAAAGGAAAACACCTCCAGAGTGAAAATTGGAAGAGAAAGTACATTGGAAGAGATAAATTGAAAATAATTATGCAGAAAGCAAAAGGCCCAAGAAAGCAGAGGTGTGTTTCTAGCATGGAGTTGTGAGGACACAAACCAGAGCAAAGGCAGCAGATCGAGCCCATCAGGGTCTGCCATCAGCCAGTGCCAGCCTCCCTTTGCCTGGATCATTTTCCTTGCAAAGTACACTCATTCCATCTGATGGTTTAAGTCCTTTTCTCTTCCTGTTGTTAGCTGCCTCTTCAAAAGCTCTCAGCATTTCATTGCCACCTCTGTCTGGAGATATTCCATTGTGCTGCAGCAGGGTTCTCTAGGAACCAGCAGTGAGTGTGCCTTCCTCTTTTTTCTTCTCTTTTCTTTCCCCTTTCTCACTGAGGAAGGCCCTGAAGCCATGATCTCATTAAATCTTTACGGCTTTTTAAAATAAGAAGCTATTGTCCCATATACCTCCTTAATTATGCACCAATCAAAAAGTCTGAAAGAACAGCTCTGCCCGGGACAAGCAGGAGGCAATGCAAAGGGAAGAAACCTAAGGAATGACTGCTTCCTGTAAAACAGCAACCTTTGTAGGCACCAGGATGGCCTAGCACAGGAAAGGGACTAAAGGTTCCCAAGGGAAAAACATTCTAAGATTCTACTTTTGTCAGATTTATATTCTTGTTTAGAGAGTGCAATGCAATTATTTACTGCCCCAAGTAGGCTTCACGGTGCTCCTGAACCAAACAGACTTTCATAACAGATGTTTGGAAAACTCTTCAAGTGTCCACGCTGAGACACCTGGAGCTCAGGCATTAGGAGTGAGTGACTTTGGAAATAAAGCAGGTTATTGCTTAAGTAATACCTAACTAGCCAGGTTCTGACACGGAATATTTAAGGAGCTAAATCATGGCACATGCTACCTGTGTAAATTGCTTGGGCCTCAAAGACAGCAAGGCCAAAGCCAAGAGAATAAATTTATTAAATAATACCAATGGTTTGATCTGGAATTTCTATGTCTCATTCCAAATTAGGTTTGTGCCAATTCACACATAAGATTTGGGAGTAACATTAGAGCTTCAGACAAATGTTCTTAGAGAAGCTTTTAGACAAACTGTAGGAATCTCTAGAAGAAAAGTTATTTCTACCACAGAAGCAGTAAATGCTGTAATGTGGTGATTGCTTTGATATCATGAGTCGATACCCTAGGGCAATGCTCCAAGGCCTGACAAAGATCAGGAAAAAACCACCTCATCCAGTTTTCCCTCCGGGTGGAACATATCAAGAGTTTAAGTTTAGATGAAGGTTTGTAATTAGGAAAATTATCATTTATTCTCTCAATAACTGAGGCTGCACCACAACATGAATGGTCCTACATCCAGATCCATTCAGGCTCTGAGATGGAGCTCTCCAGAACTCCACGCTGAGCTCCTGGAAATGCCACTTGTTTTCTTCGCAGCCACATCCAAAGGTTACAAAATTCCACCCTGGGACACGAAGCAAAGATTCTCCAGGGATTAAACGCTGTTCTAAACTTAGATGATATTAGAAATAAATTAACATAATTATTCCAAGCTACTTTTTCATGAAACCGCTAGCATTTACACTGAAATTAACATCACTTTTAGTGCATTTGTACCTGTTTAAACAAGGAAAGGTCATCACTGAGTGCAGCAGTGCTGAACACAGACACTCATGATGAGTTCCCACGTGAGAGAGAAGGGGTGAGAACCTGTCCAGCAGCCCTGGCTGTGCAGCCAGGCCCAGGGAGAAGCAGCACGGAGCTCTGGGTGGGCTCGAATCCAGGCTCTGGGCCTGTCCCCTGCCAGCCCTGCAGCTCCTCCAGCAGTGGCAGTGACAGATGTTCTGCACGGGTAATCCCTCATCCCTTAATCCCAGCAGAGGGTGAGGATTGATGGGCACCGGGCACTCAGAAATAAAGAACTTGGGAATGCGTAAGTTGGGGCTGGAATAAACAGCATTGAATAAACATATTAATAACAATACGGGCTTTAGAGTGAGATTAGCTGCTGACACAAATAACATTTATTCACACTACAGGGAGTGATTCCAGAGAAGCAACATGAAAGTGCACAGACAAGTACTGTTAAATCAAAAAGGCTTTGCATAAAGCAGCAAAAAAAAAAAAGGGGGGGGAAAAATATGACAAGAAAAGTGATGCTGTTTCCTCTTTTTTCAAGTGCCTAACAAAAAAATTAAACAGCTGTAGCAGCTACAGGTGCAAAGTAGAGAATAGGGGGGTCAAATCAATGCTTCTGTTCAAATGTTCCCAACACTTCCTAGTGTGGGACCTGAACAGGAAAGGGAACATTTTGGTTGTACAGACTGACATATCTCATCACTAAAATCAGGCACCATTTCTTTCTGTGGCACGGAATTGCTTTTTCAGAGATGTCACCACAGAAACAGAGTGTCTACCTTCCATTTGCTGTGGGTGAAGCCATCATGTTTACATCTGAACACTTGCTTAAAATGTTCTAAATTTGTCATCTGCTGTTCCACTAAACATAGTTGATTCCAAGTCAGGGCCTCAGTTACAGCTGGAAGCATCAGGCACATCTGATTTTCACAAGTTTGGCCCCTAAAAATTGAATTATCCAGAGGGGTCTCAGCATTTCAAACCTGCTTCAGCGACCTGTAGTTCATACAGGACAGTGAAAGGTGATTTTATCTGAGATTCCTGCTCAAAGGCTGAGCAGCAAATACCAGAGTAATTTCTGGGTGGAGGGGAGCAAAGAGCTGGGGGACGGCTGGTGCAGCAGGAGTGGAACATATGTGAGGGATGCCGAGGGCCGGATGGGGCCGGATGCTCCGGAGAGCACTCGGGGTTTCTGCCTGGAATGAAAGGGACAGATGGATGATTCTGACCACAGGGATTAACCATTGTGCAGGTAAATATTCAAAACATCAACCCCCAGAACTGCACCTTCAAATGCAAAATGTGTTCTGGTGCCCCAGCGCTGAGGGAAGCAGCAGCTGGACGTGCTCAGCTTGAAAGGCAGGAAGGACAGGAGGGCAACAATGGGAAGTAATTATGAAATTCAATTTTTTTTTGCACTTTCTGTCCCTAATTTTGCTTTAAGCAGGCATCTGCTGTGTAACACAGTCTTCATATGCAACAGATACAGAATTCCATGCACTTGAAAGGACTCGTGTAGGGTTTCAGTGTCAGATCTCTGAGCAAAGCCTTTCACTGATTTCATCAAGGGCAGGCTGTAGGTGAAACCTGACCACTGACTCCATCAAAATGACACATAACCTTCTTAATTGCTTTACAGCCCCTCAACCTCACCTTTTCCCCATTGTTTTCCAAGCCAAAAAAATAAGGAGACAGAAAGAGCATGGGGTAAAACACCAAGTCCTCTATCCTTGGCACATCTTATACTCTGACAAGTCAGGAAGCGAAATTTCCCAGATTTAACTGAATATTTCATGTATTCAGCACAAAGCAAAGGCTTTTTTATTCTTCAGTGGTCTCACAAGGAATAAAAGGAAGTGAGCTCAGGTTAATAAAGTGTTTGTATACAGCACAAGCAGAGTTGAACAAAGTTACTTTCACCGACAAATTTAACCAGAAGTCAATTGGAATTTTCTTACAACTCAAGAAATTGACTTTATTTCAATTTTTCATCACGAAAACGCATTCTGCTCGACATAAAGGACATAAAATCTGAGTTTCCTTGAATAACTACAGTCAACTCAAGACTGGCAACAACTTTCAGGATAAATCTGATGCATTTTTAAAAGGGCCAGGCTCAGTGTCCTGCTGTCAGTCCTAATTGGTGATGTGGTCGTTGTCAGGGAGTCAAATAAAACTTGGGAGACCAGACCTCTGCTTTATCCCCTGTCCACAGGCATCCTCACTGAATTTGACTCTGGCATTTCCTACCTCTGCACTGAAAAAAAGGGAGTAAAGGTCCTTTTCACTGTCTCAGGGGTATTGTAGGAAGGAGCAGTACATGGAAAATGAACCAGACTCTCAGCTGTCAGCAATGAAGGCTGCACATCTGAGATGTAAAAAATTCTCCCATCACCTGCTTCGAGGGCTGGCACATCCCTAAGAACATGGACCTGTGAGGAAAACAGGAGCTTCTGAGAGCTGAGGGCAACATAATCCTCATGCCACAAACAAACCCCAGCTTCCCTTTCAGTGGGGTGGCATGAGGTGCCTTCTGCTGTGCCAGTCACAGCCAGGCCCCGCTGGAATCCTCGTTACACTCACTGTGAATTCCCCACAAGCTGCCAAAATCTGTCAGAAAGCAAAAAACACCTTAAAGCACCCACCACATCTGGGAGGAAAAGATAGTGGGCTGCTTCCAGAGGAGAAGAAGCTGAAATGAAGTAGTGAAAACTCTGCTGAAGCACAGTTAGAGGAGGGATTGGGAGAACTGGACTCTGCTGCAGGGTGAGCCAGGATCGTGGCACTTTCCTTGTCAGAAACCACAGCACGAGGAGTGAAGGGTCTGAACTCAGCAAGGTGACAAAACCCGATGCAATTCCAGCTGCACCCAGCTCCGTGCTCTCCCTGCCTGGGCACTCCATCTCTGCTCCCAGAGCAGCAGTAAAACACCCAAGGAGCTTCCCAGCCCCCGGGGCTGTGAGAGCGCCCAGTGAGCTCGTTTCTGTTCCACAGAGATCTGCTGCTGTTTGGGATCGAGCTCCAGCTGTCCTGGCAGGAGCAGAGCAGCTCTGGCAGTGCCGTGGGGAGGGGGAGCTGCTTCTGCAGAACTGCTCATTTCCCTGAGATCTGCATTCCAAATAGGCCACACAACTTAGCACCAAAACACTCGGTGTTCTCCTGACAGCAGCAGTAAAAAAACATTTAATGGAAAAGGAACTGAGTGCTTTCATGAGAGGGCTCAGAGTTGAGGTCAGAGAGTGGCGAAATTCTTCTGGTGTGTGGGATGAAGCCTCCCTGTTCTCATCATCACTGCACTGCTGCCTACCGAACACACAGAGAAAAGCAAATTGTGGTTCCTAACTGGCTGTTATGGTGTTTTCCTCAAGGTGCTGCCTTTCTGTACAGCTCTGCACCGGCCCTGAGCAGAGACTGAGGGCACAGCAGCACAAAAAACCCTGGGATGCTGGATTGGTTTCCAGATACCTTTGAACACAGCGTTTCCATGGGTATTTTTTGTAATTTTTCCCTCTGCAATTTTATTACTGACCTTCTTTGATCATCCAACACTCTAAACTTCTAAACATTAAAACCAAGCAGAAGTACAAAGCCTCTAAATGAGCCAAGAATTTCCCATGGCTACATTGTCAGGCACAATCCTTATGGAAGCACCTAAAAGTAAACCTTATAATCTAATTTTTCCCCCTTATTTGTTAAGCAGCAACACTAATGATTTGATTGTGAAACAGTTATGCATATGAATGAGCTTTTACATAAGGCCTGATTTTCATTAAAAAACAAACCCAACTTTAAATCAAACCCAACCCGACCCCAGCTTTCAGAGCCAGAAACAGGAAAAAACTCTGTGGCAAGCGGGGCAGTAACAGTGCAATGGGCACCAGCTATTAAACAGAGCTACACTGCTATAATTCTATGAATTCTTGAAGAAACCACAAAGAAATATGCACTATCTGCCAGAGGAAAGATAAACAAGATTGAGGCAAAAGTGGGAGTTCAGAGGGTACTGAGAAAAGGTGTTCAAAAGAAATTGGTTCCAGGGAAGGAAGGGGTTCAGGAGAGAAGGGCAGGCAGCCAGGGAAGGTCAGGGCTGGAACAAACTGGGCATGGGCAAGGCTAGAAACAGAGCTGGAAAATGCTCTGAGAAAAGGTCCTAGAGCTACAAGAAGTTCTTCTGCAAACAAAGATCAGTAATGTTTCTCAGGAGGTTTCTCCACCACTGAAATAAATGAGCAGAAGGACACAAGCTGGATCTTCATCTCACTGGCTGACATTGACAGTTATTTTAGAGGAAAGAGATCATTCCTGATGCATATTTATTTGTTTCAAAAATCAGGTTTCAATTTGTGCACACTATTGCAAGACTTTTGATCCCATAAGCTGCGCTCTGCTTTCCTTACTAAGGTCCAGCAGAAGCAGTTCAGCACTCAGCTTCTGATGAACAAGTTCAAATCAATGCCTGATTATTTTTTAACCTTTTTTTTTCTTAAATGAATAAATTGGAAGTCCAACAACTCTACAATGTTTGAAATTGTAGATCTCAATACTTACTGAGGCCAAATTAATGGCACACATATCATTTCAAGCATTTAACTTTGTGTCTTTTGGGAGAATTAAAAGTTCTGTTACCTTTCAAATGAAGTCATTCCAGCCAGCAGTCAATGCAAAGCATCTTGATAAAGACTAAGCATTTTGTACTTTTATCTCTGATTTTAGGCCTCTCTCTGCTCCATGCTGCAGCTGTCAGTTTCCCATCTTTCCTTCACAAGTGGCCATCAGTGCAAATATCTGTGAAATCACCTGTTAGTCCCATACCCTTAATCAGGTATAGCTGTGCTACTGCTAAAGATGAAAGCACCAAACCCACAACTTCTATTTATTTCTCTGTAGCCCAACTCTCTGTTTACAAAACCTCTTTTTTTTTTTTAATTTCCCCACAGAACAGGCTTTGGCAATCTCTATCTCAGCAGCAAAAAAAAACCCACAACTTTGGGCTCCAGACTGTTAACTATTGCTGTATTGCCTTCCAGTTCACCTGTGTGTATCACCAGAGATGTGCCCCTCAGCCAGTCCCAGGTCACTTTTAGACTCTGATTCATGGCCCAGGCCCGCTCAGTTCCTCATGTGGCTGCCTGGAGCTCAGCACTCCCACTGGAGAGGGAAGCAGCAGTGTATTTCCTTTATTTATTCCCATTTTTCTCCAAGTCCATCACGGCATTGGTCGATCAGCTCTGATCAATGCTGAGGTGTCAGTTTGGATGTAAACCCTTTAAAAAGCTGCACTTTGGGGCTTAACAATAATCAGGAGGTCTCCAACCAACATATTTATTGAGCTTGAAAGCATCACACTCAGACCAAATGTGTCTGACCCTTCATTCACATCACTGCAGCAGAACCTTAAGTAGCATTTTGCACTGCAATACTCCTAAATATTCCAACTCGAGATGTGAACTCCTTGGTAATTTGATTGTAATCCAGCTTTCAGTGCTTTCCTGTTTCCTTGTGTGCTGCAAGTTAGGCTGCTGTGCAAACTATAGGAACACTAGGGACCATCTTTTCCCCCCAAAGAAAACCCCAAACCCCAAAATCCCCCAAGCAGTGTTTTCATAGAGCCCTTCAGGGTACACCTGCAAAACCTTATTTCCTTTAATGTTCTCTGGAGACATTAATTAATCACTTATCAGGTCACGAGCCCAGAGAACATTACAGGAGCATTTTCCAGGTGCAGGGCCTTAGCTGCTCTCTGTGCTTTCAGCACGGGGCTTTGCTGACACCACTTTGCCCCAGGAGAACACATTTGGTTCTATTTAGGTGAAAATGTCATAAGCAGCGCCGTAGCCTTCCTGAATATTGATGTTTGGAAAACAGGTCTTGAAAGTTCACTTTTCTGTTTCTTTCAAGGGGAAATCACAGATATTAAGGAGTGCAAAGATGGAGATGTGGCTGGAGCATCTCTCTTGTGAGGAGGGACTGAGGGAGCTGCCTGTTAACCTGCAGAAGGCTGAGAGGGGACCTTGTCAAAGCACACAAATATCTCAAGATGAGGGGGTCAGAAGCTTCTCAGTGGTGCCCAGCCATAGGATAAGGGGCACAAAGGGCAACACAGGACGTTCCATCTGAATATGAGGGAAAGCTTCTTTGAGGGTGACAGGGACTGGAGCAGGATGCCCAGAGAGGTAGTGGAGCCCCCTTCTCACAAGATACTCAAAATCCAGCAGTGTCACCTGCTCGGGGTGACCCTGACTGGGCAGGGGGCTGGACCAGACCATCTCCAGAGGCCCTTTCCAACCCCAACAATTCCTTGGTATTCATTTGGTACAACACAGTCTCACTGATACGAAAACATCAAAAAAGACACTGCAGGTGATCTCTGAGAACCTCCTCTAGAAACTCCTTTGCATCACACCAGCACCTGCACTAAAGAGGGCTTGGCCACAGAGCAATGCAAAAACTCTCCTCTCAACAAGCCCTAAGTGTAGCCCATCCTGGAAAGCATGCAGAGCAAATTAGTCATCTAAAAGCTCACATTTTGGCATGGGGAGAGGTAAAATGTTACACTGATTTCCCAAGTGTCTAAAAAGTAGATCAAGTAACACTAAAATGGAATTGTCAAACTGGAAAATGATTTTCACTGAGATAATCTTTATCCTTGGGAAATAAATATTGCAGAGGATTTCCAGTGTAGCCCAACTCTGATGTGCAATATCCCTTTATCAACTCTTCCCTCTTGTCACACACTCATTTCTCCCCTTTTTCTGAAGATTGTTGCAATCAGCCCCTACCGTGGTACTCATGAAGGTCTGGTGAGGATTGGAGATTACAAGATTTATGGTGAGCGAACCCATGAATTGATACAGAAAATTTTCCTTGTGACTCTGCCTAAACTTGAACCTTCCCTATACACTTTATCCTAATTAAATAAAATTTCCATTGATGTTCACTGCAAGTCATAGGAAGAGCCCAGTCCAAAACGCACGTGGCTTCTCTGCTCCCATGTGCTCCATGTTCATTTGCTCCATGTACAAGTACAAAAGCCTAGAGAGCTCTGCAAAACGAACCTGATCTCTGGAAACAACATAAGAAGGACATGGAACTGTTGGAGCGAGTCCAGAGGAGGCCACGGAGGTGCTGAGGGGACTGGAGCCCCTTCCCTGTGGAGCCAGGCTGGGAGAGCTGGGGCTGCTCAGCCTGGAGAGGAGAAGGTTGTGTGGAGAGCTCACAGCTCCTTCCAGGGGCTGCAGGGAAACCAGAGAGGGACAATTCCTCAGGGACTGCAGTGACAGGACAAGGGGGAAAGGGGACAAATTGAAAGAGAGGCAGTTTAGGTTAGATGTATGGAAGAAACTCTTCCCTGGGAGGGTGGGCAGGCCCTGGCACAGGGTGCCCAGAGCAGCTGTGGCTGCCCCTGGATCCCTGGCAGTGCCCAAGGCCAGGTTGGACATTGGGGCTTGGAGCAGCCTGGGACAGTGGAAGGTGTCCCTGCCCATGGCAGGGGTGGCGCTGGATGGGTTTCAGGGTCCTTTCCAAACCATTCTGTGATTCTATGATATTTAACTCCATTAGGAAAGCCATCTGGAAGGTTCTCTGTTTGAACAAGTGCAGTGTGCAGACTGTGCACTGTCAGGCAGCTGCTCTCCTGGCCACAGAAGGCACAGGGTGTCACATGGAGACAGAGCAGGGGTACATGAAAAGCTGCTGGGCTGCCTGCAGAGCAACACATGAGCTGCCCTGCATGCTCTGGGGTTTGCTCATCTCTGAGATCCAAGTGTTTTCTTCCCTCTGGAAAAGGGAGAATATCTCTTCACATCCCATGATACAACGACACAGGACAATTGCAGTGCCCTGGAACTTGAGCAGCTGCAAACATGAACACCCCACTTGTGGATTCTCACTTCTCCATGTCCCTCCTGGTACCTGCAGTTTGGGAGGTGCCTTTGGTCCCCCAGCAGCCCATGAAAATAGCATTGCAGTTCCAGAATAAACGACTGTAGCATCTTATCATGAAGCGATATGGGGGCTGACATTCCTAAAAATATAACTTTGGTGCTAAACAGACACCTGACACCACAAGCAGAAAGGAAACATTGTTTTAAAAGCAAAGCAAGCTTTTAAATCATAACTAAAGTGGAAACTCCCCTCCTTTAAACCTACAGTTGAGTGTCTCTCCACACTCCACTTCTCCCGGGACCTCACATGCTAATTAGCGATGTTTCAGGTCACTGGAGCATTTCCTCGTCTCCCATCCTGCCACAAGAGGGAAGGACGGTCTGAATCACAGAGTTAGAGAGAAGACAGGGAGGAAAAACAACTCTTTATCTCAGCTTTCTTCCCTCCACTCCAGAACACATGCACACGCTGATTTAGAGCCTGCACTGCTTTGTTCCATCTAGTTACAGGATATTCCAGCAGCAGGAAAATGCTTCACAGCATCAGAGTCCATGTGCAGGGAAATTTCCAAAGGGGTTCCTCAGAGAACGAAGGAATTTCCAGTCGGACCTGTCATTTTTATCCTCTCTGAATTCTTGGCAAGCTACTTAGTAAAAAGGTTTGGTTGCTGGGTTTTTTTGTTTTTCTGATATTTCACTGTGTGAAATCCTTTCCTACTGCTGCAGAGATCACCCTCCTGCTGACTGAATGCTACAGAGAACAGTTCTAGTGGCCCCAATCCTGAACTTGGAGCCCACTCTGTCAAGGCCAAGCACATGTGAGAGCCTTTTCAACGCTGCTCCTCTTCTCTGCAGGTCACCTCTCTGCTCCATCTCGCTGAACATGGCTTGACTCCAAGGGAAAAATCAGGCTTCAGAGTTGTGAGACCCAGAAACAATCAAGATGGTCACTGCAACACACCGGGAAGAAAGGAGCTGGGGCAGCATTTTCGGTGTCAGATTCATGTTTTTATAGTTTGTTACAATTTCCCACCTGTGGTGCTCTTGAGTCAACACTGAAATAAGAACTGCAGGGAGCCGGGGACCCTCAGCTCCCAAAAATCAGAAGATGAAAAAAAATCAGCTTCCTTTCCTCACAGCCCTCCAAGTGCTGTGTCAGAAAAAGCTGACAGGAGAAGCTGAGGAGACAGGATGGGGGTGAAGCTGTAAGAGATGCTGAGAAATCAGAGGGTTTACTATGGAATGTGGTACAGCAGCCAAGCTCCATGGCACTGGTTCAGGAAAGCAATTATAAACATTCCTGACTGCCTCCCTCCTCAGGAAACGTCTTAATAAGGTACTTCTCTTTAAAAAAATATACTGAGTGCTGGGATGTATATGTCCTGAATTGGGGACTGCATCTGGAGATAAGATCCACGTGGAAAAATGTGTCTCTCCCAAGGTCCAGAGAAAATTTCTTTTGGAAAGTTAAAAATAAAATAAAATTAGTTAACATTTTTACACCCCTGGCCAAGGAATATTAGAACTGTGATGTATTGAACACTTCCAGGGATGGGGCAGCCACAGCTTCTCTGTGCCAGGGCCTCCCCACCCTCACAGGGAGGAATTTCCTCCTAATATCCCATCTAACCCTGCTCTCTGTCAGTGTGAAGCCATTCCCCCTCGTCCTGTCGCTCCAGGCTCCTGTAATTACCCTCTCTCCATCTTTCCTTCAGGCACCTTTACAGAGGATGCAGAGGTACACTCCCTCCACCTGGAACAGGCTGCAGCTCCAGCATTCCAGGTGTTTCTGTGACCACATCTGTGAAGGACACAAAGCTTCACAAAATCCCCCAAATTCCCAAAAGCTGCCAATTAATCAATGTAACACCATCTGAAGGCTCATTTTGACAGGGCACTGGGGTTTTTGACAGGCCCTGGGACACCAGCATTATTTCTGCCTGGCCTGGCTTTGGGCATAACTCAGCACAAACTTTCCCACAGACACTAAAGTGGGGAGTAAAGAGGCATCCAGAGAGAGGCTCCCCAGCACCAAGAACTCGTGAGGAATGGTGAGAAAAGCAGGGGGAACAAGGAGACCCCACAGGACACCCCACAAACAGCAGGGTTTAGGTAGGGGCTGGAGAAGATCTGCCCTGCTGGTGCTCTCTGGTGGTGCTGGCCCCCTCTAACGAGGTCCAGGACCAACAGGCCCACAGAGGTGGCTGTTCTCTCTCCCTCTATCTGATTTTATTCCTGCTTTCATACACACAGTCCCTCTGCTTTATCCCATAAATCTTCTATCACTTCCAGTACAAGCAGAAGCACAGAGAATTCATCATGAGAAATGACTGAACAATGCTGAGATGGGTTATCAGCAAACTCCAACTGAAAATGAGGGGGTGAAACAGCAAGGAAAGAAACAGCTCTTTAAGAGGTCTAAAGACCTCGCTCCCACTAGAAGAAAATGAGAATAAGGAATCCAGGCTCTTTTGAAAGACCTCCAACCATCATTTTCAGCTGCATAAAGGAAAACATCTCACAGTAGTAGCTCATCTACAGCACTGCAGCTAAACCAGTGTCTAAACTGCCATAATTCAGTGTCCTTTGAGAACTGCAGATTCTGGGAAAAGATGATCCTGCTCCTTCAAATATAAACATTGTTTCTCCGTTTAATATAGTGTGTAGAAAAGCATAGGATCAGGCCTGAATAGGCAGGACACGCGTGAAAGCCATTCAAGAATTTGCAGAGAACTCTGCTGTCTGTGTGGGTGGGGTGGAATATTTCAGCCCAAGAGTCTCTTTTGAAATACAGCAAAAAGAGGGAAAAAAAAGCAAAAGCTGTGAACAACTTCAGTTCAGTCAACAGAAACAGACAATGAAAGAAGACTCAGCTAAAAATCCCCAAACTCTTGAAAAGATCGGAAAAGTTTTGTTTCATTAGACATTTTCAGCATGTTCACACAATAGTAAACATACAATTTATGGTGGGCTTTGCCTTCTAACTGTAAAACAGAACTTCCAAGCTGTTTTCTGCTCTGGCACATGGTGAGAATGAGCAAACAAAAGGAAGAAAACAAAAGTCACAATGAGAAAGATGCTGCCCCCAGCCTGAGGCCTGAGCGCTGCAAGAAATGGATGTGGGGTGGGCATGAAGTCAAACTGCAGCAGATTAAGGAGGCAGGATTTCAGTCTGGATTTAAACACTGAGGAAAGAAGTGGGGGAAAGAAAAGGGAAAAAGGGTTTTTACAGAACAGTTAGACAATGACTGAGCTGAGACATTCCTGTACAAGAAATGTGAAAGCAACAATCACCTTTCATATATTTATAAAGTAAGCAACAGAAAATGCAGCCAGGCCAATCCCAGAGCTGCACAAGGGAATATTCACAGGACTCCTATCAGCTGCATGCTTTCCCACATTCTTCAGGGCAATGAACACACTTCCTATTGAGAAAGGCGAAAGCAAGACAGTCCATTCATCTGAGGGAGTGCACCCAGCTTATCAGTAACTGAGCAGATCAAAGTCTCCACACACTCCCAGTACTGCCACCAAAACTGGGGAATGTCTGAAGAAACTCCTCATTCCCATAAGTAAATTAAACAGTCAGAAAAGAGTCAAGGCACCAGTGCCTTCAGCCAAGCTTTGCTGCAGTGCTGCCAGTGAACCAGGGGCTCTCCTGCCTCGGGAAGAGGATAACACACCACAGAGTCAGCTCCGAGCCTGCCTCTCCTGCCTAAACCTCTGTGACACATTGTGCCAAAATATATGTGCTGATGCTTAAAATACCCAGTCCTGCTTGTCACTGGGCCTTTCAATCTCTTCTAATGGACTGCATCCTGCTTGACAACTTTCAGCTGAAAGGGATTCCACAGCATTTATTTTCCACATACAGTTCCTATTTATATATATAAATGCCTTCAAAATGGTCTGGATTTTCAAGTGATGCTAGGAGTGTCAAAGTCAATTTTTAGAGTGAAATACAGACTTCTCAATCATGAGAACACTTCCTAAAATGTTTCTCTGACTGTAACACTATCCGAAAAAAAATTCTCTAAATAAACTGCAATTTGACTAAAACCCAAAAATGCCCACAGGCTCACCCCTAGTTTATCCAATTAGCTGTATGTTTGAGAGATTAAAGTATTATCAACATTAGAAAATACTCCCAATGAACAACCAGCTGGGAGGTTTGACTCCATGGGAGGTGTCTGGATGGTTCACTCTGACTCCTGTGTTTAAAGTGTTCCTTCAGCTATCCAGCAACAGCAATAGTTAATTATCTTCTGGTTCTTTGAATCTGCAGACCCAGGGATTAAACCTGCAAAGTCCCAGGCATCTTCTACTCTCGGTGCAGCCAGGACAGAGTCCCAGAGAGCCATTAGGTAAACCTGAAGGAATCTTATATAATTAATGGAAAAATCCTGTAACTTTTGGACAGCAGGTGGGTTTATGAAAAGGATCTCACAACACCCCCAGAAGCCAATGGAGAGATTACAAGTGCCATAATCTGCTGTAACATTCCTTCTTTAGTTCCTGTGTGCTGAAATTCCAGCCAGGGAATGAGATGGAGGTATGTCTTTATGTCTTTTAAATTGTCATTTGATTAAAAGTCAGCAGCTGCATCATCTGAAACAATACAGTGCTCATGCTGGGAAGTCACAAATGCAAACTGCACTTTATTAAACCAGTTAGAAGCTGTTAAAATGCAGAATGCTGCTGGCACACCTTTTAGAGCAGATACTAAAATGCGCATCATGTGGGCATCTTAAATGAGTCACTTTTAAAAAGATTTATTTTTCAATCATTCCATAAACAAGAATAAATCAAAAACAACTCAGTCTTTCACCCCACTGAGATAAAGTAAATGCAAATGCTGTTTTCAAAGTTAATTGGCTCTGAAACACTTAAGTCTTGGAAAATAATTTTGAATGACAGAACTTTTGCAAAACTTATATATTTTTCTATATCCATCATCTTTCTTAGCATTTGCAGCTCCCGGAGCATAAAAATATTTCAATAAGTTAACAGAACTCCATGCAAATGCTGGAAAATGTATTATCCCTCATGCAAAATCAGGTTAATATTTGTCCTTATTCTAGCGCCGAAGTAAAACGCAGAGACAAGAATAAAAGTGAAATGTAAATGGTATAAATGGGGCTGGTGACACAAATGAGGGCTTTGATCTGCTGCAATGGCGATGGCTCTATCAAGGCTATTTTGTGCTCGTGCGTTCTGCGGGAGCCGAGTGGCAAAGCACCGACTGATCTGGCACCTTTGAAGCCAATTTTGTAGCGCTGTTTGTTCCCATCGACCCAGATTGATGCTGAACATGAGCCAACACACGTGGAGCGTGGAGTATCCCGGCAGTGCTGCCGAGGAGGTGCTGGTGGCAGGGGCCTCGCTGTCCCGGGATGAGGCCGCTCCGTTCCCACAGGACACGGAGGTGCCACCCAGGGTCTGGCTGGCACTGGGGCGGTCCTGGGAAGGTGACACCCCTGGGATGCCCCGGAGGGCACCGAGCCGCTGCGCTGCCCTGCCCAGCATCCCAGCACCTGGAATGCCGCGGTGGAACCCACGGGGCCGGAGCTGCTGCAGGCAGGGCTCCGGAATGCAGGGAGAGCCCCGTACTCTGCTGGCTTAATAACAGCAGGCAGTGAGTGGCGGAGAAAATCGGGATAATTCTGCTGCTCTCTGTCTCCGGACGGTGTTCCCTGCATGGCAATGAGCTCAGGCCGCCGCGGTGCCCCCCGGCCAGCCCGGGATTGTGGCTGTGCGCTCCTCTCCGGTGGCACCGGGGGCTTCCCTGCCTCCCTCCTCATGCTAATGAAACCTGCATGCTCCGCCGGCCGGACCCCGCTGGAATACAAATCCTGCCTGCATCCCTCCATCAATCCCTGCATGCTCTCTTTCTCTCCCTTTTCCCTTCCATCCCCAGTCACAAGATGCTCCAGGCAAAAGGCAAGAACACTGTAATAAAATGACATCTCCAAACTGAGAGCCTATTTTTTTTCCCTGAGGCCCTTGGCTATCTCGGTTTCATTATATGTCTCAGGAGGGGGCATCACTCCCTGACAACTAACATCTGGCCCAAGAGACCTCCTGATTTAAAACAACAAACTAATTATTGTCACCTACTCTTTCCTGTAGCTTTTATCTTTATTTATTTTTTTCCTGGAACAAATATGTCAGCATATTTTTCACTTGAACGGCGAATGCTCTGGGGTTTCTCCCCCTTAAGTACTCTTAACTTTCTTCCAAGGAGAGGAAATCCATATTTTATCAATCAGCTTCAATTACCTTGTGTATTTCACTGTGCAGTGTTGAATTATGAGCTGGAAGAACGTCTTGATTAAAGACCTTACAAACATCCAGATATCAAAACCACCAATCTTCCTGCCCACATGACTTGCTGTAAGGAACATGGAACCAACATTAGACAGAATTTTGTTTATTGTGATTCTTTTTAAAGTTGGAACTCTCGGTCTCTTTGTTAGAATATCGACAGAAGGAACAAGGAGCTAGAGGCATTTCTTTTTTTTTTTTTAAGTGATTTTTTATTCTTACTTTTATTTCTTTTCCTCCCAGAGTGCTGTTGCAGATCTAGAGGCCAGGCTGATATTTTTTCCTGGGCAGGGAAGAGCTACAGGGGCTCTATTCCATGGAACAAACAGTACATTCATGGCTCAGACATGAAAAGTTGCCACCAATTCTCCATGCCTCTTTGGCAACTTATTCACCAAAATTTGTTCTTCAATTTTCCTACTTTTAAAATTGAGGTTCACAGTGCTAAACTTACTGCTTGCTTGTTCTTCAGTGCTTTTAAAGCTGAACACTTTTAGAAAAACTCAGCATTTTTTATTACTGCAAGTGAAAAGTTCCTTAGTCCACACAACAAATATTCATCAAGGTTTACCACAGAGCTGTGTCTGAGAAGATGATTCTTTTTTTCAGGTAAGAGGGGGAAAAGATCAGTGTAGCCAGGATGAAACCGTAGAAAATGAAATCACAGCTCTGTGGTTTAAATCTATTAATTTAAATTAATATAAGTTTTTGAACTGATATCCATGATGTCAGGACTTTATTTTTGACCTAGTATAGAGCTACAATCCCAAGATAATCCAATTTCTGGGACAACCAGCTTATGCCCTTTGGTTGTTGGGTACATATTGTTCACCAAGAAAATCCCCAAAATTATTTAGCAGCTTGAGAGACTCTTTCCTCAGGAATCATCCATCCAGCCTACAAACCACCAGATGGACAGAGCTTTGGATCACCCCAAGAAAAGACTTTGACCAAAATGAAAAAGTAGTCTTTTTAAAGAAAGGGAAAAAACCCTTTCTCAAAATAAATAAACAAAAAAAAACACCAAAAAGATTGTCTTTTAACATAAATCTAATCACCGTCAATCATGAGTTCTACAAGAAAGAGGGACAATTTTTCTCCATGAAAATAAAGCATTGATGTCATCTGACAAAAATGGGCCAGTTAGGAAAAGAACAGGGAGAGGAGGAGAAAATTAAACATTGGGTTTCTAAACTCAGAGGGAAGAGAAAAGCAAGGCTGCTCCAACCCTTCCTGCTCCTGCTTATCGTCACCTGGACACCTCCTGCCCGACCCCACGGCCGTGGCTTGGCACAAACCAGCTTGGGGGCAGTTTGGGGCCACCAGGCAGCCACCACTGGGTTCATTAGCACTGATTTATTTATTTATTATCACATTCCAAAGTCCCTGCCCTTTGATGTAGAGCAGAGCTGCTTCCATACGCAAATGCTCCGAGGGAGACAGAAGCAGTAAATGCCCAGCCCAGGCCGGCCAGGCCCAGGGAAGGCTGATAAAATGTTCCAGCCTGGGCAGGAAGCAGTTGTGTTTTACTGCTCACACTAATTCCATAACACAGAGCAGGCTCCCAGCCCCTGGATTTCTATAATTGAGAACACGATGCTTTCAGTAGAAGGAGGTGATGCTTCCAAAGCTACTTTTCATCTGGATATGCTGTTCTAAATAAAAGTAAGTAAATTAAAAAAAAACAAACAAACCAACTTTTGTTTACCTCCATATTTTCACTGCAGGAACAATCCACGACTAAACTCTCTTTTTAAGAACCCTGGAGTTTATTGAAAGAGCATGAGCTCCTTGATTGTGCTTTGCAGGAGAGCAATAAAGTGCTCAATTAAGTTTAAACTGGCTATAGAAGTCTTTAAAATTATTAATATTATTCTTCTTTATGAAGAACAATTTTATCACCCTGTTTTTATCCTGGTATCAGGAGACATCACTGCAGATAATTTTCCATTCCTCAATGAGGTTGTTTTCAGTTCCCTCTTGCTGATGGCACAGGACTGAATTACCCACTGCAGCCCGGCTTTCCCTCACCACTTCTGCATTCCTTTAGGAGAACTGGCTGTGTAAAGGAGCCAGGATGGGGGGAAAATTTTGGCAGAACACTCCATCAATCACTGGGGCCAGGCTGAGGGGGTGGTTTACAGCAAAATGAGTTTTGAATATGATGACGGAGATAAAGAATGTTATTTTAGGCCCAGAAACTTCAGCTGAGGGGGATGCAGCAGGAATCAGGGGCTGCCCACATGGAAGCCAGATGACAGTAATTTAGCCCAGGCTTTCAGACTCCCCGGGACTCCCATTTAGTGCCACTGGATGGGATCCTGGCTAATACCAGATATCACAAGGGATGGCAGTGACTCTGGCTTTCAGTGTTTCTCCACCTTTTAGGCTCATTGGAGAGAGTGGATTTTAGCCTGGGAAGATCTAAGAGTTAATGTGGTCCTTTTGGGATTTGTTGTAAGCTGGGAGTGAGGAACTTCTTGGTCCCCAGCACCTGAGGCACCAGGAGAGTCCTGCCCTGCCCCGCAGTTTAAGCAGCTTCTTTTTCTCCCACTTAATTATGCAGTGATATGGGCACAGCAGCCCTTACCATCCTCACAGCTTCGTGGGGCCTTGGATCCCAGGGAAAGCAGCTCCGTGCTCCTCCAGGGAATGATCCAGTGCACATTCAGAATTCCAGTCCTGCTGGGTCTGATTTCTGCACACCCCAGGGACTGCTCAGGAGCAGGGAAGCCGATTTCCCTCATGTACCGTTGCAGTCTGAGCTGCACCGAAAGGCAGAGTGAGAAAAGACATAATGCAGCTGTTTACGTGAAATGTTTGAGCGCAGGAAGTCACTTTCTCCTGTCCCAGACAGTGACATTGAATTCCCCTGAGCTCCCAGCACATGTTTGCCTCAGTTTTGGACTCTGTGATTTGGATATGAGCTGCTTGTCATTTATAACACACCCACTAAGCTGGCACACACCAAAATGATCTTTGAATTTTTTTTTTTTTTGGTCTCCTGGGGTTTGCTTTTGGCTCCTAACAGCACGACCTTGATGCAGATCCAACAAAACATTTAAAATACTTAATGGCATAAGTTTAAATGGATCATTACTATAATTATTGCAAGAGTACAAGCATCTACTGGCACTTCTTTTAAAAGGAGAAATTTGACAGGACTGTTTGGAACAGCTCTGAAATACGCTGAGGTTCAGGTTATTTTATGCATGTAGTTGTAATATAAAAGGACAGACAACAGGAATAATATTAAAAAAAAAATCAGAAAAATCTCTCTAATCAGAGCATTTGCACTCAAAACTAAGAGACACCACCAAGAAAATTCTACAGGGTCTGAGCTGCAGCTTATCTCTACTTAAAGGTGCAGATACCGGAGTTATGAGAATTTCTATGATGCAGAGACGGAGGCAGAAATACCTGCTCAATGTTCACAGAACCCTATTTCCCCTTTTCCTGCCATTTCCTGGGCTCAGGCTCTGCAAGGTCCTTAGCAGCCATTCTTTTGGATGCCACATGCTCCCCATTTTCTAACCTTATCAAATAGCCCTGAACAGAGAACATAACACAAGAATTAATTATTCAGTGAACAGGGTTATCGGGAAATACAGCACAAAACCTTCATCAAGTGGAACCCTGACTTTTGCACATGGTTTAAAAGGAGCTGAGAAACACTGGCTGGCATTTGAGAGGAACGGTGTTACCTCCAGATTTGTGTAGACGAGGCAAGAAAGAGACCACAGGAAAATGAAAAGAGGAGGTGACACCAAGAAAAGGAGGGAAAAAATTCCACAGCAGGGATGCACAGGGTGGGATTGTTGGGGCGTCTGTGCAGGGCCAGGAGCTGGGTCAAAAATCCTGGTGGGTCCCTTCCTGCCCAAGATATTCTGGGATTCTGTGAAATATTTAAAGAGATCCAGCACAGGGTAGCATTCACTCAGGTGACCCTGCTGCTCTCCCACAGCACAAATCCCTGTGTGGTGGGATCCCCTCCTCCTTCCTTCCACGAAACTCTGGGAGCAAAGCACAACATCCCACTGAAATGCACAGACTGGTCTGTGCTCAGCCTCCCATGGCATCTTCAAACAATCTCCCCTCATTTTCTAAGAAGCTTCTAAAAATAACCTCACGAGACTGACACATGGAAAAATTATTTTGAACTGGTAGCTCATGTGGAAAAATCAGTGTTTGAAATGGTGCCCTTCAGGAGATTATGGCTAGTTAGGTACTAGTTTTTACCTGCATAAAGGTGCCTTCAAGTGAAAGGTGAGGGGATGACTGAAAAACAAGTTTGGTCCTGTGGATCCAGAACAGCCTGAGAAAGTGGTTTGTTTAAATTTCCCTGTTTTGAAAGTTTTATCTTAAGAAATTTATATTCTATTTCTGAGTTCCGCTTCCCTGAGTGTGCAATGGTTGTCACCAGCACAAATGACAATTTAAAGTGGACAGTGGCAGGAGACTGTACATATCATCATCTGAAAATTCCTGGTAGGAATTCCTGAACTCCTGTAAGATGTTCTGCTCTGTCTCTTCTTTTCTTTCCTCCTCCCTCCCCTTTGTCCCTCCTTGAAATTCTGAGAGTCTTAGTCTCTGGTATTGATTTCAGCTCAGGCTAAGAGAAGTGAGACACCTTTTTTTTCCTTTGGTACAGTCAGAGAATCAGTGGAATTGGGGTTATTTCCCACCCTCTCCTCGCCATATCAAATCATGGCCCTATACTTGTCTTTGGACTTGATATCTGCCACTCTCACAGCAGATCACTCAGCACAACAGATTTCCTAAATATTCTGTTATTGTCATCTATGTCCAGCCCCCTCCCACCCTTGCTACATTTCTTTGCCAATTTTGATTGTTTTCTCCTAGTCTGCCCTTTATAGATATAACAGCCTCATGCAACTCCCTCCTTTGCTGCTGCCAGTTTTGGAAGGAGAGGATTACCCTGAGAGATTCTTTTGTTATTTGGTGTCTAACTGGCATTAGTTACTTCTCCTTAAATCTCCACCAAGTGTGGAACAATTTGCTTTTCCGAAGCAGCTATGAACACTCAGGTGCTGGGACTACCAGGATGCCATCAAGTCCTGCACCAAAATCTTAGCCAAAAAAAGCCCTATGCCTGGCCAAGCTACAGTTTCAAGGCCATGCCTAAATAATTTTTGGTTTCTGGAAGGTTCTTGTCTGCGTGGGGGTTTCAGGAATGTGTATCTACATTTGTAATAAAACAAAACCACAAAAAAAAACCAGGTTGTGCAAAATTCCTCCAATTCCCCACTGCTGTAAAATGGTCCAAGAGAAGAAAATAATGACAAAGATGTTTCAGGTAGCAATGAAACCAACTAAGCAGCAACCTGTCAGACATGCAATTCACCCTCTCTGCTCGAAAATCACTCTCAAAAACACTAAACTGAACTGATGGCAGAATCAGGATCATGCTTGAATCTACACTTTCTCTGATGAGGAATGAAAAATATAGAAGCAGCCAGAAGTTAAAATGAAAGAAAGCCTGTGATTACTGTAAATCAACGTGGGCTCACCCCAAGCCCACATGCTTATCCATTCCCATATGCTTTTGGAGATAAAGTTCCTGCAAAGCACAATACCCACGTTTTTATGGCACTGAGTTATGGCTGCAAATAGGAAGCCAAATGCTCAGTTCCTCCCTTGCTCTTTGCAGCAGCAAATTGCAATTTGCAAAAGGTTTTTGATAACATTTGGTGTTAATTGGACTTAAAAATGTTAATCGCCCAAATCGCTGTGATCTTAAAGACACATGTAAATTATCTCAGCATGTAAGGGAGCAAAAGCTCAGATTGCCTTGAACTTCTCAGGATATGGGTTTTCTCAATGTACAGCTAAAAGGTATCAGGGTGAGTTACTGTTCTTGATCTTTCTGGTGTGAAAATTAACAAAGCACTCATACACCATATTTAACATAGATAACAGTTTAAGATGTTGAAAACATAAAATATGTATTTTCTTACTAAAAATACAGCAAATTAGTTATTACTTCCAGCCACAGAGAATGTTCTCCTTCCTTCACTAATATACAAAAGGGTGGCCACTTCCTGGAACAGAAGCTGCCCTCCTTCATGATATATAAGACACATAATTCTGTATAGAATTGCAGGATCATTATGTTGGAAAAGACTTTTAAAGTCATTGTGTCCAGCTGGCACCCCAGCCCTGCAAAATCCCACTGAACCATGTTCCCAGGTGCCACATCCACATACCTTTTAAATGGATGGAGGACTCCACCACTGCCCTGGGCAGCTGTGCCAGGGCTGGACAGTCGTTTCCATGATGGAATTTTCCCAATATCCACCCTGAGCCTCCCCTGGCCCAGCCTGAGGCCGTTCCCTCTCCTCCTGTCCCTGTTCCCTGGGAGCAGAGCCCGACCCCCCCCGGCTGCCCCCTCCTGTCAGGGAGTTGTGCAGAGCCACAAGGTCCCCCCTGAGCCTCCTCCAGGCTGAGCCCCTTTCCCAGCTCCCTCAGGAATTCTCCAGCCCCTTCCCAGCTCCATTCCCTTCCCTGGACACACTCAAGCCTCTCAGGGTCTCTTGTCCTGAGAGGCCCAGAAATGCCCCCAGGACTGGAGGTGAATAAACTGAACCACAAATGCACCAAAAACATGACAGGGGCAAATCCTCAGTGTCAGAAACATTCTGGGCTGACATTCCCAAGAGTAAGTGAGAATCCCAATGCTGTCTGACAGGGACTCTCCCCCCTGCAGCTGCTACCACCCAATTAGCACAATTCCACTGCAGAACAATAACAGGGCCTGTTTAGCTGTTTGTTCATTATAAGAGTTATGAAAATGAGATCAGAGGTTTTTCTTTTGCTTGAGAGAGCAGCACAGTCCCCGTTTCTCTGATCTTTGCACAGGTGTCCGTTCTAGCAGAACTTTATCTGGTTTACCTACTGCTCATCATGTCCAATTTCATTTCACTAGCCCTAAATCAATTTTCTCATTAAATATATCATATACCCATCACCTGGGAGCTCCACGTGCATTTTTCCGTAGTTTCCTGCACTGTTTTTCACTTCCTATTTCACAATTGCACTCAAAAGCCAACATTAATTTTCCTGTACTTCCCCACAACCCTTCTTACCTTAACTTCTTATTACTGTGTCTGAATTCAACATCCTGTTTTGAAGCCAGCCTCAAAAGTGGCACAGATTTCCAACAGACACAATTGTCTGTCTCTAAAGCTGGATAAACAAACAAACAAAACCCCCCAACAAACCTAACCACCCCAAAAAAGGGTATATTAAAAAATAGGTTGGTTTGGATCAACCCAAGATGAGCCCAAACTGTCTCCTCTTCCAGCTATCCATGGAAATTGCTGATTATTCTCCCCCTCACAGACCTGCCTGAGCACAGAACTTGACTTTTCCATCCTTATTGACACTGAGAAATACTTCACCTTTTATAAAACCTTATTACTTTTGGTGTGGCATGACTGAGGTTACAGAACTGGTCCTTCACTTTTAATCTTTGTGTGAGAGTTTTGCCAATTTGGTCATCCCTAAAGTGCTCCGTTCACTCCAGGCAGCAGGACAGAAGAAGGAATAAAGACTTTAGGCTTCTAGAGCTAATAAAAATACATTAAAGTTTCAAAATCACAAAAACATTAACTCCAGAAATTTAGAAATAACATACAGTTCATTCCAGCAAAAATCTTCCTTAAATTTTAGTTTGTGAGAGGAAAACATTGTAAAACATCAAGTTTGCTTAAAATTTCTTCATGTCTCAATGCAGAGCTTGGCAGATGAGCAAGGCTAAAAACCCTTTGAGATTCTGAATATCAGAGCAAGCTACAGTTTTTATAATAGAAAAAAAAAATTAATATTATTATTAATTATTATTAAATTAATATTAATTTATTTTACATTACAGATATATTTGAGACTCAATACTGTTAAAGTTATTATAAAATATTATAAGTTAATATAAGTTAATATAGTTAATATAAGTTAATATAAGTTTGAGACTGCAAGTCTCAAATTATGACCTTGATCTCAAATTCAGGACTTTTGCCCAACACCAAGCTGTACTGGGCACTCCAGTTGACCTTCCCAGTCTCAGAGTTTCCTCAACCTCAGCTCAGCACACAGACAAAGTGGAATAAAAGAAAGACCAGTTTATTCCAGACTGTCTCATCTTACACCAGCCTGTTAACCCAAATTTAGATCAACTAGCAATGTTTTTGCTGCAAAGCAGCTGATCTCCATGTCACTTCAGGAATCTGATAAAAATAAGGCCCCAGTATCAATCAGATTACTGGGTTCAACACACATTATTAATTTTGACATAATCAGCTACGGTTCACATCTATTGATCCTAGGACACTCAAATCCATATGAAGGCAGTACTATAAAGTTATGGAAATCGTATGATACCATCTGTAACAGAGGGTGAAAGGAAAAAAATAGAAAAAGAAAAGAAGACTTAAATGTGTCGACCAGACTGCATATGGGGCACATGAAAAATCAAACATATGCTGCACAGGCAGAGATATTTTTGTGACTTTAGCCATTATGAGAAATAGTTTAAGAAAATAAAACTGGTGTTTTTGAGATCTTTGTATCGAAGACAACATGCCCACATGCAGGAAGCAAAGGAACAGGCTGCCTGCTAATAAAAGCTTAAATTTTATCGTTGAGCAAAAACCCAAGAGCTGTTAAAATGATGCAGTCCTTCCACGATCCCATAGGGCATCCCCAGATTTAATGTGAATGCCTGACCTAATGTACTGTACAGTTATGCCAGGTTTAAATAAAGTTGCTTTCTCTCTTTGTAAGATGCTGTGCTGAAAAAGCCAAGTGAAGGAACCTTGCACACAAATCAAGGACATCTGGGGACACTGAGAGAGCCAGAAAAGAGCCATTGCTTTGTCACATCCTAAGAAACTCCCTCTGTGTGTGCACTGACACGTCACAAGTGTCCTCTACCTATTGCATGCTAATAGGCAAAACACCTGCTAGGAGAATCTTAGATTTGATTTGTTAGTGAGAAAGGTTTGGCTTAAAGGATTAAACAGCATTTTCATTTCACAGCCCCCCAGGCTGGGTGAGGCTGGAGGGGCCCCCAGGGGCTCCTCTGGTGCCACCTCCCTGCTCCAGCAGGGCCATCCCAGAGCCCAGGGCACCGCAGTGTGTCCATGGGGCTCTGCAATATCCCCAGGGAGGAGCCTGCACAGCCTCTCTGCACAATCTGCTCAGGGCTGGGCACTGCCCAGGGCAGAAGTTCTGCCTCCTGTGCAGGGGCAGCTCCCTGGGCTCAGGCCCTGCCCGTGGCTCTGGTGCCATCGCTGGGCCCCGCAGCAGAGCCTGGGCCCTGCTCGGAGCCCTCCCTGCACACAGGGACACCCAGGGCTCAGGGCCCCTCTCAGCTGGGGCTCCTCTCGAGGCTGAGCAGCCCCAGCTCCCTCAGCCTTTCCTGGGCACCGAGATGCTCCAGGCCCTTCCTCAGCTGCGCAGCCTCCGCCGGCCCCGCTCCAGGAGCTCCCTGGCCCTGCTGTGCTGAGGATCCAGAGCTGGGCACGGCGCTCCAGAGGTGCCCCAGGCTGGGCACAGGGGCAGGATCCCCTCCCTGAGCTGCTGCCAAGGCTCTTCCCGATGCCCCCAGGGCACCCTCGGCCTCCTTGGCCCCAGGACACTCTGCTGCCTCAGGGACAGCTCCTTGTGCCCCAGCACCCCCAGGACACTCTGCTGCCCCAGGGACAGCTCCTTGTGCCCCAGCACCCCCAGGACACTCTGCTGCCTCAGGGACAGCTCCTTGTGTCCCAGCACCCCCAGGACACTCTGCTGCCTCAGGGACAGCTCCTTGGCCCCCAGCACCCCCAGGTCCTTCCCCGCAGAGCTGCTCCAGCAGGTCCCCCCAGCCTGTGCTGGTGCTGGGGGTGCTCCTGCCCAGGAGCAGGACCTGCATCTGCCTTGGTTGAACTTCAGATGTTTTTTCCCTGCCCATCTCTCCCAGCTGTTGGGAGAGACCCTAACCCTAACCCATCTCTCCCTCTGAAGGGCTGCACAGCCCTTCCAGATTTGTGTCCCTGGCTCCCGGGCCATGCACCATGGAAATATTGAACCAGTTAATCATTCATGGTACCAAATTCTGGATAAAAAAGCAAAGCTATGAAAACCACTCACGGGCTGCATGTTAAGCCCATCTGCAGCAGACTTTAGAAAAAGAGTCCCATATTTCCATGAGGGTGTTGAACCATTACTTGTGTAAAGAATTATTTCAGTTGTGTGGCTTCACTTAATGTAAGTGTGCCTGCAAGAAGCCAGCTAAACATGTAACTGGATTTTCGTGCATACAATTACTGTGATGTGGCCACTGAAGAAACTCTCTAAAACACAGACAGTTAACAGAAATTTCAGGGGCAAATATTGTGCCCCAGGGTTTAAATAAGAAAATCCCATTTTAGAAATGCAAACGCCAAGAGCACGGCTCAGATACAAAGCAAGTTTATAACCAGGATACTAAACTTTAAAAACTGGAACTCGTGGTACTATTTAAATCAAACCAAACTCTCTAAATATTTCCTGTTTTCATTTGTATTCTGCTCATTTGTGCATCCCCATTTCATGGTGGCTTTTTCCCCCCATGCACTTAGCCATGTTAATATCTTCATGGACTTGTTTATAATAACCTTTAAATCCTTTCCCTGTCATTACGCTGCAGAGCTTTCTGTTGTATATACACTTTTTACTCTGGTTCATTGCCTACACATCGATTATTTCACATTTGTCTATGTTAAACACTGAACACTATTTTCCACTTGCTAGTCCAGCCATTTAAAAATACCCAAATCCACCAGAAACAACTTGGTTGCTTTGCTCTCAGTTATTAGCTATACATTTAGTTCTGATAGTATCAGCAAAACATCAAAGTTGGTCACAGGGAACAGGGTATTTGTCAGAGAAGTGGCCACAAAATACCTACTTGGATACTGGCATTTTCAGTAGGGACACTCACACTCAGAATGAAACTGCTGAGATCTCTATGCTGACTTTAAAGACACTTCAAATCAAGAGGAGCTGTTTCCCCTGCTTGTTTTGTGTAGAGAACTGGATTTTTTCAATATTTAATACTATCTACAATCATCAAAATATTATTAATCTCATATTTCCAGCTACAGAAAATCATAGAGTCATGGAATATTTTGGGTTGGAAACGTCACCCAGTGCTACCCCTGCCGTGGCAGGGACACC